>CM059973.1:13805313-14405313 GCA_030490835.1 Annona cherimola | reverse complement strand
AATGCAATCCATGCATTTGAGTTTATAAAAAAATATTGAAAATGTATTTTTCCTAATTTCATATAAAAAACAATCAGGCTTAGTATTAGGGCTTCACATAAATGGAGTGACTAAAAGTGCACCTTTTTTTCAACCTGAAAGCCATATGCTATACGGATGAAATCTAAGGTTAAGAATTGTAAAGTTTGTAATTTTTTTTTTTGGTAGGACTTAAATTTGTAAACTTGAGGAACCAAAAAGTAGAAATCCCAGGTAAGTTATCAAAGTTAAAAAGATTAAAGGATAAAAACTTACAAGTTTTAATTTTCAAATTAGAACCTCTAAACTTTAAATCTTATAAGGCCCATTAGTTAATGATAATTCTAGGGTGTGTTTGGAAAATGATAAAAATTCTAGAATAAGGGTGTGTTTGGTAACACGCAGAAAATGTCAACTTAAAACTTTTTAATCTTAAACTTTTCATTCTCCACAACTACCTTATCTTTTAATCATTTCTTTATATTTTCCTATACAATTGTTCTATTTTTCAATCATTTTTATACAACTACCTATATAACTAATCTATCTATTTTAACTTTATTCTCTTTACTCCTTATTATCACCTATAGCATATCAAATTATTTTCTTTTATTTTGATAATTTTTCACAAAAAACTTTTTATTCAAAAGTTTTATCACTTTCCAAATACACTCTAAAAGTTTTTGATTGAAAAACTAGGATAGTTGTTTGAAAAATTGTGAAGAAGTAATTGAAAAATAAGATAATCGTATAAAAAACACGATAAAATAATTGAAAAGTAGGATAACTGTAGAGAAAGAAAAGTTTTTAGTGTAAACAAACACACTCTTAGTCCTCAAAATTTTAAAACTTAAAGGTCCTGTTATGTAAATATTCAAAAAATTAAATTTTAATTTGTAATTGCGCAAAGTTTAGTATATTGTGAAATTCCCCAAAAATCTTGATACATTCTTCTTTGGCAGAAAAACCTCGACCACAGGAGCCTAGGTAAAGAATATTAATAACATAGTCAAAAAAAAGATGGAAAGAAATATAGTCACCTCATTTGTGTAAATGTTGAGAGGATTTTTTATTGGTATTTTATGGATAATATGACATTTATATAATAATCAAGCATGTTCAACCCTCATACCATAGAAAGATTATTATAAATATCCAACCTTAAGAGAATCTATAAATACATATACACTCAGGGGATCAAAAAATCAACCCCACCAGCGTTGGCAGAAACTCGAACACTAGCGCCATTTTTTTTTCTGTTAACATTGTTACCACTGGCCACTTGCTTGGCGGAAATACTGAGAGGCTTTTAATTAAACATGGAGATAACGTCATACGTGGGCTTTAAATCTACATCCACATTCACATAATCCAATCCAATAGGCAGATATATATGTGAGACCATCCACACGATTTTAATTAGATTAGACATGGTATTGGACATGTCTAGCAATTAGTCAAATAATTATTAAATTGGAGTGTGGTATTTGGGCACTAATAAGCTGATGGGTGGGGCCTACCCAAATGCAACTGTTTGAAGAAAAGGAAGGAGTGTGCGGAAGGGAGAAGGGAAGGGACTAGGCATGCATGCCCCCATGTCCGTGCAAATGGGGGGATTATTCGCGGACAGTGAATCCCCCGTTATTATTATTATTTTTCCTTCTCCTACTGAACTGTCTACTTCCAAGGGAGTGTTAGTCACTTGACTCATCATCTTCACTCCACAGAGACAGAGAAAGAGGGAGAGTCCTAGCTAGCTTCATCAGGCAAGAAAAGAGCTTGATACTCTGCCAGCTGATGAATCTGATTGTCAACAGACAAGGAGTCAGAAACTGTACTAAAAGAAGAATCTCTAGCTAAACTCCTCATGGACTTTTGTGGGCCTCCACTTCAATTCCCTTGTGTTGCAATCACTGATTAAAGAAAGGCTGCTTGCCTGCTCCGTGCCTGCCTCCCCAACTGGGTCATTTCTCTTTTGGAAGATGATGCAGTCGAGCCCCAGCAAAGGAACACTACCCTTACCTCTTTAAAAGCATACATGGCAGCCTGGCCTGCCAGGGAATGGGGTGTGCAATGGGTTATATTTATTCCTGAAAATCCACACCTAATAAAATATCTAATCTGATGGGAAAACATAAAAAAGAAAAAATGGGCTATTAATTAATTTGTTGGAATATGCAGTGGCATATAACTGAGTGGCAAAGTAGGAGCTGGTCTTGATGGGTCCAATCTTTTTCAGCAGTAGATGCATTAAAACATGTAGATATTTTAGAGGAGGCACACGTGTGTTGCCACATGTGTATGATTGTAATCCTCTAGCGGCTGCTGTTGATGCTGCTGCTCCCATCACTCTCTATATATGAAAACCAAACACACCATCCCATCCTAATCATCTATCCATCCATTTCCTGCCTGCCCACTCCCAAGCCCTTCCCCACACCTAAATAGAGAAGAAAAAAGAAGCCATGCTACAAAACTAAAATCGCCAGCTGCTGCAAATTCCTTGCCAAACACACATCCATCTCCCCGAGTAAACAAAACCCAAAAAGCATTTCCTTGGAGACTCCCAACTCCAACATCAAATTAACACATGCTCCTGGATGCAGTAGTGCTTAAGCCTCCATTATTCTTAGCGCCCTCTCTCACCAGCTTCATCTCCTCTTCTTCTTCTGCTTCGTCTTCCTTCTCCTCCTCCTCATCATCATCATCAACAGCCACCCTTTTAGGGAAAGCTCCATCTGGGCAAGATGATCACGGTGCTGGACTTCTACCACGTGATGACGGCCGTGGTGCCGCTGTACGTGGCCATGATTCTGGCCTACGGCTCCGTGAAGTGGTGGAAGATCTTCTCCCCGGACCAGTGCTCCGGCATCAACCGGTTTGTGGCCCTCTTCGCAGTCCCCCTCCTCTCTTTCCACTTCATCTCCACCAACAATCCTTACACCATGAATCTCCGGTTCATCGCCGCGGACACCCTTCAGAAGCTCATCGTCCTGGCCGTCCTTGCCGTGTGGAGTAAGGTGAGCAAGAGAGGGTGTTTGGAGTGGACCATCACCCTCTTCTCCCTCTCCACCCTCCCCAACACCCTCGTCATGGGAATTCCTCTCCTCAAGGGCATGTACGGCGAGTTCTCCGGCAGCCTCATGGTCCAGATCGTCGTGCTCCAGTGCATCATCTGGTACACGCTCATGCTCTTCATGTTCGAGTACCGCGGCGCGAAGCTGCTCATCACCGAACAGTTCCCGGACACGGCGCGCTCCATCGTCTCCATCCAGGTGGATTCCGATGTAATGTCGCTGGACGGGAGGGAGATGCTGCAGACGGACGCGGAGATTCGGGAGGACGGCAAGCTCCACGTCACCGTCCGGCGGTCCAACGCCTCGCGCTCGGACATCTACTCCCGCCGCTCGCAGGCCACCCCGCGGCCTTCCAACCTCACTAACGCCGAGATATACTCGCTGCAGTCGAGCCGCAACCCTACGCCGCGCGGCTCCAGCTTCAACCACATGGATTTCTATTCCATGGTTGCCGGCGGCCGGAGCTCCAATTTTGGCCCCGGAGAGGCCATGGGGGGCTCGCGGGGGCCGACGCCGCGCCCGTCCAACTTCGAGGAGGAGGTCGCCGCCAGCAAGTCCCGCTTCCATTACCACGCCGCTGCGGGCGGTGGAGCTCATTATCCGGCGCCGAATCCGGGAATGTTTTCCCCCACGGCTTCGAAGCCGGCGCAGCCCGCGCAGGCGAAGAAGGCGAATGGGCAGGTGGGGCCAAGGGCGGAGGAAGGGGCTAAGGATCTCCATATGTTTGTGTGGAGCTCCAGCGCCTCTCCGGTCTCCGACGTCTTCGGGAATCAGGAATTCATGGCCGCGGCGGGAGGGCAAGCCGCCGCCGGCGACGTCCCCGTCAAAGAAGTGCGCATGGCAGTGTCGCCAGGAAAAGGTGTTTGTTCTTGGTCTCTTCATCCCCTTCACTTCTTCTTCTCCCCCTCCTCAGCAATATGGCTTTAATCTAGCTATGTACTGATTGGAATTTGTGTGGGTAACTCAGTCGAGGAGCATGGAGAGCGGCACGGGGAGTTTCTGGACCGCGACGAGTTCAGCTTCGGGAATCGAGGGGAGCACGAAGGCGAGGGCGGCTACGGGAAAGCCAAGGGCGGTGCCGCAGGCAGCGGTGCTGGGGAGAAAGGAAAGGCGATGCCGCCCGCCAGCGTCATGACTCGCCTCATTCTCATAATGGTGTGGCGGAAGCTGATCAGAAATCCCAACTCCTACTCCAGCTTGATTGGCATTATTTGGGCTTTGGTCTCATACAAGTAACTAAACCATTCCTCAAATTTCTCGTTTTTCCATTTCCATTGCAAAATTAAAAATGGATATTGGACAAACATTCTCAGATCCCTCTAACACCATTAATTCTTATAAAAGATATATATTTTTTGTTTTGTTTATTTAGGTGTGGGTTTGACTGTGATTGTGGGTGTTGGATTTGGTGCAGGTGGAATCTAAAGATGCCTGCCATTATCGCACAGTCCATCTCCATATTGTCCGATGCAGGCCTGGGAATGGCCATGTTCAGCTTAGGTAATTAAGAACATGCATGTATGCCCAATCCATGTGTGATTTGTTTTATTTTATTTTGGGCTGTTTAGCACTCATGGTGGGAATGGGACCACCCAGGCCGAAGGGTTTGACTGATCTTTTGCTGAGGAAAAATTGAAAATCATGGTGCAGGGCTGTTCATGGCATTGCAGCCAAGGATCATTGCATGTGGGAATTCGGTAGCAGCTTTTGCTATGGCCGTGAGATTCCTTACAGGCCCAGCTGTCATGGCAGCAGCTTCCATAGCTATTGGATTGCGAGGCGTTCTTCTTCGTGTCGCCATTGTACAGGTCCACGCTCCCTCCTCTCACTCTCCCTGACACTTCCAACATCCAAAACGGCTTTATCTCTGCACAAAGAAAAATAATCTTTGGACCACACCCTTAGCCTTTTCTGCCCTTCGCCAACACCTCCACGTGACTCATCAATGTGGGAATGGGAATCTAATCCATCCAATAAATGTGGTCAACCCATTCAAATCCATTTTATTACGTTCAACGGTTGAGATTATAAATCATCTTTTTTTGAAAAAAAAACGTTTGTTTGGGAACAGGCAGCTCTTCCACAAGGCATTGTGCCCTTTGTCTTTGCAAAGGAATACAACGTGCATCCAGACATCCTCAGCACAGCGTAAGTCTCTCTTCCCAACTTTTTAAAAAATATATATTTTTATTTTTATTGACAGGTTAAATGACTGTGATTTTGTGTTTGGATGGCTATAGGGTGATTTTTGGGATGCTGATTGCCTTGCCGATAACGCTGGTTTATTACATTCTGCTGGGGCTGTAACACAAGAGCCGTCCACAGCAAGAATAGCATTGCAGTGATCAGACCCCCAAAGATGCGCCATTTCCGAAGTGTTTGACCCTTACTTGCAGCATCGATGATCCGACTTGAAATGGGTGTCTAGAGATTAATTTGTTAAATGATCATGTATTGTTAGTGAATTTGTTTCTTCAAGTCGTCTCACATCCATCTCTTCTCTTCCATGCCCAAGTAATTAATGCTTTGTCACAGACAATTTTGAGAAGAGAGAAACTGGAGGGGGAAAGAAATACAAGAGCAAGTGATATGATCTTGCGGTTTCACAGCAGCCATTGTTGTATTTTTGCTTTCTTTTGTTGCCATGTAAAAGGAATTTCCTGGCGGCTATGTTGAGATAACCTTGCTATTGAATCCCAAGTTTGGACTAATCCTTTCACTTTGTTGGCCAAATTCAAACTAGTAGAATGACTAATTAGAAAGAAAACTTCTTTCTTATTGTTGTTTTCATTTTTTCTGATTAATATACATCTACTTAATTATTATTTCATCTTTTCTTGTCAAAAGCTTCGCTACTTTGTTCCTATTCCCTTTATTTTTAATCATCATACTTTATCATATTATATCATTCTTCTTTTTCACTTTACCTTTCCATATTTTTTCCAACTCTTTTTTCTGTTCCCAACCGTATATATATCATGGGCACACACCATCCAAAGTTCTTTTAGGATTATCATTTTTCTGCAGCATTTTAAGAGAGTGTGTACAAATAAAATTTTACATGGAAATGGTTACATGTAATCCTTTTATTTTTAATATTTTGAGTCTTGATAGGAAATCAACTCAATTTATTGCATTATTAAGAATTAATTTATTGTATTTAACATCATTTTTGAAGGAAAAACGTAAATTTTTTTAGTTAGGTGATTAGGTTTTATTCAAATGAAATGTGTGCGCACGTCACATTTGATGAGAAATATATACTCAAGGGGAAATGGTAAAAAATGCTGAGATCTATATATATATATATATTAAGGCATAATAATATTTTATATAAATTCATGTAATAAAAATATTTTTGATGGTTTATATATTGAAAATATAATTTTAAAATGATATTGCTTATTAAACCATTTACTATATTGATTTTACATATTTATAGATTGGGCTATGCATAGTGTTACTAAACAAATGAAACGATTTTTATGATAATATAAACGATGGTAAATATAATAGATGAAGTAAAATTTTCGAAGACCACCGAGATATTAGAAATGAAAAAGATTGTATAAAATGATGATTTTACCGAAGCAAAGCCCATTAAAAATATAGAAAGGCAAAAATGGCAATAATGTTTTTAACAGTTAAAAAATGACTATTATCTTCTTTACATAAACGTTGTTAAAATTATAAAGTATACTTTCTGGTTTAGAAAATTGTCTGATACAATTGAATTTATCCTGGTAGCTTTTTCTTAAAAAAAATATTATCCGAATGGTTTTAAAGACGTGCAAATATCACACTAAATAAAAGTTCATTTATCCAAATTTTTTTTGCAGAAAAATTCAAATTTAGCTGCATATAGTATCAACACAATCAAATTCAACACTACTCGCAGCAAAAAATTCAATTATTATTTGCTCGGTACATATTCTATTAAGCTAAATTTACAAAATATTAAAAGGAAGTTGTAGAAAAAGGGAAGTACTTCTATGGTATTGGTATCAATGAAGAAGCGCTTCTGCGTTATTCTTCAATTTTGTTAAAAAAAAACAGTTAATGTAGAGTATGATTTTAAGACGAAACAATAAAAAATAAAGACTTCTATGTTATTGCCCCATTTTGGCTTGCTTTAATTACTAAAAAAAAATATTTATATAGTATGCTCATTTTGTTAAAATTATCTATCTTGTTATAGTGACAAAAATTTTTTAGATAAAAGTTTTGGAAGCTTGCCTGCTTAAAAGTATTTATGTATAATGATATGTAAAATATGAAAATCACTTTGATTCCTTCATAGATCCATTAGAATTTTATAATAATTTATAAAATCATTTATCAATTAGATAGAGAACGTTTAAAATTGTATAGATGTCAAATTAATAGTTTTCAAATGCATAAATCAAATAGTTTTATTTCGTTGTTCACACTTTTATCACTTTTTATCAAATGTGACCTATAAAAAAATTTATTTGAAGAAAAATTATATTTATAAATAAATAAATAATTTAAAATATTGTAGATAAATTTAATTATCTAAATGGGCCAAAATAGGACAATAGCATCCAACACTTCAACAGTATTGGTGCGTAAAAGTATTTTCTTTTAAAACGTAGGCATTGCATTAAATGCCACCACCACAAAGAGTATTTGTAGCCATCACAGAATATATGTTACATGAAGCCCCAACACAACCTGCATTTAAGTACAGTTGCTGCACTTAGAAATGCTTATCATACTCCCTCCTACTAGGCCCCAACATAATCTTCTTTTCTTTTGTTTTTGTTAAAAAATCTTTCCCCTCCCACACGTCATGCAGCCATTACTCCCCTAATATTTATTTATCTTTTGCTACCGTACATCATCCGTCACTCTCTCCGGAGTGCCAAACATTTTTTCTAGTTTCACTTATGCGCCTTGTCGCTTCCTCTAAAAGCGTAGTGTAAACCTTTTGCTCTCGCACGAGCTGGCTCCACAGTACCATTACCAAAAGCATAATCTGCTCATGAGTGGCAGACACAGAAACAATTAATTAAGCAAAGATAATGAAAAAGTAAATTTCCTAAAACTAGATACATAGAATACGCAAATTAAACATGGAGCATGATTATGTACACTAAATGAATGTCGTATTTTAGCGTGAAATAAGTTATAATGTATATAATAAAGCTCCATTAAATATTGCATTAATTTATTACCAACATGCTTCCACTCCGGTTCTTAAAGGTGAGATTAGAGATGTAATCGACTATTCAGGTTGGAGACCAACACTAACTCTAATTCATTTAAGATACATTAATTGTAATCCATTAATAACTCATTTATAAAAACCAAAATCCTTAATTCATATAATATAAGTAGATTGGGTTGTAGGTTAAAAACCTCAAAATGTTGATTCCATTGTTAATAAACTATATGAGTTATAAAATAAATATTAGCGGATTGATGAGCTAAATAAGTTGGAGTATTGAGTTGGTGAGCTACTCAAGTTCAACCCATGACTAACTCATTTAATTAAATAGGTTATATGGATAATGTAAATGGCTTGGAGGATTGAAATTATTAATCCTAATATGCTAAAAATTGAGTTGTAGATTAACCCTAATCTAGTTACACCCCTAAATGAGACTAGTTTTGAGCCTTTTGTCCTTACAACTTATAGATTTTTCTTTGTAATGTTTATTTGAGCACTTTTTATGGGTATTTACAATCATCTGAACTATTATTTCTTAATTAAGCTCTAAGACGTTCTTACAATATTCTAATACATCATTAACAATAGTTGTAATTTATCAATCTAGTCAGTGTTATTAAAACCGGACCGGACCGGACCGGCCGGTCGAACCGGTCCGACCGAGAACCGAACATATATCCGGTTCGATCTCATACGGTTCAGTCTGATAGTATTAAACCGCATGAACCGTTGAACCGCCGGTTCAACCAGAAAACACGGTTGAACCGGTTAGACCGGTTCGCGAATAAAAGAAAACCCGATCGTCTTTCCTAGTTTCCCTCCCGAGTCCCGAATCGGCAGCAAGGCACTTTCCCTTACCCATTTTTTCGGTCGTCTTCTTCGTCTGGTCCATCTGCTCGGTGCATGTTGTGACCTGTGACTGCTGTCTTTCTCATCGCCGGCGACCAGTAGTGCATTCGGCCGAGATCCGGTTCAATCTCATCTTCCTCGAGGCGTCAGCAGTGCGTGCGGTCTTCCTCTATTCGGCATCTTGTCTTCTGCTATCAACATCTTGTCACCGGACTTCAAGGTTTCTCATTATCCGAAATTTGGACGGCTCTGATCTACTAAAATCTACTTGTTGAAACCGGATCTGAGATTGCTACTGAAGGTGGGTTAGTCGTACATGGAGGAAACGGGAAAAGGAAGTTGATGGAGCACCAAGTTTGGTGCTCCACTAGCGTACTTTTATTTGTGCACATGCGTTCCCTACAAAAAAAAATATAGCCATTAACTCTCTTAAAAACTTACAAAAACTTACCAAATCTCAAAAGTATGTTTTTGGAACAATTTTCATATGAAATCTATTATAAATACAATTTTAAATATTTTAAAATATGAAAGTATTAGATAAAATGGAAATTATCAATGGGCTAAGAGCTCACACAATTAGTTAATACTTTTAATTATAACTTTATATATTTATTTAGTTTTAAAATTATTTAAAGGTTTGCATAGTTCTGAAATATAATTAATATTTAGATTAGTTAATATTTAGATTTAGGAGTTGTAGATATATAATTTTACTAATATGTTAAGTAAAAATAATTAAATATTTATGATATTATAAATATGTCATGTTGACGTCACCGGTTCAAACCGGTTTGCTTAACCGGTCAAACCGGTTTGAACCAGACCAGTTCTTTTACCGGTTCGATCACTGGTTTGGTTCTGATAACATTAAATCTAGTGGATACTCCCACGAAATAAGGGAGACTGCTACCATTCCATATATTGTTTGTTGCCACAGAGAGTTGAACCTAGTCGCCTAGCCTGTTAGGCCAAGACTAGTACCACGACAAGGTGTCTTGCCTATTCAAGCACTTCACTTTATACAAACCAAATCTTAGACTCAAAAGAGTGGTTGAAACTCTTTTTATTATAACCGCCCTAATAATTATACTTTTTCTAATTATTATTTGTATTTCTAAGTATTTTCTCTCTTTTATTTCAAAGTATAATTTAATGCAACAAATTTCACTAACAATGTTGTTGCAAATAGATGCTTTTTTATTAATTTTTTGTATTCAAAAGATTTATAATGATAGATATTTCTTTGATTGAAACATTTTTATGTGTTAAAAATCGAATATCATTTTTAAGTGAACAGATAATTATTAAAATCTGAAATCAAATACATAACAAACAAATGTTTGAATTATAGATGGTTTCCATATATTCTAAAACATTCTTCCTCTATAGATAAATGATTTCATGAATTACGATAGCATTCTATCGTATTTTTTACTGCCTTCGATTGAAACAATTTTATGTGTTGAAAACCAAAGATCATTTTGGAGTGAACATATAATTATTAAAATCTGAAATCAAATATATAAAAAACAAACGTTTGAATTAAAAATTGTTTCCATACATTCTAAAACATTTTCCCTCCATATATAAATGATTTCATGGATTATTATAGCATTCTATCGCATTTTTTTAATGTATATAAATATTTTCATATTACAAATATATTTATATATTAAATAAGCATGACCAATCCAAAATATAAATTCAAATGATCTTTATTACTATAACAAAATAAATAACATTAAAGAAAAATGATTGTATTGAATTTTGATTTAATTATTAAAATAATTTCAAAATACGTTGCTTCCATTCACATTTTCATTGTTGTTGATGCTACAAAAGTATATAAATTTCTAATGACCCTATAAAAGTTTTTAATTTTCTATTATCAATTTTTGAGTCTTGCTTTATGGGTGCACCAAACTTTATTAACTAAGACACATCACTTGTAATATAGGAATTTCAAAACTATACCAAATGTTTCCCTAGTATACGAAGCCTAACACTTAAGCTAATAAAGGAACTATATATGATATACTACACAAGAGAGAAAGAATTAAGATTAAAGTAAGCATGCTTGGTAATGAGAATGAATATTTATATAGGACCTTTATTGTGACAAGATACATGACCTTTGATATCTTTGTCCTAATAGAAGTACGCTTCTATGTAGTTGAAAGTGTTGTAAAAGTAGGACTCATACTATATATAGAAGTTGTAATTGTAGTGTATCACATTTTCTTAATATCAAAGGCACTTAGCGCTCATATTTCCTATGCAAATCGAGTACTGGATGGCTTCAAGGCTACCCTTAGTCAAAGGTCGCCAGATGTCCTGGGGTGTTGCATTAGTGATACAAATTAATTTAGCTGAGTGGCAAACCGTTATGCAAAAAGAGCTCGATGACTCTTGTCTGATGGTTGCTATTATGATGATCATGTGTCAATAATAGATGAGATGATATGAGAAATTATCACGATGGTTAACCTTAATATATATTCCCCCCTTAGTCAGTCTATGTTAGATTGGATTATTGATGAGGAGAGAAAATGTCAAAAATTTATATCAGTAGATCTCTTCTAAATAGTAATAAATCTTATTTAGAAAGAAAAATTTTTCAATGTTCCCAAGGTAGTCTTAATAAGGAAATATATTCTTCTGGAATTAATGACTTCTAATGCATAACCACACTCAATTAGATGGGACAGGATGGGTGTTTGACTCTTTAGCTTCTATGTTACATGTTAGATGGCTCCACCATAAGTTTGAATGTTTAGCTTTCCTTGCTATGCATTGGATGGTTCCATGTGTAATTGATATGTGACTAAAGATATTTTTTATAAAAAAAAAAGACTACATTTAACTCCTGGTGGTTTGTCAAACAGGTTGAACATTTATTGCCTTTGAGGAATGTGTAACCACTAAAATTATTTAAGGGGTAGCCTATCAAACTTCATGCCACTCCTTCCGAATCCAAAAATATTCTCTCCATCGTTTTCCTTGACTTGCTTAAAAAAATTTTTGTGGTCCAATTCTAAGAATAGCTATCATCCCGTAATTTCAACTGTTGCTAGTATGTCTTCTCTTAAATGAGAGTATAAAGACAATTGCTCAAGCTTCGTCCTTTAATAAAGGAGACCTAAAGATTGTCAAATAATCCCTTCAGTGTATCTAATTTAGTACATTGCAAATGATACCCATCAGATGTGGAACTTTAATAGGTGGTCCTAGGGCCTTTTGACCTACCAACATCCTTCGTCTCCTAACAACATAGCTTTTTTGTCATATGTTGATTCGCAGTGGCTGTGCATTGGAAGAAGGATTCATCTTAGACCTCTTACAAGTCTTCTAAAGCCTTGGCCCTTAAGTCACAGGTATTATACGATTTGGGCTTTAACCTACACAGTTTATACATGAGGCCAGTGTGTCCAGTGAGGATGCTAAAGCCCTAGAGAGTAGATGTAAAGATCCAACATTGGAGAGGGTAGAGGAGGGAGCTTGGGCTGTAAGTGGAGGCTGTTGGTTGAACTATTGAGGTGCCTTTTAGGTATTACATGTGCCCAGAGGGACAAAACCATGCAGGATAAAGCCGAAGTGGATAATACCTGCGACTTAAGGGCTAGGGCGTTACAGGTCTATAAATTGCATCTGAGCTAAATGGTGTCACAAAGTTGAACGCTTTTCACCTGCTTCCTTTCTTAAGTTTGAAGTCCCTTGATTATATTCACTATAAGATGCGGTTAAACTTATTTGAGCTCCACGTTAAAGATAGGTCTTTTCATATTTTATTCTTGCTTTGATGGTATTTCACAACTAGTCCATCAGGTGACATTGTTGATCAATTGACGGCTCTTTTAGATATGAATTGAGAAGAGTTCACTTTTCTTATGGCCTTCTCCTCACATCTTGAGATCATCAAAGCTAGAGAAGAGGGCTTGTTGTTAACAGGAGTTGAACAGCTAGATTGAGTGGCCGTTGTCAGGAAAGGGATCATGTTATTGGAGCCATTGGATTATATTGTTATTCAAATGAACTACAGATGATCTTTGAGGCTTTCGTTTATCCACTCATTATTACACCTCTTTTGACTATTGATCTTTGTTTTTCTTCTAATATTGTTGCTAGCACCTTTACTATTGCCTTTATTATAGATGTTTCGATAAAGAACCAACAAAATAGGTGGTGAATAAGGTGAAAGGTATTATTGGCCTCCTATTTATTACTTCATGTGGGGATCTTACTCTTGCAACCCCCTTAGTTGTTTAGGTTGGGGGGGGGAGTGTCATCCACTTGGACCTAGTCCCTCCAAGGTGCCTTCTAAGAGGTTTGATAATATAGTATGATTGAGTTCATTGGTCATTGCCTCCATGTACCAATTGAAGAGAGACCTTATTCAACTTTGATTGGGAGCTCAATTCCTACTCTAATTAAGGAGAAGATTTTGAAGACAGTGGAAAATTTTGCTTTAATGGATGAAGGGGTTAAGTGTGGTCGAAAGTGTCATTTCGGCAAAGCAATTAGGTACTTCTAAGCTATTTTGTAAGGATTAAATTGATCCTCAACATGTTGATAGAATAAATGTCGATGAAATAACCACCACATCAATGGTAGCTACAGTGGGTGGATTTAGTCTTAATTTTTCTAATGAGAGGATTGGTGAGCTGGGATTTATTGGGAATTAGTCTTTAGGGCCTCATTTCTAATAAGACGAAGAGGCCTCTAAAATTGATGTTGAGTTTGAAGCCACTTAGGAGGATGAGGACAACTCATCACTAGTGCTATTAAAGGCATCGACAAAGAAGGGACTCGGGAAACTGAAGAGGGTGATGATGAGACATTTGAGTCATCCCTAGAGCTTTAAAAATCCTAAAGTGGCACTTTCATAAAAGATAATTTAGTTATTGATGCTTGCTTGGTAGTTTTATCAATTATCATTATATGGAAGTTATATTCTTAGTGCATGATATAACAATCAGGGTTCATCAGTGGGCCATGGGTATTAATGGGCTGGTTGGCTTTAGACATGGGGTTGATGCCTATTGTGGTGTCAAAGAATCTCCTTAAACGGGAGTCTCTTGGTGTCATGAGAAATTATATAATTTACGAGCATTTGTGGTGTATGACAGCAACAAGCTAGAGGAGTTATATAAAACTTTGTTAATAGCTCAATTATTACAACAATTGATGGTAGAATTACCCCTTGCACTTGGGGAAAAAGAGAGTTTAAGGAGAGAAGTGGAAGCTTGTCATGTTGTAGAGGAATATGTGGTCACCTTAAAATAAGAGCTAGCAAGAGCTTAAGAGGGTATTAGTTTAATAAGGGGGCATGCTAGACTTTAATAAAATTACCACCAAGATATGTAAGTTGTTGCTTATAGCGCCTTAGCTCTTAAGTCACAGGTATTATTCGCTTTGGGCTTTCGCCCGCATATTTTTGTCCTTTGGGCACACGCAGTACCCAAAAAGCACCTCAATTTCTCAACTAGCAACTTTCATTTATAGCCCAGACTCCCTTTTTCACCATATCCGATGTGGGGTACTACATCCACCCTTAGGGCTCCAGCGTCATCGTTGGATACACTGACCTCGAGTATCTAGAGTCGGCTTTAATACCATTATGTAGCTCCCTGGCCCTTAAGTCACAAGTATTGTCTGCTTTGTGCTTCAATGCACACGATTTTGTCCCTCTAGGTACACATAGTACCTAAAAGGCACCTCAACAGTTCAACCTGTGGCCTTTACTTAGAGCCCAGGCTCCCTTCTTCAGATGTAGTATCTAACATAGCCTAGACTATTTGTGGAGGCCGCTAGTTGAACCGTTGAGGCACCTTTTAGGTATTGTGTGTGCCTAGAGTTACAAAACCTTGTGGATTAAAACTCAAAGTGGACAATACATGCAACTTAAGGTCCGAGGCGCTACATAATGGTATTAGAGCCGACTCCTAATACCTGAAGCTAGCGTGTCTTGCAAGGACACTGGAGCTTAGGAGGGTAGATGTAGTATTCCACATCGAATAGGGTGAAGGAGGGAGCCTAGGCTATAAGTGGAGGCTACTAATTGAACTATCGAGGTGCCTTTTGGGCACTACGTGTTCCTAAAGGAACAAAACCGTACGGGTTGAAGCCCAAAGTGGAAAGTACCTATGACTTAAAGGCTAGGATGCTACACTACTCAAGCAACAAAGCTTGCTAATGAGGGAATTGAGATGCTTTGTTGAGATTTAGAGATGAAAATATTTGTTGGAGCCACTCAAATTAATGTTTAACAACTCTGTCAATCTATTAAAGGCTACATTCACATTTGGTGATTGAGGTTGATTTGTAAGAGTGCAAATTAGGTTGGATAGGTCTAGTTCAGGGTCGACCCTATCCTTACCCTATTCTTGAAACTCATATCTTACCTTTTTAGGTTAGGTTGATCCTAAGTCTACCCTACCCTATATTCTAAGGCTGGATCAATTCCAATTTCAATCCCAAATCAGTTCTTTAAAATAGTCTTTATATTATATTTGAAAACTATAATTTTATTACAAGACTTATTAAAAACTTATAATCGAGATGATAATTATCATCGTCATAAGTCATTTTTCACCTTAGTGGGGTCGACTATAATCAAGATGATAATAATGTAATTTTTGAAATATATTTACTAAATTTACTACAAATAAATAAATTAAACAAGTTTATATATATTTAAAGAATATATTTATGTCTTTTACTATAAAAGATATTTCATAAAATATATATTAAATATATAAAATATATACTAGTAATTTGGGTCGGATCTGGGTACTAGGACCTCAAAATCTACCCTATCCTACTTGAACCAAGTAGTTTTTTACTTTAAATCTACCTTACCAATGGGTATAAAAATAGAAACATGTCTTACTCATTTTAGAGTAGTTAATGGGTTAACCCATGAGTACACCACCTAAGTTGCAACCTTACTTATTCGTCCAAGTTGGAAGAGAATTTAGAGGTCGGTGAGTCACAATATTAGAGTCTTGTGGCTATCTTTAAATTTGAGAAGTACAAGCATCTCAGGGTACAAGATAACCTTATGTCCAGCTAAGCTAAGTTGGTCTTAAACACAATTATTTATGCCAAGTTAAGGTAATAGGAATTAGAAGGGTAAAAGCATTATCAATGGCTAGAGGCTAAGGCCATTGACCTATATACCCACTCAATAGAGTGCCAACATGAGGTACAATGGAGTGTAAATAGTGTGATGCAAAAGGTTTATCTCTAGGGCTACAATGATGGTCTTTGCCATACTTTACTTGACGTTCCTAAGGAGTTCACTCAACTTATTAAAGAATGAATGGTTGATGACCTTAGTTTTATAGCTCATCTTTAGCTTAGTGCCTCTAAGTCTTTGTGTTGGCCCCCTAATGAGCTTGTTCTTCTATCCCTTTGTCAGACATTGCAAGTAATGTCTACTCATCTCTCTAAGCATTCTAGTTTACCTTGCCATACCCTGTGTTTGCTCACCTTAAGTTGGGTGTGAAATTGGCTACTAGAATTCTTATAATGATTATTAGAAAAAGGTCATCACTCTTTGCTAGATTTAGGATATGAATTTCAAGGATATGATTACAAGTGGAGTGGTTGAAAGGTTTTTAGATGATTAGTTTCTTTAATTTTGTTCACATAAAGTACTTTTGGTGATTAAATATTGAGTTATGATTTTTATCTTTGGCCATGGTATATGTTCACATCATTCCCATAAATAATGTTAGTTATGTTGGAGTCTCTCAGTATTGGTACATCAAATTCTCATGATTGACTAAGGCATGCCACTTACTAGACAAAAGACGTTAGAATTAAATTAGACATTTTCACAATGTATGCAATCTAATTCTTATGTCAATCAGGGGATTATTATATATCAAGCAAGAAAGAGTAGGGACTTAAATGAGCATACCTAATATCAAGGACAACCTCTCCTTGCTTATAGAAGTTTTAAGAGAACTGTGTTAACCTAGTAAACTATTTATCTAACTCATTTGTTGACGACTTGAAGTTGGGTTTTCAAGATAAATATGTTTGAACTAATAAATATGCTTTTTAAATAAACAGTCATCAAGACTTTTCAACCCATAAACCTAGTAATTGACACATTAATGAGCTACTAACCTGTCCAACCTTTATGACCTGATAACTACCTGGTACGCATGGTATGAACGTGAAAATCATATACTTTTATTATTTTTTAATTTCTACATATATTGCTACATATTTTTAGGAATGCACTAAACATTACACAACATGAATGAAGAACTGTGAAGTTTGGAGACCAAAATATATGAGTTTATTATTTTCTATTAGTTTATTATGATAGTATTATTTTTAAAATATATTAATTGTAATTTAAGAAAAATATAAGTGTGCAATAATATTTGTACAATTTGTATAATTTAAGAAAAATAAATTTTTGCAACATAAGATGGATTAAGTTTGCATGACTTTTCTAGATAATAGAAAGTTTTTCTTGATTTGATTGATTATAAATTTTATTATACAAATGTTTCTTTTAAATTTCAATATTGTTACAAAATTTTAATTTTCAATATATGTTCTATCTAAAATTATAAAAACTATTTTTGTTAGGTATTCATTATTCAATACCTAGGTTTGAATAAACTATATCTTATTTATTTTTCATTCTTGCTAATTAGGTATATTTCTAAGCTATTAATATATTAAATTATTGTACACGTGTTTGACACTTCTACTCATTTTATACTATTGCTTATCATGTTTTTGTCATATAATAGCATTGAAAGGAACCTAGATTAGTTTGATTTCATCCCATTTACAGTTTGCATAAAAAATCAATTAAAAACCCACTAACCTAATATAAATGATTTATAAACAAATTAAGATTTCTAAAAATAAGTTAACAAAAAAATTAGAGTTGAAATTCTATAAATAAGTTAGAATTAAAGTTAGACTCTAACTCACTCAAATCAATCCGTTAATACTCCAATTTATATAGGAGTGCCTGTCAACTTAGGATCTATGTTAGGATAAGATATAAATTTTTCAATATCTCTAGTTTACTAAGAGTACATCTTTGTGACTTAGAAAGTGTGGTAAGAGTGAGACGAGAGTCGTGAAAGAAGTTGCAATCATTGAGCACTACATGTCCTTATCGTCGAAGGTGTCTAAGGCTCATTCCTCCATTCCCTATGCGGGCTAGACAGCTGGAGGGGTAGCAGATAATTGAAAAATAATAACATATTTCTGTGTTAATTTGGAATCAATTTAATGGATAATTGTTTGATGTTTATGAGAAGTTCTTTTTTTGATAAAATGTTAGAGGTTAATCTACCCTACCTCTAACATTATTCTAAAAATGGGGAAAAAAAACCTTAAAAAAATTTATTCCAAAAAATGGTGACTGTTTGTACAAGCTGCATCTTTTATGCATTAAGGAAAATCTCCTCACCATATATGTTTTTTTGTACCCGTACTCAATATTGTCAGAATTGAACCGGTTAACAAATTAGTTAAGCAGTTGGTTTTGGTCCAATTAGTTCAACCATTTTTAAGAATTGGATTGAATCGGTGTATTAACATTTTATGTAAAATATATAATGAATTCATAAGAAAAAAATTAAAATTTTAAATTATATATATAAAAAACAATGCAATAATTGAGATTGTAGTCATGATCATAGAAGTTAGAAGATGTTATACTTATCTTTATGTTGTGGATTATATTCACACTAATATTGAATCTTCTTTTTTTTTTTAACTACGATTTTGATGTTTAAAAATCAATATACATGTAATATTTATCTAACTATTTTCAATCATTCTCATTATTGTGGGGTTTTTGCATCCATGTCAATATGGTATGGGCAAAATTGAAGTCAAATTTCTTAATTTTATAAGATTGCAAAATATTTTGCGACATTTGTGTGAAGTTGTAAATATGTCTCTTCCATTAGAATTTTGCAAATGACAGTTAAAATTTTTGGTGAAATCACAAAATTATAAAGTTAAGATTTCACAGATGGCAGTTCAAATGTTTTATGAAATCATCAAAATACAAAGACAGATGAATTTGCCAATTGGGAAGCCATTTTATTTCCCCTTTTCATTTGGATCTTCATCTTAATTTTATTTTTTATAAAAATAATTATATTTGTTTGATTTACAGTATTTCTTACTTTCTATCCATAGGCAATAGATGCGACTTATCAAAATAATCAGAACATGACTTCCTGCCATGGCACTTTGAAATTAATGCAAAATGTGAAAGAGACGACATGCACTAAAAGTCGAGGCAAACATGCTTGATGGGCTATTTTTTATACAAGGAAATGGTGGACAAAAATATAAGGTTCATGGAACAATGGAAATGATTAATAGGGAAATGGCAGACAAAAAATAGATATTAGAAATGACAGAAAAAAATACAGATTGACAATGGCGGAAAGAAGGAAATCTTGGGTGGTAACTGCGAGGAAAAGAGGTGGGTAATTAGTATTTTTTAACAGTCATACATTGAATTTGTTTGACCGGAAGCTTAAGAAACTGGATGAACCAGCGGTCAAACCAATTCGCACCAGCTAGAATAAGCTAGACTAGAATCAGCTCGATCAAATTGGCCTCGGCCTAGGCTCTGGTTACTGATCGAACCAGCTGGTTCGATCCGGTTTTAACAACACTACCCACACTCAAAGCATATTTAATCATATTGCGAGCTACTTGGTTTCCTACACGAGATACATGAGTAAATGTACAATATATGAAATTTCTAGATATCTCTTTGATCTTGTTAATAAGATGACCAATTTAGATAATATCCTACAGTCTTCCATTATGAAATTGTTGAGAATTAAGGGATTAAACTCACATATTATGTCTTGGTAGTTTAGGTCCTTTAGCCATAAAATGCCAAGTATCATCACTTACACTTCTACCTATAATGAGTCTATTCTCTCATGCTAGGTTTAATATTTTGCAACTACTAGTTCACCATCAGAGTTTCAGATTACTGTTTAAGTCTCACATAAATCAATTTTGTCCTTTTTCCTTTTATCTAAATTTAGTTTTACCTTCCTAGGAGGAGGTGGCACCCACTTAGCTTGGATGATTGTGGAATCATGACTACATTTAGTTAATAATAGACTAGATTTATAATTGAGCATGTAGTCATTACTCCAACTAAAAAGTGCACGTAAATTAATAGCCTCACCTTGTGCAATCAACAAACTTCGTTAGTACCAAATCTGCAGGCAGTGAACCAAGAATAGGGTAAACAGGTGTTTGGAATCTAGAGTACTTAGTTTAATGAATAGTTCATTGAAAGTTCGGATGTTCCCAGCAGCTATCATCTTCATAATCTGGATATTAATAAAGTCATGTATCTTAAGGCATAGCAAAATAGGTGAAAATTCTCCTCCCTTGCCTGGTTGTAAAAGACACATGTATCTTTAGTTTGGACTCTACTTATCTTCAGATTTGTTCTCAAAAGCAATCTGTAGCCAAAAATTAATATTTTGGAAGGTAGTTTTAATTTCCATATGATCCTTAATATTTTAAGGCTGTATTTGTTAATGGAATTCCCTTTATCCACCGACTTTATCCTTTTCATTCTGTTACAATAATCTATAAGTTGATTTGACTTTAAATCTACCATTCGATTCCTTATTCCAAAGAATATTATCATTTAACATGGTTGAAGGTATGAGAATTCCTTTAACAATTTCTCATTCCAGTTTCCTCCATCACAGCTTTCGTCAAATCCTCTTTCCACTACCTCTGATCCCATTCTATAAAGGACTCCACTTTGATTTCTATTGTCTTAGCTTCCGGTAGTGGTTCAGCCATTTGTAACTCTTGTTTAGTCCACCTCTCTTATAAGAACTGAACTCTATTCGCTCTTCCAATATGCCAATTGTAGCCCTGCCTTAGAAGTTCTCTTACTATCAAAAATGTTTCTCTAAGTGTGGTAAATAGGTTTTTGCATATTACATATCTAGAAATAATCATTTTAAAAATAATTAGCCTTGAGCAACTTTCATGCTCGTTTGGCTAGTAGAGTAATGTTGGAATTCTTTAAGTTTTTGAAGTCCATTCCTTTCCTGCTTTGGATGTACATATCTTACTCTGTGTTGCAGAATTTGATTTTGCTTTTGCCTTCTTTCTCTTCCCACCAAAACTTCCAAATTATTGCATCAATCTCTTTACATAACTTCCTTGGTAGGAGAAATAATGACATAGTATAGTTTGGTATAGCTTGTGCTATAGTGTAATTAGTACATCTTTTCTCTACATGATAGCAATTTTGCTTACTATCTTTGAAAAACCTAGACTTGATTTTCCCATCCAAGCAGGCAGACTAAAATAGATATGGATTCTTCTCCCGTAAGCTCCAAATGATCTTCAATGCTAGTTTATTATCCCCACGGTATTGCTATTGAAGAAGAAACTTGTTTTCCCCATATTTATTTTCTACCCAATGCATTCCTAGATATTCAATATTTTCTTCAAAGACTGAGGCTTTCTTCTATTAGCATTTATAAAAAGGATTATGATACAGTGCACTCGGGTGCACTGAGCTTCGGTGCACTCGAGTGCAAAAACTTATTTTATATTTTTGAAAAGTTTTTTTATACAATTGTTAATCTAGGTGTATTTAACATGTGTATTGATTTTTACCATTTTTGGAGACTTTTAGATTTTTTTTTGATTTTTTAAAATCAGTGGCATTTTCATAATTAATGAATTATGAAAATGCTATTTATTTTAAAAAATCAAAACAAAATATCTAAAAGTCTTCAGAAATGGTAAAAATCAATACATTAATTATGAAAATACCACTTATTTTAAAAAATTAAAAACAAATATCTAAAATTCTCCAAAAATGGTAAAAATCAATATATATATATTAAATATACCAAGATTAACAATTGTAAAAAAGAATTTTAAAAAAATTAAAAAATGAGTGAAATGCATCCGGGTGCACTGAGGCTGCATGCACCTAGGAGCATACAGTCAGCCCCGTTAGAAAAAATACATCATTAGCAAAGAGTAGATGTGAAACACTTGGATCTCACTTATCAATTCTAATGATATTTATCCCTTTGTGTTGTACGAAGAAGGGTTGAAAGGCCTTCACCATATAATAAAAATATGTATAGATGCAGTAGATCCCCCTGTCGTATATCTCTACTAGCCACCTAATTTTGTGATATGAGTCCATTAACTCTCACTTTATAATACACTATGGATATAGAAGAATAGATCTAGTCAATTCATACATTACTGAATTTCATTTTCCTCATGGCCTAGCATAAATACTCCCACTCTATCTATCATAAGTTTTAGACATATCTAATTTGATAGCCACTTGCTTGAGCTCTTTGTTCTTCCATTTCCTCAATCTATGAAGAGCTTCTAAGCAATAAGCATATTATTAGTAATTAGTCTCCTAGGAACAAATGCAATTTGATTTTTTGAAATAATTTTTGAAAGGCATGGCTTCAAGATATTAGCAAATATTTTGTATATGACATCGCATAAGCTTATAGGTTTGAAGTTGCCTAAACTAACCGCTTCTTAGGAACTAAACTAGTGTCAATATGATTGATCCGATCCTTGAGCCTTCCACAACGTCAAATCTTTAATTATTTTATGAAATTCATCTTTGGTAAGAGTTGTAGTAAGTTTATCATTATCCTCCTCTATAATACAAGATACAATTCTGTTTGTAATCCTTTCCACTTCCTTCACTCCATTGGTGTTGAAGAATGACAAAAAGTAGTTGGCAACTAGTGTTTCTTTTGTTTTTTGGTCATCTACTTGAGCATCTTGTTCATTCAGCAACTCCAAAATAGTATTCTGACATCTTTTATTAGATGCCATTTGATGAAATTTTTTTTATTTTGATCTCCCATATTATAACTAATTGATTCTTGACCTCTTTTGCCAAAGAATTCTTGCTTCAAGCTTAATCTATTGCTAGAAAAGGTCGACTTTTTTGGTTCAGATTTCTTGTTGTCTCAACTGGAGCAACAAAAGGTCGACCTTTTTGCCAAAAAAGGTCAACTTTTGTGATGCGGAAAAAATGCTAATTTCAGAGAAGTTAGATTTTCATAGAGACCTCTTGGGCTATCTTCTAGGCCACGTTTCAAGTGATTAAGAGGCTATAAAAGGAGAACTTGGGAGAACTAGAAGATATCAAAAGATTGAAGAAAAATACGTAAGTGCAAATTTGAGAACTCTAAAATAATTCATTGTGAGATTACTTTCTGCAGAGGTTCAAAAGTGAAGTTCAAATTGCAAATGCTTGAGGGTGTTGCTACTAGGCATTTAAAGCTATAAAGTGTTAATCAATTAAAGAATTGCTGCTCTTGCGGATGTACTAAACTGGTTTATTTTACATTTAAAGTTTTGTTATTTGTATTACTTTGGTAACGATGGTGATCAAACTACGAGAAAGATTGTAATACCTTGGTATTAGAGGTGATCAAACTAAGAGAAAGTAAATTAAAGTGCTAATTACTTCACAAGCCTACCTGAAGCTTAGTATCGATCTAGAAGATAGTAGAACAAACTGTACCACTGTAACTTGTGTGTTAAAGTTGACTAGTGAAACCCAAGTCATCGTACTTGGAGAGTAGAGTAGGATAGGGGTATCTGAACCACTATACGTATTCTTGTCTTTATGGTTTGATTTCATTATTGGTGTTTGTATTTTTATTTCATCCATATTATTTTACCAAAATTCTTTGAGAAGCCATCACACAGGACCAATAAGTAGTATCAAAGCGGAGTTCTTTGAATTTAATAAAGAGATCATATGGCTAATGAAAGACCTCACTTTTTATTATTTTGAAAGTCATTCTATTATACATCCTTCATACTTTGATAGTTCAAATTTTGCATACTAAAATCTTAGAATGAAAACTTTTCTTATGGGACATGATATCAAACTATGGAGAATTGTTGAATCTAATTTGAACTTACTTGAAGATGATATTCCTATTATTCTAAATCAACAGCAAACAGAACAAATTCAATTAAATGCAAAAGCTTTAAATGTTTTGTATTACTCTCTTTCTCTATCTGAATTCAATAGGACTTCCTCTTGTGCATATGCAAAAGAGATGTGAGATACTTTTGTAGTCACCCATGAAGGAACATTACAAGTGAAAGAGTCTAAGATCAATGTGCTCATGCACGAATACTAGTTATTTGCAATGAAACTCGCTGAATCCATTTCTAAGATGTCTTACAGGTTTATTGATATTATGAATAATTTTAAAGGGTATGAAAAGTTAATTACTACAAATTGAGCAAGTTAAGAAGTAACTTCGTTCTCTACCTACAACATGGACTACAAAAGTAACTGCAATTGAGAAGGCTAAAAATCTCACCACTATAATTGTTGATCAATTGATTGGCTCATTAATGACTTACGAAATTATCTTAAAAAGGATGATGAAAACTATGTGAAAAGTAAAAAATTACTTGGTTTAAAAGCTGATCTAGATATTTCTTCTATTCTGATAATGTAGGTGATGGTGATGGTGATGATGGTGATGAAGTTGAAATTCTCATTGAGATGTTTAGGAAGTTTATCACCAAAAATAGGTCAAAATGGAACAAAAATGTAGCAGCGAGGTGAATTCAAAAGAACGTTATCAGCAAGATCATGCAAATGTATAAATTTAAGAAGAAATATGACAATCTAATCAACATAAGATGTTTCAATTGAAGAGGGTATGGACATATCAAGAATTCATGCTCTTCTCCACAAATCAAGAATTCAAACTTCAAATTCAAAAAAAGTGAAAGTTATGAATCTTGGAGTGACAATGATACCTCTCATTCTTTCAGTTATGAATTTAATGATAAAACAGTTTAAATTATAGAGCACATACATATTGGTTTTATGGTAGATCACTTTGATGATATTGTAGATTAGAGGTAAGTTTTATTGATACAACTGAACTTTAGAAGACATGAAGAACTGTTTCATGAATTCACTGTTATATTTAAAAAGTATGTCAGACTGAAAAAAGAAATGAATGTGAGAGATTGAAATGTTTGAAACTTCATGAAAATATTCAAAAATTGACAAATAAAAATGAATTCTTGAAATTTGCAAAAAACCAACAATATGTAAAATAATTACAAAAGAAAATTCGCTCACAATATTTGTCATTTTTGTTATTGTCAAGGACATTTTCCATTTATTTATCCATTGAAGAGAATATAGACCCAAAGTGTTATACTCATTTGAAAATAAACAATGTCTACATATATTGACACTAACAAAGGTGGACCTATGTGATGGGTACCAAAGATATAAACTTTTATTTTACAAGTAACTAGAATAAGCTAGTACATGGATAATGATAGCTCTCTTCATGTGACCGACAACAAAAAATAAAAAAAATCAAGGTAGATAAGAAAATGAATAGAACCACAACATTGTGAGGTAAGATTTCATTCGTGATCATGAGCAATGCTTGAAATTTGTTCTTATTTAAGATTAATTAGAGACATTTTTATTAAACCATTTTTTTATAAAAGATTAAGTGTTGCTAATCCTTTTTGTATGATAGTTTGAGATTAATGGGTCAAATTGAGCACAAATATTTCATGATTTTTATTTTTCAAAATTGACATGAAAACATTGATGGTTTTTGTCAAAAACATCAACAGTTTTGTTTGAACAAAGAAAGAAAATAAAAATGGTTCAAAAGATGCATATTTTTATTTCAAAAATTTTTCTTTAGGGCTTGGACAATTTGGGAATTTAAGGGCATTTTGTTGGCAACTAAAATTGGCAAGACGAACTTTTTCTATATTGATTTTTTCTAGTATACTCATTCTGTTCCATTTTCTTCCTCTTTGTTTCCATATTCTATTCTTTTTTACTCACAAAAATTTGAAAATTCACTTTTGAATCTGATTCTTCATTACTTCTATGGGTTAGTCAATTGTGAATATCATACATTTAATGTCTATACACTGTGTATCCTTCATTACAATCAAAACACATCAATTTTTCAACCAAAATTATAGTCGAACTATCTACCCTTTTCTAACTCCACTACCTTATTCTTGCTTAGCCAAAAGCTTGACCTTCATTCTTAGTTAAAATTTTAGGCCAAAACCAACTTGCCAAAATCACAATGAAACTAAAGTTGAACCCATTTTGTCCGAAACCTTGTATTTTTTGAAAATTAGTTTCTCAAAATCAAACCTATAACCTAAATGACTCTTACTGAATCTGATTCTAAAGCAACTTACCAAGAGAATGGGAAGAGGAAAGTGGATGATATATTTCCTGATGAATCTCCTCTAAGGATTTGTAAGATTTCAGATATTTTCATAATGGAAAGATGAAATATAAAGATCCAAATGTGTATCTCCTCCATTTGAAGTTCTTTTGAAAAAAATAGTTCGCATCAAAAGGTTCAACCTTAACACATTCAAGAGAAAAAAGAATGAGAAAGAGAAAGAATGACAAAAAGTTCAACCTAAACACATTCAAGAGAAAAATGCATGAGAAATAATGTCAATTTGAGATTGTTTTAAGGAATATGTTTTCTATGTTCAACTTGAGAAAGTAAATGATGATATGAATATGTTAAAGGATACCAATTTGCTGTTGAAGGATATGCTTCTATCATATAAAATGTTTCTCACTTTGATGTTCAAGCTCATTTGTCTGGATTTGAGATAGGAATGACTCATTGAATCTAACTCCTATAACATAATTGAAGAATTTTCTCAAAAGAATGAAACATAAACAAGCTAATGACAGAAATTAGCATTCAACAACCGAAGAGAAGAGGATTTCAGGTGATATGAGACATCATGGTAAAGAAGGTGGATCTTAAGGTAAAATGTAGAGAAATCTGATAAAGAAGGTAAAGAACTATCTCCAAATCTAAACTTAAACCTTCATACTACAACACTTCCATTAAAACTATTTCTCAACTTTCTATCACAAAACACAGTGGACTTGATTAACTTGAATAAGTTCCTAACTGATTATTTTGCTTTGTTCATTTCCCATCTTGATTTTTTGAAGAAAGAATGTTATAAGCTGCGAATTCAGTCAAATGTCTCATCGTTGTAATGCTTCTTCGAAAAGAAAATAGCTCCACATTCCAAATCATCTTCTCCAAACTCTTCACCTTCTCATAAACTTCCATATTTCAAAACCTCAAATAAACTGCTCACGTGAACAAATGAACAACCTTTGTGCAAAAAATCAGTCTTCGAAAAGGAAATCAAAGAAGTCATTTTAAGGGAAGTTCTCAATACGACCAGGGAAGCTCAAAATATCATTTAGTACCAAGTTTGAAATAGTTTCTAAAGAAGAAGAGATTGAGAAGGTCACATTTTCTTAAAAGAAGATTAATTAAGATATTTCATCTGAATGAGACATATTAAGATCTTTTTAATTTTTTAAGTTCTTACAACATCATTTTAATTTTACAAAATATTTCTTATGGTTTATTACTATTTGTTTGATTTTGTTAAATTCCTGTATCATTGCATTTTGGATACATTAGCACTGAAATTTGTACTTTATTAATACTGTCTGATGGTTATCTTCATCACCTTTTACTAATGACAAAAGGGAGAGAAATACAACCATTTCAAATAGCAATTTTTTTGTGTGTTCTCCAACTCTTGGGAAGTATGAAGATAGGTGAAGCAATATGATAGAGGCGGCAATATTCAACAATGATTGTAGGTATTTTTTGTCATCATCAAAATGGGGAGTGTGAATTTATGTAATTACCTTTTTTTGATTGGTTTCGATGATGATAAAAGGATGTAATTTTGTGCTTTTGAACTTGATTTTGTGAATTTGTGTTTGGTGCTCTTGAATAGGATTTTGAAAAGTGTGGCATATTTGTGAAGTTATCATTTTGAGTTTATAATACTAATTGTGATAAGATTTTGCTTGAAATTTGAAAAATAGAATATGTTTTTTGGAATATTTCGAATAATCATGAAATATGCTCTTTGAGATGTAATAAGATTGAGATTAAAATTTAAAAATAGAATATGCTCTTTTGGAATGATTGGAATAATCTTGGAATATGCACAATTGATAAATTCACTTGGAATAATTATAGAATATGCTCTTTGAGATGTGCTTAATCTTGAATTAAGATTGGTTTATTCATTTATGATTATCTTGAGAGGATTAACATGATCGAAGCACCAATATTTGTATTTTACAAAAAATAGGGGACCTTTTGGTTTAGATTTCTTGTTGTCTCAACTGGAGTAGCAAAAGGTCAACCTTTTTGCCAGAAAAGGTCAACATTTGTGATGTGGTAGAAATGCAAAATTTAGAGAAGTTATATTTTCATGGATACCTCTTGGGCTATCTTCTAAGTCACGTTTCAAGTTATGAAGGGGATATAAAAAGAGAACTTGGGAGAGCTAGAAGGCATCGAAAAAAATAGTTGGTGCAAATTTGAGAGACTCCAAAGTAATTCATTGTGAGATACTTTTTGCGGAGGTTCGAAAGTGATTTGAAATTGCAAATTCTTGAAAGTGTTGCTGCTAAGCAATCAAAACTACAAAGTGTTGATCAATTGAAGAGTTACTACTCTTGCAGATGTGCTAAACTGGTTTATTTTTTATTTAAAATTTTGTTCTTTATATTACCTTGGTATTGATGATGATCAAACCAACAGAAAAGTTGTAATACCTTATTATTGATGGTGATCAAATCAAGAGGAAGTGAATGAAACTATTGATTATTTCATGAGCCTATCTGGAGTTTAGTACCAATCCAGAAGACAGTTGAACAAATTGTCGTATATATAAATCTCCTTCTATGTGTCTTTCTTTTTTAATTTTCAATTTTTATTTATAATTATTATATCGTCAAATGTTTTTTATGAATTTATTTTTTAAAATATCTTTATTATTTGAACCCAGTTTAGACCCCTAGCTTGGCTTGGAATTAATGGCACAAGTATTAGGTTCAATCCATACCCGAACATAAAAAGTTCAATAAGGAAGAGTAAAACTCTAGCTCACCTCAATCTTAATTCTAACCCTATTTATAAGATATTAACCGTAACCCTAATTTATAAAAACCTAAAGCCTAATTCTATTTTTCAAAACTGAGTTCGGGTTGAGTTTCTGGTTGAAATTTAGGCTTATGTATTTGCATTTTATTTAAGAGTAATTTAGAATTTCATATAAATATATAGTAATAACAAATTATGTAAGAAAACTCAAATTATAGATTTTTAAAATATATAGAAATATAAAGAATATTTCTAGAGGAAATTTTAACATAAAAAACAAAATAAATGAGGAAAATTAATTAACATAAAAGTAAATGATAGAAATAAAAGATAAATATAATTGAAAATAATATAATTTATTTATAATATAATTACAATATGCCAAACGTGTATTCAGATATAAATATGAATAATATAACATACACAAAATATAAAAATATTTTTTTTTGATATCATGTGTAGAATAAAATGAAAAATCAAGCTTGGATTCTTCAGGTTCATATTTACAAATCAGTTCGAGTTTTTCAGGCTCGAGTATCAAAAAAGAAAATTCCAACATTGATGAAATTTGGGTTCAATGGACTGGGTTCAGACTTAACCCAACCTAAATTGCACCCCCAAGTATAAAGTCTGATCTAAGTTAAACCCATTTAGCTTGCATCCTTAAGGAAATGACAAGTTGAAGCCAAAAGCTCGTCCAATACATAATCTCTTGTTGTTGCTAGGAGTGCATGCTGAGCAGATTTTGCCAAACACAAACCAATTTAACCCATAAAATATCTAGTTTCATGTTTAGAAGAAAGAATTGCTTTGAATTTTGCCTTGTTTTAACATCGTATGAAAGTGAATAGTACTGCAAAAAAGTAAAACCCACCTGCTAGTAAAACTTACTCATAAAAGCATCTACTTGTGCTAGGCCGAAAAAGCCATTTATATATAGAAGTAGCAATATCTAATGATACTTTGCATATTTGAACAGGCTATCAATATTCAAAAGTGGAAACAAGCTCCATAAGTTCTATTAATTTAAGGTTTAATCGATAGAATTTATCTCACTATGAATAAATCTATGTTTCATAGAATCATTATCAAACATATATTTAATAAATTAAACATAAATACTATTTTTTTCCAATATACATTCAGTCTAAAGATTCATTTATGTCAAACTTACATATTAATTATTATAAGACATAATTAAAAAAATTAAATTAGAGTACAACTAATTATAAATAGTTTGAAATTTTTAAAATAATGATAATAAAATTAATTGTAGATGCAATCTAATAAATTAGTAAAAATTCTTCTTCACAGATGAAAGGAGAGATTCAAAAATTAACTAAAAAAATTAGGCCATTCCAAAACCCTAGATGTTCAATATTTGGTGTTTTGAATTCTATTTTTTGAACCCAATTTGGACCTGCTCTAACCCACACTATACTGATGGCATAGAGTTTAACCTGAATTGGAATATACAGGTCGGTATAGGTATTATGTCTGGCTTAGTAAAACCTGCTTGGTGTGCACACATTATAATTGTCCTAAACACATTATTATTTTTCATTTTTAATACATTTTCGGATTCTTCTTTCTCATTTCTTTTCTACATAACTTTCTCCAACTTTCCTTTTTAATTTTTCCCTCGGGATCCGAGCTTATACTCAAGCATTAGATTGAGTAGATGATCCCATTGCAGGATGAGAACGACATATGAGCTGTAACTACAGCTACTTATCGACCATGGAAAATGCACCTCGTGGTTCGTCGCGCCTAAAATGCACTTTTAAGCTTGCGTGTAGTCTTCAAAAAAAACAAAAGAAAAGAAAAGAAAAAAAGTGACTTTTTGATGCCACCTATCCCTCTTGCACTCGATATTATCAAATGTCATTAAAAAAATAGCACATCGTATACCATTCCTGGTTAGACAGCACCTGGTGGGTCTAAGAAATTGAGCTGGCGATGCCAATCACATTCTCCCATGTGGAAAACCTACAGGAAGCAGAGCTAGAACAATCCTGAAGTAATTAAATTTGTTTGTGATTTGCAAATGTCATAATTGCAAATATACCTACATAGTTTCAGAAATTGTAAATAACTACATGTGTTTTATTATAATTATAAATATACTCATGCCGTTATGGGGCTGTTATTGCAACGTCATGGCATAAGTATTTTGCAAAAATATATAAACTATGTGAGTATATTTACGATTTAAAAAATTAAATGAGTATATTTAGTTTTTACTATTATGTGCTTACCGTAACAGTGCAGTAATGACATAATATTGATGTGTGTATATTTATAATTATGGTCAAATTATGTGAAATTTATTTACAATTTTTGAAATTATATAGATATACTTGCAATTATAGTTAAACTATGTAAATATTTTACAAATTATAAGTGTGTTTGGTTGGGGGGGTAAAATTTTTTGACTAAAGATTTTTGAGGTAAAAGTGTCAAATTGATAGAAAATAATATAATATGATAGACGTAATGATGAGGTGTAAAAAAAATAAAATTAAAATAGATAAGTTAGTTGCACGAGTAATCGTATAAAAAAGATTAAAAAGTAGAGTCGTTTATATAAAAAAATGTAAAAAAATAATTAAAATAGGGTAGTTATGGAGAGTGAAAAATTTTTGTGAATATTTTTTAGTCCAACTAAACACACCTTATCATAAATGTCCTAACGCTATCTTTGAAATCTAGTGTTGAAATTAATTATCTGCATGAATAATATTCCGTCCTGTCTAATTACTCATAATTTCTATCCCTAGATTAATGACAGGAGATTTGGGTCATGCTGTAATGATTTGAGGATTTGAATTGCTTCTTGGATTTGTCTGTGGATGGATCAGCAAAGAAAATCTATGCAATCGAAAAGATGCTAGGCATGGAGGCTGCACACCAGGCAAAGTAAAAAGTGATTAATTATCAACCTCTTGACATATGACATAAATCCAATCCACCAATTTCCAATATTCTTTTTATCGTAATTAAACTAACCACGGTTATGGAGTTGGGAAACTTGTTATTATTTTAGGGAAGTTGCTTTATAAATTATAAAAATAATTAATTAAAATTTTAAATTTCAAGGAAATTAAAATATTTTTTGAAATTTAAGAGTACAATTGCGTGCACACTCTCCGCTCGATCCATGTAGATCTGCCTTTTGTTGTAGAATATTAATTATAATAATTTAGGTATACTTCCATGTTATATTTTAGGAATTTTTCATCTACCTACATAATTTGGACAACATTACAAGCGTATCCTTTAATTTCACGAAATTAGAAAACATCCTGCAATATTTTTACTGAAATTATAGTCATGTCTCTTCTATTAGTGTTCATGAACGGCAATTTAATTTTTTGATAAAATGAAGGAAATTCCTTATAGTCATAAAAATTGATTATTAGCGTTACTTTTTTTTTTACTAAAACATTTGTTTATAGATATTGTATTTTTGTGAAATATTTACTATTTAATAATGGTTACACATAATAGAATACCATTGATTTTTAAAAATTCAAAAAAAAATCTAAAAATCTCCAAAAATGGTAAAAATTGATACACATGTTAAATACGCTTAAATTAAAAGTTTGTAAAAACTTTTCAAAAAAATATAAAAACTAAGTATTTGAACCTGAATGCACCAAAACTAAGTGCATCAGGATTCACCTGATCGTAGTCCAGAGTTTTGCTTATAAATTTTATCCTATATATGGATATAATTACTTCCCAATCATAGACTTTTGAATAGTGTGATCTAAGCTGCTTGAAAGTCTTCAATGATGCAACATAGGTTTCAAATTTTTCTTAACTTAGAAGAATATTATTTAGATCGATGTAGATATATGCAAATAAGTAAAATTGTACCTAAATAAATTTTTTTTTTTCAAACAAGTAACAAGTAACAACAAAAGAGTAATTCAGCATTTTATTTATTTTTCAAAAGGATTTTAATCCATATGCAAGAAACATGGAATAATATTTACTTTTAAGCTTTCCACTTCATCAAATGGAAACTAAATGACGTCTGTCCCACTTTGTTAATTTTTATTAACAATTATTTTTATTTATTTTTATATACCAAAATATGTGCAAGCAAAGACTCCTATATTTAAAGTTGAACTTATAGTTTGCAAACTTTTTAAATAAAAAAATAGCCATACCAAGCCATTGCATATTGTTTTGGTATTAAAAAATAACTAAAAGATAAGGGTTCCTTAGGATATTAAAGTAGTGAAGTAGATTAGGGAATGCGAACTTTGTGTTCATGAAACTAGAGTTTATCTCAACATTAATTAAGTCTATTTGTAAAACACAAATCTTGTTTATATTTCTAACTTTGTTTATGCAACCTAAAACCTAGTTCTGTTTGTGAAAATTAAATATTGTTTGCATTGACAAGTTTTCGTTTGAGTTAATGGAATATTTAGAATTCTTAGAAAGGAATGGAAATAAGTTTGAATGCAAGCGAAATACCTTACTTTTTTTCATTATATCAATCTATTCTAATCATTTTTTCACAGATTTCTATACCACTATCCTATTTATTTTTAGTTTATTCTCACTTTACCTTTATCATATTCATTCAATTGTATTCCATTTTCACCATATACATCTTTCCAAATTGTGTCTAAGCATGATAAGTTTAAAATTTCATATGAGTATACAATAAGTAACAAATTATGTGAGCAAAAATATATAGCCTAACTAAATTTTAAAAATAGTAAGGTATAATATATTTCTAGAAAAAAATTATCTTTCAAAATAAGATAAAGGAAGTAGAATAATAAAAGTAAAAGAAAATAATATAAATATAAACATAGATATAAATAAATATAATTTAATTGATCTATAATATAATTCCAACTTGATAACTTGTATTCAAACATAAACATAAATGATATGAAATACATAAATATGAAGAAATATTATTTAAGTGTTATGTATATAATATATTCAATGTGAAATATAATTAAGAGAATTTAGGGTCAAGTTTGGTTGAAACCTAAATCTTTATTAACAAATTAAGTTCCTCAAAGTTAGTAATTAAAAGTTCAAGTCCTAACGTTGATTTTTGTCAACAAGATCTATAGCGGATGTCTTTGTGGAGTTGTTTGTAAAAAGCAAGAGTTTTTTAGAGGCCTAACTTGAGTAGTGTACCCATAGATACTTGTTGAATTGACCCACATCTAAGTTAGATAGGTTCAAAAAAGTTCATCGGTATGAATGGGCACAAAACAATCAAATGTTAGGTCGAGCAATTCCATGTGATATGTACTCAGAACTAACCTAGGTGAGTACACTCTGCTATGTGAGCATAAATTTTTCTTCCATGGTGTGAGGGTAGGCATGTGTTTCAGTGTAAAATATTTGGAAAGCATGCTGTATAAATATATCAAAAAATTATATATTTTTAATTCTTTTATTGTCTTTTGTTCTTAAAGGACTTTGCCTCTCTCTCATATTCTCTTCTTTTCTATGTTAAAAATGACTCAATAAAAAATAATTTCTTATCATTATCCCTTAGATATGCAAGAAGATGGGAAAAGAGAGCATCTAAATTCATTCCTTTGAAAATTCACGATCCTAACATAAGATATCAACAAGACAATTTGCTAGCCTTCACCACCCAGCATAATTATAATTTCCATTGATGGAGCATACTCGACTAACATATGAGCAGCTTGATTACCACCATGAAGAACATGTGAAAATGAAACATTTCTTAGTTTTTGCCCGCCATCTAGGATTTTTTAACAAGATATTCTAGTGGTGCCAGAAGTTGGTTTGAACTTTTGAGGAACCAAGGATGAAAGACTCATATTCTCTTCTTAACTTCTAATGATTTGTTTATATGAAAAATAAGGGAAGTGATTATTCAAACTTTAGTGTATCTAGGTGAAAAAAAATTTAAATTTTTTTTTAAATTATTAATCTAGGTGTATTTAATCTGTAAGACAAGTTTTCACCATTTTTGGAAATCCATATATATTTTCTAGTTTTAAAAATAGGGGTATTTTAGTTATTTAAAAATAAATAAAACTCTCTTGCTTTTAAAAAATTGAAGAAATATATTATATCTCGAAAAATAATAAAAAACTTAATATATATGTTAAATGCATAGATTAACAGATTTATAAAGAATTTAAAATTTTTAATAGATTTTTCACCCGGGTGCCCTCAAATTTCAATGTATCCCGGTGTGTTGAATGGCTTCTTGAAAAAAAATTGGATTCATTCAATATTAAATTTTTTAAAGTGAATTTTCAAAAACATATTTTGTATTGGAGGAACTAATTTGGAATAAAATGATCAATTGACCCATTTACATTAGAGTAGGACCGACTAAGACAGGATAAGAAGAAGAAGATAATAAATACAGATTTAACCTGATCTAACCCAAGTTGCACCACATTTTTCGGAGATAAATTACAAATTCTAAAAGCTAGGCAGAGACATATGTAAAAAGCCTAAAAGGTAATATTGTTTAATTTTCCTTGGGGGGACAAGCATACTTTGATGCAGTGAGACTAGCTATCAAGGTGGTGCCCCGTCAAGGGAGTGGGGTCCACTAAATTGGACGTTCCCACTTGAACGTATCTACAACGTGTGCTTTTACCAGGCAAAAAACCGATGGCGGAGGAAGAGTAAGAAAATGAGCAACGACAGACAGTGGCGTGCGACCATGCAGTGCATCGGGTGCAGTCAGTTGTAGCGATCGATCAGGGAGAGTGCGGGGCCCACCAATAAAGGGAGGGCCGGAGGAGGAGGGGCGTGTTCGATTGGATGTGGACAGTTTTCGCATATCAGGGGACAACCCTTCCCCCTTACATCGCAATCCCTTCCACTCCATTTCACATTTTTTCCGTTGTCATTGCTCCTTTCTCCTCCTCCTCCTCATCATCCCTCCTTCCTTCCTTCCTTCCTCTGCTTTTCCCTCTCCTGTCACCCAAACAACGCTCCCAAGGGCATCCATCCATCCATCCATCCATCCATCAGGAGGCCATCTTGATCATATATATATATAGAGAGAGAGAGCTGTTCCGGTGCAGCATCACTGCACCGGAACAGCAGTGCAGTAGCCCAAAAATGGGCCCCACATGATCATGAAATCATGATCCACTCCACTCATTATATTTAGAATAATGTATTCTATTACCGTACCAATTTTCATCCAAATCAGATACTTTAAAGTTGTTATTTACATCAAACTATTTTATTACGTTGGATTTATACCATTTTCAGATGGGGGCCATATACATATCTGATTGGGATGAAAATTGGTATGGTAATAGAATACATTATTCTAAATACCATGGGTGTAGTAGATCATGATTTCATGATCATGTGGGGCCCATTTCAGCGATGCTGCACCAGAATATATTCTATATATATAACATTTCCTGTGAAATGAAGTTGCACCATAATTAACGGTGCATTTAGTCCAAAATGGGTCTCACATGTACTTAAATGTATTTATACTTTATACAATCATCTATCCATATATAAATTTTATAGCAAATGGTTTACGTATTGAAAAAACAACTTTAAAATTGTTATTTACATAAAACAGTTTTATTATGTTAAATTTATACTATTTTTAGATGGGGCCCATAAACATATCGAATTTGAATGAAAATTGGTATGATAATAGAATATATAATTATAAATAAAATGGGTGGAGTAAATTATAATTTTATGATCACGTGGGATCCATTTTGAAGTAATTGCACCGTGATTGTGGTTCAGTGAAGCTGCACTTGAATATTATATATATAAGGCTTCTACTTCTATGAAACCTTACTCCCATGTCACCAAGATTATTTTTCTCATCTTTTATAAAAAAATTATTTTTTCATCTTGATGATAAATGAAAAATTTCCTCCATTTATAGTATCTAATATTATTTATATTATACAAGAGACTTTATTATTTTTCTAAAATTATTGGGCATGAGTTTCACCTGCAAATGCGTAAAATCAATATAATAAGATAGCCGCATAATCATTTATTTCTGACCACAAATGGAATTCATTTGCATTTAGCCAACAAATGTATATTTTTATTTTTTAAATAAAAATATTAACCTATGTGTATTCTATAATAAAATTTTTATCATTTTTAAAAACATGTACATATTTTGGATTTTTAAACATAGAGATATTTTAGTTATTTTAAAAATAACTAAAATACTCCATTATTCAAAAATCCAAAAAATACAAACATATCTCAAAAAAGGGTAAAAATTAGTTCATATATTAAACACACATTGATTAATAATTTTCTATAAAAAAATTTTAGGTCTGCTTAAAATCAACTAATTTTAGGATGAGCATAACAGATCATAAATCAATAAAATAGTTTGATACTAAACTAAATATCAATTATTAAATTGTATTTTCAACATGTAAACTATCTAGATAGATAAAGGATTGTGTAAGTGTTATTATGTTCTAATGAATATTTAAATGGATCTAAATATTTTTTATAATGTACAGCTAAATATAATTTTTTTTTTTTTTAGAAAAATGTGACCTGCACACATTATTCTATTTATTACGTTGGATTACAATAAGACCACACTCCCACCGGCCCTCGAAGTCAGGATCAATCCTTTTGGTACTATGTAAAAAGTGGGACTCGATATACAATGCTACTTGATTAATGGAACATATACGAAGAATAATATGGAATACTGTCGTCTCGAAATTAATTAAGGTGAGAATGGACTACGTGGTGGGGATAACTGGGATTTCACGTTTCGTGATTTACCCTATGTTTTCAATTGGGGATTTGCGGTCATGTAAATGGTGATTAGCGCATGCAAATGAACAGGTTATGCCATGATTAATGTTGGACCACGAAACTATCCGCTGATGGGATGGATGACAAGGTCTTTTTTATGGTCGAGAATTTCAGGGATTGCTGCCAATCCATTGCGTGGTAGGCCCACCACAACGGGTGGTTGACTGGTGGAAAGGAAAGGTGGGGGCCCACCGAAGCAAAATGGGTTCGGATGCTTACAAAATATCAGTTCCAATCAGCTTTGCATCTCGGCTCAGGACACATTTGGTCCATTGAACCCAAACCCTCACCTTAGTTCCGTTCACCGGGTTCTGATGGGGTTTAATTCCGGTTCATGTGTATTTTGGGTTTAATTTGGGATTTAATTTCTGGTTCTTGGTGGGTGTAAAACTTTGAATCTTTTATTATTTTATTTCAAAATATGCTTATTTATTATTTTTTAAACAATGCATCAGATTATCGAAACTAATAAATAAAATGATATAATAATTTAAGGCATATTATACATCTGGTTTATAAAACAATGTAAATAATAATCATTTATCAAAAAGAAAAATAAAATCATTAAATTTAAATAGCAAAACTAAAAGAAATTGTTAATTGATTAGTTTTGCGAAAGCAAGTGACTTAGCATTTTCCCCAGTGTTATAAGAACCGGACCGGACCGGCCGGTCCGACCGGGAACCGGTCCAGTTTCCGGTTCGATAATGTCCGGTTCGGTTCATTTATAGAAAACCGTTCGAATCGTCGAACTGACGGTCGAACCGGGATATGCGGTCGAACCGGGTTCAACCGGTCAGACGGTTTTACAAAAAAAACCAAACAAAATGTCGAAACCCTCCCGCTCGCATTCCCCCCTCCCTTTTGTGTTTCGTCGTTTCTGAAATCCGCCGGCATCGTCTACTCACAGCAGCGCCCGCCATCATCAACACTGCTCCTCGGCCCTCACAGCACCCGCCGCCCGCAACTCCCGTCGTCAACACCGTCCTCATCGCGTCCCCGCCCACCGCGCCCTTACGCGCAGCGCCGTTGCCCACAGCTCCCGTCGTCCGTCGTCCTCGTCGCGTCCCTGCCCGCCGCGCCTTGCTCCCCGAATCCCTGCGCCGTCATCGCCCGCCGCCCGCAGCTCTTGTCGTCCGCGCCGTCCTCATCGCATCACCGCCCACCGCGCCCTCACGCACAGCGCCCGCCGCGCGTCCTCCCCGAGTCCTCAGACCATCATTGCCTTCAGCCCGTCCTCGCCGTTTCTCAAATTACAAAAAATAAATTTGAAAATATCACGATGATTTCAGACTTCAGAGTGTTCGTTTATCAAATTACAAAAAATAAATATAAAAATATCACGGTGATTTTAGAGTGTTTTGATTTATTTTAGATAGAATAAAATTTTCTTAAATGTTACTATTTCAATATCAATGAAAATATCCAATAGTTAAACTAAATAGTAATTTAAACAATAAAAAACAATTTGGCAAGATACTATGTCATAAATAAAATTTATTATTTTATGAAGAATAAAATTTATTTTGAAAATTGTATGAAAAATTAATTATCCACAGTATATTAGTCAGATGGATTTCAAAAAAAATAAACTTATAAAGAAATATAAATGTTTTTTTACTTAACAAAATTTTATGTAAATCAATTATCTAATTCATTTGGTAAGATATTGAATAATTTTTATTCAAATCATATCTAAGATTAATTTATTCTCAAAATATCAGTTGAGACAGATTTCATAAAAATATAAAAATTAAAATAATATAGTATAATAATAAATATATCATTTATTTAAATCAATTAGGTAGTTTCATTCGCAAGATGTTAGATATTGTGAACTAAAATTTATTTTAAAGTTTTTATTCAAATCGTATCTATTAATATCCTCAAAATATTGGTCGCGTTGTTTTTCATAAAAAATATATTCTCAAAATAAATATATTATAAAAATTTAATTTAATTTAATTAAATAATATTTTATTTAAGTAAAATATTTAAACATATTATAAGTTTAAGTCTTTTTTTTTTTGATAAAAATAAGTTTAAGTCTTTAAGGTTGGTTAATGTAGTTAATTTTTCTAAAATTCATGCTTAAAGATTTTTTAAAACTTGCTATTAATTTTTTTTGCATGTTTTGGACTTATATTGTTATCCTTAAAATCTAACATATATATTTAGGATTTATAAAAATATAATTTTATCAATCTATTTATTAAAAATAAAAATAATTAATATTTATGACATCATAAATATGTCATGCTGACGTCATCGGTTTGAACCGGTTTGATTAACCGGTTGAACCGGTTTGAACCAGACCAGTTCCTTTACCGGTCCAATCACCGGTTCGGTTCTGACAACATTGATTTTCCCAACACTTTCAATAAATAAAAATAATATTATATAAAATTTTGAATTCATCGTTAATGAATAATGTTTAAAACGATGAAAAGATAAGAGAAAAATAAGGCATTAGTTACTCGAGATTATTACAAATAATTGTCTTAGGCTCAATATTTCAATATTCAATGTGCCTCGCAATTAAAAATACTTATTACGAATATGTAGTAAATATGTAAAAGTGCGTATATGTATGGTTGTATAAAAGAATATACTTAAAATGTATACGAAATAGACTCAGTAAAATTTATGTTCTGCTAAGTTTTCTTTGACATATAAATCCTAATCCAATCTTATTTGATCTTAAGTTAGGTTGTAACGAGTCTTTTGGGTAGAGCCAAGATCAACTTGACCCAAGTACCCTTAGTAGCAAATGTTCAATATTTAAAAAAAAAAAGTTTATTTTGCCATTAGTTAGTTGCCCTGGCGGTAATACCTAGTGGTATGATGCCACGTATCAGGTGTTTGATTCCCTTCTAGTGTGGAGTATTTTGTAGATTCTCTATGAAACCCCGACCGTTACGCGTCATTTCGATATTGTAATTTTAGATTCTTTTGTATTTATTTTTATAATTAATGAAAATTCATGAATTATATTTGTGAATATGTGTATTGGAGGTTAAAATAATACAATTAAGAATTTAACCAACGTGAATAGTTCACGTGAATAGTAACCGAGGATTAAGACACGTGATTAAGAGTTAATCACTTAGATTAACCTAATCACAAAAAGACAAAATAGAGATTTAATCACTACAGGACGAAATAACAATTCTTTTTATTATTTTAATCCAATTTTGGATTTTAGTGGAAAATTAAAGAAAAATTCATAATTTACAATCCGGGCGTCGGATTTTGATGAAATTTTTTATGGATGGTTAAAAATTGATGATGAACATGATGAATGGGTTAAGATGTGATAAAAATCACAAATCAAAGGTCAAGATGAAGCGTCGAATAGAGATCGAAAAAGTAGCTTAACTTTTAATTAAATCTACTTTTGACTTTTTAATAAAATAAATAATAAAAAAATAAAAAAATTAAATGCAAATCAGCTGCAGCAGGGGGCGTGAGCAGGGGGTGGTTGGGAGGTTTGACCAAAATCAATGGTCCATGATCATCATCATCCAAAATCAACGGTTAGGATTTATTTAGCTTAAATTAAATAATTTTAAAAATTAAAAAATAATAAATAAAATAGGCTGCATAGGGTGGGCTGGAGCACGAATAGGGTGGCTGCTCTTGGCTCAAGGCATTTTTTAAATTTATAAAAAAATACATTTTTATAATAAAATACCTCAAGCTAAGGGGGTAAGATCCAATTTTGTGAAAAATTAAAAAGTATAAATAGGGCAGCAGGGGGGGATGTCCAAGGAATCAAAATCCCAGCTCCACTTGAGAAATTCCAGCTCCCAAAACCCTCCGGCACATCCAAGGAAGAAGAGGAAGAAGTTAGAGAGAGAGTGTGTGAGAAAAAGTGGGATATCTTCACTTCGGGTAAGTGATTTCTACCTAAATTTCTTTTGAATGTTAAGTAAGGTAAAACCATGCTTAGATAATATCTAAGTATGAGAAAATAAGTATAGATATAATGTTTAATTGAAATTATGCCAAAATATAAAAAATTTGGAGCGATGATAGAGCATTCGGGAAGATAGCATATGATATATGGAAATAATGCTCCAAAATTTATAAATGATGATTTGGGATGTATGAATATGATAAATATGATGTTGGAATGATGATATATTAATTTCATGATTTTTGGAATTAAGGATTATGCTTAAGTGAATTTATGTTGATTTTTAGTATATGGAGAAAGTGATTTATTTAGCCAAGTAAATAATGATAATTCAAAATTTATGATTTTTCCCATGATATACTAAGCATAATCTACGTCATGGTATTTTTTATTTTTGGAACCCATGAACAGTAACCCACGTTACTGTGAACAGTGACCTTTGGGTGAACAGTGATTTACTACAGTAATCCGCTGCAGTAAACAGTGTGATTTTGGAGAAAACTTGAGATTAATATTTAAATATAAGGATGGAATTTTTGAAGAACCTATGGATAAAAATATTCATATAAAGAAATAATGCCCAAATGTTATAGAGCATGCATGGGAAGCAGCTTGAATAAAAGAAATAAAATATCCTTTTTCCTTCAATAGGAAAAGGAAAAGAGAGTCGAAGGCACCAACTGAGGAGGTAAGCAAGTTATATGTTTTGAAAATTATTTCTAAAATTCTTGAAATTGTTTGTTAATTGCTTTATGAAATTTATTTAAGGTTGACCATAGCTATAACTGCTTTACATGAACTGAAGTTCATTTTTTTAAATTATTTATTAAATGCTTTTATAAAATTGTTTATGATTTGCAAATGTCATGCTGGCATGTGTATGTAAATGAGCATCTGCATGTAAATGAGCATGTGCACGAGGAATAGGTCATAGTCGATGTAGTAAGCGGACCGGATGTCCCCCTCGCTATTGCCGAGTCACTTATATAGGCCCAGGCCGACGGCGACCTCCCTGAGATGGGAGCATGTATGGGATGGGCGCCTAGCTAGCATCACATCCAAAGGAATGTCATGAATGCTATGTATGTATTGCATTTGCATTTTATGAAATGCATGAAAATGATTGAAAAATTATGTATGGCTTGCTTACTGAGTATTATTACTCACCCATGTTTTTTCAACAACAGACAGGAAATGATGAAGGCAGCATGCACAATGATATGAAGTTTTTAATAGAAATGTTGTATATGTAAAATTTATGTAAAGACAATGATGATAATTTTGAAATGGAAAAGAATATCTTTTCAATGATGTGATTATAACTGTGATATGTGATATATATTTTATGTTGGATGAATGATGGAAATTTTCCATGTATTAATGATATATATAAGAAAAAATCCTGCCGTGTGATCAGGGCAACAATCCTGAGTCACGTTTACCAATCAAAAACGATCCTGGAGTAAGGCTTCTAGGCACCTCGGTTTGAGGCGCTACAGAAGTTGGTATTAGAGCATGAATTGGTAAATAGGCAGAAAAGGAAAGAAATAATCAAGTTAGAATACATGAAATTATGATTATGACCCATTGATTTATTATTGATGACAAAGTATAATATATGTGAATTATATGATCATGTGACTATGTTTATTTGACTAAGTGTATCATGATGTGATGAATATTGATGTTATACTAATAAATGTTTTATGAAGTTGAAAATGCCGCTTACCAGAGCTAAAGCAAGAGCTAACAAAGGAAAGGCCCTAATGGAGGAATCTGTTGATCAAACAAGGGGCGAAGCCAGTAAAAGAACGTATAGGGCAGAATCCGAAGAGCAATCCTCTAGGACCTGCCCGCGGCGAGAAGAAAGCCTTAGACCTCAAGCAGAGGTCAATATAGAAGAAAGAATTGCTGCGGCCATTGAAAAAGCTATGCAACAATGGACAGCCCAGGCTGCTGGGTTATTACAGGAAATGAGGAACCAGCAAGCCCCGCCATCAAGAGGAGACGAGGAAAGATCAGGGCCCTCGGCCAATCCCGACACGTCAAGGGGAGTGGAAGATAGTCTCCTTGAGGCCGACAGAAAGGCTATCAATGTCTTTCTCGCCCAGCGCCCGCCCAAGTTTGCCGGGGATCCGGACCCCCTCATTGCAGAGCAATGGATTACGGAAATTAAGAAACTATTCAGAATATCGCCCTGCAATGATCAGTAGAAAGTGCTGCGCACCATTCACCTATTGGTAAAAGACGCTTATGAATGGTAGGAAACGCTAATGGTCACTATGCCACATCTGGAGCAAGTCACGTGGCATGAATTTTTGGAAGAATTCAATAAAGAATATCTCCCTGTAGGGCTACAAAGCCAAAGGATGATAGAGTTTGAAAAACTTTACCAAGGCAGGATGACAGTCACAGAATACGCTACAAAGTTCAACGTGTTGGAAACAATGTTTAAAACAATAAAAATTGACCAAATCTTGAGTTTCGATGATTAACAAGAACTAATTTGAGTATATAAAAGGTACTAATGTGTTTGCTAAATGTTTAAGGAAAGCAAAGAGGTCAAGTCGATCTTCAAGTCGACTTGGACTTCGACTTGGGTGAAGTCGATCCCAAAGTCGACTCAAATATCGACTTGAGAATGAATCCCAAAAAGCAACAGGTGAAGTCGCAGGTCAAGTCGACTCCACTTGCGACTTGGGAAGTCAAGTCGCAGACGAAGTCGACTCCAGCATCGACTTCAAACGAAAGAAAATGTCCAGCGTTGATTTTGGGGGCACGAAGCTGCCCAAGTCGCAAACGAAGTCGACTCCAGGTGCGACTTGGGTCAAGTCGCAGACAAGGTCGACTCCAACTTCGACTTGAGGATTTTAGACTTGAAGATTGAAGTTTCAAGCTTATTCCAAGGATCATATTGAACTTGTTCAAACCCAAATGAGATGAAAAGTTCATTCACAAAGAAACAACTTAAGATTCTTGAAGATCAAAGCTAAGATTCATATTCAATGTTCAATTCAAGTCTATCAAGCCAAGGCAAATGTTCAAGCCTATTCAAATAAGGCAACACCCAAGTTATGGAGACCAAGTGAGTCCAAGACTAAGCGAGGAACAAGCATATATCATGCAAGGACTCAAACAGCTCAAAAGCTTTGCAAGGATCAAGCCGAATCTTGAAGAACAAAGCAGCTTCAGCAAAACCCGAGCCAAGTCGCAGGCTAAGTCGACTTCAGGTTCGACTTGAGTCGAAGTCTGAAACCAAGTCGACTAAAACTCAGACTTGGGAAATTGGAAGAACTGGAGTCGCAGACGAAGTCGACTCCAGATGCGACTTGGGTTGCCAAGTCGCAAGCCAAGTCGACTCCATCTTCGACTTGGGTATAACGTTCAAATTTTCGAACGTTGGAGTTCATTTATTGCGCACCAACCACCTCCACAACGTTCATATTTTCTTCCCTCTATAAAAGGACCCTCAAATGAACGTGAAAAATATACAAGAACATTACAAGACACTACTATATACTCTACAAAGTCCAAAGAGAGAAAAGAAGATCTAGAAAGGAATCCTATTTGCTTTTCTCCATTTCTGAGTGGTTCGTATACATTCTAAGGAAGAAGAAAGCTTCAAGTTGCTAGCTCCTTCATCAATATTCATCCAAAGCTGCTTCTACAACTTCTTCCTCATGCTAAATCTGCCTACACAAATCTGTAAAGTGTAGTTTCATTTATTTCATTGTCTTGTTGTATAAATCTTGATTTAGCTTGGGTAGCTAAGATCAAGTATATGCAAAGTAGGGTGTGATTGGAGTGAGACTCATCACCTACTTTTGCATGTGAGTTGTTTATGCCCCCTAGAGCTAGAATCTAGAAGAGAGCAAGTGGCTCTAGTTGTATATGCCCCCTAGAGCTGAAATCTAGAAGAGAGCGGTGACTCTAAATGTATTCGTGGAATACATAGTGGAACCCAAGTCACAACAGAGTGTGAGCTTGGAAGAGTGGAGTAGGGAAGGTTTGCCCGAACCACTATAAATCTTGTGTTATATTTCTTTTTACTGTTTTATCTTTATTGCTCTCTAGCTTTTTTCTAAAGAGGATTAATTACTCAAGGGGTTAAGTCTTTTATTTACCAAAGAATTTTAAAGAACCCAATTCACCCCTCCCCTCTTGGGTTTTGCCACTAACTCGGGACCAACACAACGCCTTGGTGAGATACGTACCATGGATTGCCAATGTGCCAGAGAATAAGGCATAAAGGTTCCAAAGGAGATTGAGACCCCAGTTAAGAGAGGGGTTAGCCCCATTATTAATAAAAGACTATGCCTCTAGCATTGAGAGGGCTAGGGCATTGGAGATGGAGTCTATGAGGACTCAAGGGCTTAGGCAAGCTCAAAAATAATTCTTTACAACCTCCAAGGAAGGTGAGGCTAATGAAGGAAAAAAAGGAATCGCCGGAAGGATAAAGATCGGCGACAAGACAAAGAGCAGAACTTGCCACAAACGCCATTCAGGCGAATGTTTATAGGGAACAGGGAAATGCTACAAATGTGGCCAAGTTGGTCATGTGGCCCAGACTGCGAGACCGATAAAGCTAAAATAATAAAGCGCTTCAACCGTGGTCATGTTGGACATATTTCGCCCAATTGTTCAAATAAGCCACAAGGAGCACCAGCCCGAGGGAAGCCGACCTAGCAAAAGGTCCCCGCCATCACCAACCGGCCCGGTACTGCTGCCAACCCAGTGCATGTCCAAGCCCTCACCCGAACGGAGTCATAAGAGGTGGAGGAAAAAGTGATTACAGGTATGATTTACATTTTAAGAAATTCTGCAGTAGTTTTATTTGATTCTGGAGCTACGCATTCGTTTATATCATATCAATTCGTAATCACACACGCACTTCGGGTAGAAGAAACCAGTAGTACTATACATGTAGAATCCCCAGTATATAAATTGACAAGTATAAATCAAATTTGCAAGGCATGTCCTATCAGGATAGGAACAAAAATATTGGAAGTTGATCTCATCCTATTACCAATGACAGAGTTTAATGTCATACTAGGAATGGATTGGCTAAGTCGATGGGCGCGACAATTGATTGCGGGAATAAAAAGGTGCAATTTGAAGCACCAAAAGATGAAATAGAGATCAGTAAAATAAGACAGCCAGAAAACACAATAAGGATGGTATCAGCTATGAAAGCAGCTAAGCTGATATGCCAACAATGTACAGCCTATCTGGTCTCTATAAACACAATAAAAAGAGATGGGGTACCTATGGAACAAATTCCAGTGGTAAAGGAATTTTCAGATATTTTTCCAAAGGAGCTATGTAGTTTACCACCGGAAAAGGGAGATGAATATGGAAATAAAAATTATTCTAGGGACGGCCCCAATATCTAAGGCCCCATATAGGATGGCACTAGCCGAATTGACTGAGTTGAAAGTACAAATTCAAGATTTATTAGATAAAGAGTTTATTAGACCCAGTGCATCACCTTGGGGAGCTCCAGTACTATTTGTAAGGAAAAAGGATGGGAGTTTGAGACTCTGTATTGATTACAGAGAATTGAATAAGGTAACAGTAAAAAATAAGTACCCACTCCTAAGAATAGATGATCTTTTTGATCAGCTAAAAGGAGCTTCTACATTTTCAAAAATTAATTTACAGTCAGGATATCACCAGTTGAGGTATGTCTAAAGGACATCTATAAAACAACATTTAGAACAAGATATGGGCATTATGAATTCTTAGTCATGCCATTTGGACTAACGAATGCCCCAGCTGTATTTATGGATATGATGAATAGGATTTTTCGAGAATTTTTAGATTAATTTGTGGTAGTATTCATCGATGATATATTGCTTTATTCAAAAACAGAAGGAGAGCATGAGAAACATTTGAGGATAGTATTGGAAATTCTCCGAAGGGAGAAATTATATGCTAAATTCAAGAAATGTGAGTTTTAGTTGAAACAGGTAGCCTTTCTCGGCCATATTATATTTGAGAAGGGAGTACAGGTAGATCCTCAAAAGATTGAGGCAATAACAAAGTGGCTACAGGCAATAAATATCACAGAAATAAGAAGAGTTGTAGGGCTAGCTGACTACTACAGGAGATTTGTGGAAGGATTCTCATAATTGTCAGCTCCACTTACAAGGCTGACAAGGAAGGGAGTCAGGTATGAATGGGCACAGGAATGTGAGAATAGCTTTCAAGAATTAAAGAAAAGACTGGTAAAAGCACCAATTCTAACACTGCCTACGGAGAAGGAAGTGTTTGTGATCTATAGTGATGTTTCAGAGAAGGGATTAGGATGTGTATTGATGCAAAATGGAAAAGTTATATCATACGCATCCAGGCAACTCAAGCCAAATTAGGTAAACTATCCAACCCATGATTTAGAATTGGCAGCAGTAGTCTTTGCCTTGAAAATTTGGAGACATTATTTATATGAAGTTAAATGTGAAGTCTATACTGATCACAAAAGCCTTAAGTACATTTTTACTTAGAAGGAGTTAAATATGAGGCAAAGAAGATGGCTCGAGTTACATAAGGATTATGACATCAACATTTTATATCATCCAGGCAAAGCTAATGTAGTAGCTAATGCGCTAAGTAGAAATATTAGCTTAGCATATCTCATCACAAAGGAAGAAGAGCTACTACAAGAATTGAGACAATTAGAGTTAATTGTAAGCTCACCTGGGGTACAAGTTAAATTGTCTCAATTACAAATCCAGTCGAATATATTTGAGCAAATTAAAATGGCTCAACAAGAAAATAGGGTTTTAAAGAATTATGTGGAGAAAATGATCAAGAAAAATCTCACAGAATATATACAAGATGAACATGGGATGTACAGATATTGAAAGAAGCACATTTCTCTCCATTTTTGATGCATCCAGGTAGCACCAAGATGTATCAAGACATCAAAAGGATGTATTGGTGGAATAACATGAAAAGAGAAATTCCTGAATTTGTGGCTAAGTGCTTAACATGCCAAAGGGTTAAGGCTGATCACCAAAGAACCCCTGAAAAATTACAGTCGCTTGAAGTCCCAGAATGGAAATGGGATGATATTACTATGGATTTTATTAAAGGAGTTCCAAGAACCCAAAATGAAAATGATGCTATATGAGTAATAGTTGATAGATTATCAAAAGTAGCTCATTTCCTAACTATCAAGAAAAATTTTATTGCTGAGAGACTGGCTAAGATTTATTATAAGGAGATAGTGAGACTGCACGGAGTACCTAAGTCAATAGTTTCCGATCGAGATTCCCGTTTTACGTCTCGATTTTGGAAAAGTTTACATCAAACCTTAGGTACACAGCTGAAATTCAGTACAACATTTCATCCTCAAACTGATGGGCAGACAGAAAGGGTAAATCAAATAGTTGAGGATATGCTGAGGATGTGCACAGTAGAATTTGGAGGATCATGGGATGAATATTTGGCTATGACAGAATTTGCTTATAACAACAGTTATCAAGCAAGTATTCAAATGGCCCCATTTGAAGCTTTATATGGATGAAAATGCAGAACTCCTCTAAACTGGGATGAAGTGGGAGAAAGAAAGTTAGCTCCAGATCTCTCAAAAAGAATGACATAAAAAGTTCAAGTGATTCGCCAGTGTATACTCACAGCTCAAAGCAGGCAAAAGAGTTACACCGATTGCAAAAGAAGGGATTTGAATATCCAAGTTGGGGATCATGTATTTGTTAAAGTAACGCCATTCAAAGGAGTCACCCGGTTTGGAAAAAGGAGAAAACTAAACCCAAGATATGTTGGGCCCTTTGAAGTTTTGGAAAAGATAGACAATTTAGCCTATAGAATAGCCCTGCCACCGGCCCTCAGTGCCATCAACAATGTGTTTCACATCTCCATGCTTAGGAAATATGTTTTCGATCCTACCCATGTATTGATAGCAGAGAATTTTCCAATCCAAGAACACTTGAACTATGAGGAAAGACCAATCAAAATATTGGATTTCAAGATCAAGAAGCGTCGGAACAGAGAGATCGAATATGTAAAGGTACAATGGAATCGATATTCAGAATCCGAAGCCACTTGGGAGGTACGAGAAGAGGTCGAAAGGAAATATCCTCAATTGTTCAAGGAAAGATAGGTTTCGGGACGAAACCTATTGTAAGGGAGGGGGAGGATTATGAAACCCCGACCGTAGACGCGTCATTTCGATATTGTAACCCTAGATTCTTTTGTAATTATTTTTATGATAAATGAAAATTATGAATTATATTTGTGAATATGTGTATTGGAGATTAAAATATTGCAATTAAGAATTTAACCCACGTGAATAGTGCACATGAATAGTAACCGAGGATTAAGACACGTGATTAAGAGTTAACCACTTGGATTAACCTAATCACAAAAATATAAAATAGAGATTTAATCACTATCCTGAAATAACAATTCTTTTTGTTATTTTAATCCAATTTTGGATTTTAGTGGAAAATTAAAGAAAAATTCATAATTTACAATCCGAGCATCGAATTTTGATGAAATTTTTTACGGATGGTTAAAAATTCATGATGAACATGATGAATGGGTTAAGATGTGATGAAAATCACAAATCAAAGGTCAAGATGAAGCGTCAAATAGAGATTGAAAAAGTAGCTTAAATTTAATTAAATCTACTTTTGACTTTTTAATAAAATAAATAATAATAAAAAAAAAAATTAAATGAAAAGAAGCTGCAGCAGGGGGCGTGAGCAGGGGGTGGTTGGGAGGTTTGACCAAAATCAATGGTCCATGATCATCATCATCCAAAATCAACGGTTAGGATTTATTTAGCTTAAATTAAATAATTTTAAAAATTAAAAAATAATAAATAAAATAGGCTGCATAGGGTGGGATTGAGCAGGCATAGGGTGGCTGCTCTTGGCTCAAGGAATTTTTTAAATTTATAAAAAATACATTTTTATAATAAAATACCTCAAGCTGAGGGGGTAAAATCCAATTTTGTGAAAACTCAAAAAGTATAAATAGGGCAGCAGGGGGGACGTCCAAGGCATCAAAATCCCAGCTCCACTTGAGAAATTCCAGCTCCCAAAACCCTCCCGCACCTCCAAGGAAGAAGAAGAAGAATTTAGAGAGAGAAAATGTGAGAAAAAGTGGGATATCTCTACTTCGGGCAAGTTATTTCTACCGAAATTTCTTTTGGATGTTAATTAGGGTAAAAATATGCTTAGATAATACCTAATCATGAGAAAATAAGTATAGATATAATGCTTAATTGGAATTATGCCAAAACATCAAAAATTTGGAGCGATGATAGAGCATTCGGGAAGATAGCATATGATATATGAAAATAATGCTCCAAAATTTATAAATGATAATTTGGGATGTATGAATATGATAAATATGATGTTGGAATGATGATGTATTAATTTCATGATTTTTGGAATTAAGGATTATGCTTACGTGAATTTATGTTGATTTTTAGTATATGGAGAAAGTGATTTATTTAGCCAAGTAAATAACGATAAATTCAAAATTTATGATTTTTCCCATGATATACTAAGCATAATCTACATCATGGTATTTTTTATTTTTGAAAAAAATATCAATTTTTGGAATCCATGAACAGTAACCCACATTATTGTGAACAGTGACCTTGGGTGAACAGTAATTTACTACAATAACTGCTACAGTAATCTGCTACAGTAACAGCGTGATTTTGGAGAAAATTTGAGATTAATATTTAAATGTAAGGATGAAATTTTTGAAGAACCTATGGATAAAAATATCCATATAAAGAAATAATGCCCAAATGTTATAGAGCATGCATAAGAAACAGCTTGAATAGAAGAAATGAAATATTTTTTTTCCTTGAATAGGAAAAGGAAAAGAGAAAGTCGAGGACACCAACTGAGGAGGTAAGCAAGTTATATGTTTTGCAAATTATTTCTAAAATGCTTGAAATTGTTTGTGAATTGCTTTATGAAATTTATTTAAGGTTGGCTATACCTATAACTGCTTTACATGAATTGAAGTTCGTTTTGTTAAATTATTTATTAAATGTTTTTTATGAAATTATTTATGATTTGCAAATGTCATGCCGGCATGTATATGTAAATGAGCATGTGCACGAGGAATAGGCCATAGTCGAGGTAGTAAGCAGACCGGATGTCCCCCTCGCTATTGCCTAGTTGCTCATATAGGCCCAGGCCGGCGGCGACCTCCCTGAGATGGGAGCATGTATGGGATGGGCGCCTAGCTAGCGTCACATCCAAAGGAATGTCAGGAATGCTATGTATGTATTGCATTTCCATTTTATGAAATGCATGAAAATGATTGAAAAATTATGTATGGCTTGCTTACTGAGTGTTATTACTTACCCATGCTTTTTCAACAACAGACAAGAAATGATGAAGGCAGCATGCACAATGATATGAAGTTTTTAATAGAAATGTTGTATATGTAAAATTTATATAAAGACAATGATGATAATTTTGAAATAGAAAAGAATATCTTTTCAATGATGTGATTATAACTATAATACGTGACTTATATTTTATGTTGGATGAATGATGAAAAATTTTCATGTATTGATGATATATATAGATATAAAAAATCCTGTCGTGTGATCAGGGCAACAATCTTGAGTCACGTTTAGCAATCAAAAACGATCCCGGAGTAAAGCTTCTAGGCACCTCGGTTCGGGGCGCTACATTCTCTTAGTGTGGGTGGAGTTTTACAAAAATCCCTCATACTGTGGGATGTTTACAGAAACATTCCTTCAATGGTGCAGGGATTTTGAATATACTTAATTGTAATATCAGTTGTGTTGTATAAATAGCAATAAAAAAAGTTTAACTCAATGATACGTACTTCAAAATGAAAATCAAGCAACCATTGTATCCTAGACGATTTTGCATAATCTTTGCGAGATAATAACCATGGAAGGTAGCCTAATCTACCAAATCGCATCATTGATCACCTGTGTAAGGACAACAATTTTGCTATAGAATAATACCTATGGTCTATGCTTTTTCAACCAATCATGTCTCAAGTTTTTGATGACATGGTTAATGATTTGGAATGAGGCTCCTCGTTCTTACCAAAAATTATTTGAAGCATCCATCATTATCAACGAAAATATGTACATGGTTTAATGTTTAAAATAAACTGGTTGATTTTTATTGGCCACTTGCATCTAATAAGTATGATTTACGAAATAATACAACAAGTTGCAACGGATTATTATTTTTTTATTTTTTTAAAAATTAAAGCATTCATAACACGAACTTATATCTGTTAGTTATGATTCCAAAAATCATCTACCTTCAAGACTGAAAAATGTAACACCAATTTGTATCTATTACTAGTTATATATTCACTCTCAAATATTGTTAAAATATTTATAACATACAAATTTGGAAAATACTTTTGTAGCTCTTGATATACCAAAGTGATTTTGGGATATCCCACATAATAATATTACTTATAAAACTGAAAAAGAAAGCAACAAATTCCAAAATATTTACTCATAATATACTTGAATAATGCTGAAGAAGAAAATAATTGTACTCTATAAAGATGAAAATACACATCGAAACCAAAAAAATAATTTTTAGCCTAGCCAAAACTGGCCTAGCTTATAACCCCAAGTAGCTTGTGTCGTGCTTCTATCTGATTTGAATTTAGAGAAAGCCTTATATTTATATATGAAAAGTGCCCACTCACTTCCTTCCCTTGATCGATGTGGGATGAGAAAGTTTATGTAAAATTCAACACCTTTCTTAAACTTGAACCATCTAAATAACAAAGATCAACCACATTTCTTAATACAACAAATACATTAGTCTTTAAAGGCTTGGTGAATATGTTTATCACTTGGTCAGATGCATTGCAATACACAAGCTTGATTTCTTTCTTTTTCCAGTAGTGAATGAAATGATATCTCACATTAATGTGTTTGCTTCTCTTATGATGAATTAGATTTTAGGCTAGCGCAATTGCTGAATAGTTATCACAAAATATGTGAGTAAGAGCTTAGTTCCGACCCTTTTGTGTAAATTCTGCAACTAGATGGCTTGGCATGCGCAGGCTACTCCCACAACATACTATGCTTCTATGGTGGATAGGGTCACAATCAGTTTTTTATGACCACGACACTATTCCATCTTCATTGAAGAAAACATATCCAGCTATGCATTTATTTGTCATCTAGATCTTTGAGATACTCACTACTAGTAAAACATAAAAGACAAGCCTCTTTGTTAGCATACAAAATGCCAAAATTCCTTATGCCATTTAGGTATCATAAAATTCTCTTTGCAACTTGGAAATGCATTTCTCTGGGACTTTTTATGTATCTACTAATTAGCTCATCACATACATGGTATCTATCCTTATACCTATCAATTATATTGAATTGCTCACAATTTACTCATACAATGTATTGTCCATAACTGTTTAATTTTTCCTTTTTGCAACTCTATTTTTTGAAGAATGTATACCACAATCAACTGATGTTGATATCGTGATATTCACAAAACCAAACAAAATTATTTGATGTATATTCTCCACCTCGATTAGTTCTCAAGCATTTAATAAGATAACCACTTGGCTTTCAAAAAAAGATATATATTTTGAAAAAATTGAAAATACTTCCGACTTCTTTTCAAAAAAGAAACCTCATATTTTTTTGTTGAAATCATCAATACAAGTAATGAAATACCTTTTTTTTCAACTGATTGAGGTTCAATTGGTCTGCATATATTTGAATGAACAATCTCTAATAGTTACCTATCTCTTCTTGATGAGTCCCGATTCCCGATTTTATGCGCTTAATCATTACTTTTCTAAGTTATGACTTTTGTGTATCATCCGTTGGATCTAATGCGACCATCCCAACCATTGGATCATCCACGAAATGAGAGGAGGCGGCAGTTAGGCTACAACTACGGTCTGCTGTGTGTAGAGTAATTAATGCAGTGTTGTCACTCTCCTGAAAAAATGGAAAGCAACCCATGAATTAAAAAAGACTCGGGGGGTGTTTGGCAATGACAAAAAGTTTTCACCTAAAACTTTTCAATCTAAAACTTTTCATTCGCTACAACTCTTCTATTTTTTAATTATTTTTTTACATCTTCCAACACAAACCACCCTACTTTTCAATCATTTCTACACAATTACCTATACAACTAACCTATCTATTTTAACTTTATCCTCTTTACTCCTCATTATTATCCCTATCATATCACATCATTTGACAACTTTTATTCTTCAAAACTTTTCACCAAAAGTTTTATTCATTCCCAAACACACCCTCAATGAGCATTTGAATACAAAAGAAACGCACAAAGGAGAGACGATGCCTATTGTTGCCGTTACTCCCTTTGCTATGTGAAAAGAGTTTTAGTAGGGGAAGGCAAAACTACTGCAACAAAAAGGAGAGGTATGAAAGAATTTTTCCTTATTTTCATTTCTTCCCTATAGATCTCCTCTTCTCATGTGGGGAAAAAAAGAGGCATTGAATGTTGCTCTGCAACATACACCAAAAATCTTATCAAATGCTGCTCTGCAATATACACCAACAATCTTCTTCTGTTCTACTACAAGCCTATAATGATCACAGTAACTATTGATAAGTAATGAAAAACCGACAATTTATAAGAGTCGCTGCTAGTAGCGGAGACGACCAACCTTTTATTCCCGGTTTTTGACTTCTGTTGCATAATACCGTATAATCCTTTTTTACTTATTCTTGGAGACAAGTGATTTACAAATGCTAGATAATCACGGCATCTGGCATCATGCCCACTGGAAAAAATTCTTGAATCCTAGCTCCTCTTGATTTCTTGTGAATTACAATGAAATCTATTCTTTGAGTCCTTCAGCTTACTAAGACTTCATTTGACGTTATTTGTAATAAATAAAATTTTTATTTTCCACTCTTTGTTGATAGTAACCATCACTATCTATTCCACATAATAATTTAACTTTCAATAACACTAATATTAACCTTTAGAGTGTGTTTAAGACCTTCACATGGGGGACACAACACAGGGGAATGTAGGCAAATGACATGGAATGCATACTATAAATTTAGTTTTAATTTCTACATGATTATCAATAGTCCACATGCTTCACTTGGGAGTTAGTATCTATAAGTTTTTTTTAAATTAACTCGCACTTAGATTAAGTTCATTACTACAAATAGATTTGCACATGCCGATCTCTTTCTTTGTTTTGATAGTCGTATAGCAATATATGCTTTCAATATGGATCACCATGTGCAAAGAGACCAAATGGAGCCATTGATGATCGACAAGAAGGAGGTGGTGATATTAATGCAGCCCAAGTCACAACAGGGACCTTTGTCTCAAATGTAGCACTTGTGGTAAAGCGAAGTATTGAGTAGGAATTTGCTACTATTGAAGATGCATACAAGTTTTACAATACCAATGCATTTTATTCTAGGTTTAATGTAAGAAAAAATCAATAACAGAAGTTAAAATCAGGAAAAGTTTTTAGGTGTTTATTCTTATGCTCAAGGGCTAGCATGAAGAAAGCGTTAGCAATAGCAATTAGAGGAGGTGGTACAAGAAAGCCTTGTGAGCACACTCGTTGTGATTGTTCGGCAAGGTTCGCTATAATTTTGCGAAAGGAAAAATGCAACTTCCAAGTGACTCATTTTGAGGGGGCTCATAATCACCTGCTTTTTGCACCAACAAAGACTCATTATTTGCGTTCTCACAAAAGCGTATCAGAAGAACATTTTAATATGATTACTAGTATGAAAGCTTCGAGCATTCGTGTATCAAGATCTATCAATTTTTTAGAATCTGATTTAGGGGGATATTTAGAACTTGGATATACAGAAAAGAAATGTTCGAAATGCCTTATGGAGGAAGAGACAGACTATGCATGGTACTGATGCAGATGCATTGTTGAATTTTTTTCAAACGAGGGCAAAAGATGATGAGAATTTCACATCTGAGATACGAGTAGATGAGAATATTCGGATGTTGTCTTGCTTTTGGGTAGATGGAAAATCAAAATATGATTACATGATGTTCAATGATATAATTTCTTTTGACACAACTTACAGGACAAATGAGTAACTTACAGGACAAATGAGTATGACATGTCCTTTGTACCTTTTGTTGGTATCAATCATCACATGTAGATCATGTTATTGGGTTCAGGTTTGCTTTATGGTGAAACAACTGATGATTTTAAGTGGTTATCCAAATCATGGTTAGAAGCAGTAGGTGAATTCATCTTAAGGAAATCGTTACTGACCAAGACGCAACTATGGTAGCGGCAATTGTAGAAGTATTTTCAAATAAACAACACTTATTATACTTGTGACATATTATTAGGAAATTTCCAGTGAAGTTGTCTCATGTGTGTAGCAAACACCCAACATTCAAGACAAAGTGGGATCACTGCTTGTACCATTCATAAAATACCGTAGAGTTTGAAAGTGCATGAGTAAAGATGATAGATGAATTTGATCTACATGACAACTCTTGACTACAAAGCTTGTATAAGATACGATAGAAATGGGTCCCCATATTCACTAGATCCATATTCACAACTAGCACGAGAACCATAAATCAAAGTGAAAGTGTCAATGCATTGTTTGATAATTTTGTGAATCACAAATCTAGCTTGCTTGATTTTACTAATGGTTATGAAAAATTCTATTCAAAGGCATTGTGAAGATCAGAATCGTGCAGATTTTGATACTTTACATAGAGCTCCTGCTTTGAAGACAGAATGGAGTATGAAATTGGATATGGAAAAAATATATACCTTGAAAGCATTTTACACATTCCAAGAAGAGTTGGTCAATAACACTTAATTTTGGGCTGAAAAGAATATGGAAAGTGAGAATATGTAGCAATGGCAGGTGTATGGACTTGAAGAGAAGGATGAAACCTTACGAAAGACAGTGTCATGGAGTGTGGATGAGGGAAAGACATTATGTTCTTGTGAAAAGTATGAATCTTCTGGGTTTCTATGCAAACACATTTTCACAGTTTTTCGATTTAAGAAAATTACAAAAAATGCCTATGGGATACATTCTTCCTAGATGGACATGAGATGCTAAGAGTTAATTCAAGCAGTATTTGCATCCACTGTCATGGTATGCAAAAAATAGTCTAATCTTACGCAATCATCTTCTCTCTGAATCCTTGGCCTTTCTTAAGCATGAAATAATGCGAAATTTCTCAATATATGAAGTTGTGAAATCGCATTTGGACAGGACAATAGTGGAAGTGAATGAAATGATTGACCAGAAGAAGAATTAGAACACAATATATGAGAAAGATGAATGTGTTGGAATATACATACTTGCTAGAGTAGACAACTTTGATACTGATGATGGTAAAGAAATGGTGGCCACAAGCAGTATGGGTATAATTCCAAGTGGTTATCTCGCATGGGGGTTCCTACCAAGAGCTTACATAAAGGAAGATCATCTAAACGTTTTAAGAGTCCCATTGAGCAGCCATCTTCTAGGCGGAGACATTGTCATGGATGTGGAAAATGGGTGATTGGTCATGATAAAAGGACATGTCCCAAGCTAAGACCACCTATCTCAAAGGATGACCACAAACATTTAAGTGCAAATGCTCCATTTCAAAGCATGGGATGAGGTAAAAGAGGTAATTAAATATTTTATATAATCATGAACGATGTAGGTGTATAATTCCTTTGTTCCAATGTTCGCTTGGCTTTTAACCGTATTTGTTATCCTTTTTAACAGGTGGCAGTTAGGCTTGAATCTCATCATGCATCTCTAGTGAAGAGGTATGGGTCATTATGCAAAAGTTTAAAATCGTAACTTGCATTAGACAAGTAGAAGTATAGATGTAATATACCGGTCCAGAAAAGTGATCCCGGGCCGTGTATTTAATGAAATTTCCCAAGATCAATCACACATTTATGGCAAAATTAATTATTATAAATTCATAAAAATTTCAATGTTCCACTTCCACTAGTCATGTTCCCATTATTACATCAAGGCATAAAGAAAAAGAAATTTTTACAAGTCTATCATTCTCAATACATGCCTTTAAAATAATTAAATAGAAATAATTATTCTTGAAAATCTTCTTGTAAATCCCAAAACGCTAGTGTCCCACTTGATTTGGTACACCTGTAAAAATAATGGGTTAGTCTCAACATGACTAGCAAGTAGAAAATTATTTGAAAATGGATAATGGCCCAATTAAAACTTAATTAAATGATAAAATAATCATTTAATTTAATATCTTAAAAATTAGGCCTCAACTGCAAAATCAAACCCTTCCGTTGAGTCCAGAAGCATCAAAAACATAGAAATAGACTATTTGATCATTCAAATCGGAGTTCAAATGAATAAATCATAATAAAATAGATTGAACGGCCCATATTAAGCCATTTCATCATTACTTTTCCTGCATATGGGACCCACCCAGGCATCTCTCACTTAGCCTGTATTTCTGTGATGACTGCACATCAATTTTTAATTCAGAATATTTAAACGTTAGAAGCATTAAAATCATTAAAATATCAAATTCATCAAATGCAACCAAAAGAAATTTGGTTGCATAAAAACCCAAAAGAAAGCCTCTAGCGAAAATTCTACGCCTCAGACGAATGCATTTCCTTCGGAATTTCTTCTTGCGGATGAATTCCTTCTTTACAAAATTTCTTCCTGTACGAATCTCAGTCCGGAACTTCTGAGATTTTACGCGGGTTAATATTATACATAAGCATTATTACATATACTATAATTAACCCACATCATGAATAAATAATTTTAATATCCATATATTTATTACATATCAATGCATTTGTAAAAATAAAATGCATAATAAAATTCAAAAAAAAAATTCTTCATAGCCATAATTTCTAGCATAAGATTAAACATATTTACCTGCAAAATTTTATATCCTAACAACTTAGGATTATAAAATTTAAATATGTAAAGCATAGTTTAAAATTTATAATATATATAATACACATGTTTTATACATAACAATTATATAAAAATAATCATGACATTGAACTAAAATCAATTTCAAATAAATTCCCACTTGCCTTTGAAGAAAATAAATTTCCTCCTTCCGCCACTTTACCTCCTGAACCTTCTTACGATCATCCCCATCTATCAAGTCCCCACCCTAATTTATAGAAGTCCCGTAGCTTCTAAGGGATAGGAAGATAGGAATAAGATAAAATTTATTTTAAAATTAGATTTTATCTTAATAAATCTTATCTATGATAATTCTTATCTTATCGTATCTTATCCCGTGGAGATAAATTTGTTTCAAAATTAAATTCTATCTTAACTACCCTATCTAGGAGAGTTCTTATCTCATCCTATCTTATCCCGTGGGGCCCACATGTCTGGAGAGGCAAAAATGCAAAAATTAATTGTTATTATTTTCAATATTTTACAATAGACTTCCATATTTTTCATTTGTTTGTATACACTACATCCATCAGGCATCACTTGTTATTTTTTTTGGAATTTCATAGGAGAGTGATGCAACAAGGGTCCAAGAGGCTAATGGTATGGAGAAAGGAGGCTAATGTATTGCTTGTCATTCTACGATCTTAATGTAACAAATTAAATTAGGATTTAGTCTGAAAATTTTGTAGATCATGGTGAAACAAGACAAAATGCTTGTTATTTTGAAAATATCTAAATTGGTTCATCATCTCTGAAAACACAAAGATCATTGGAGATGGATGGTTTGTATGGATCGATCTGTCCAACATTTTCTCCTTCTCAATTGTATGGAAGATTGTTTTCATGCATGGGTAGCTTTTGAGCAGCATTAATTTGTAATCCGTTGCTTGGCTAAATCAAATGCAAATACCTACACAGTTCAATAAATCTCTCATTATGCATTTACCATTGCAATGCTATCAGTCGGTAATCCAAAGGACACCATCATTTCATCATGGTAAAACTTCTGTTCTTTTTAAACTTTCTTATGTGCTTGGGCAAGTGAGGAAGTTTGCTGAATAGTTCACGTGGTTTTGAACTAGAGGTCCTCTTATATGAATATTTTTTTGATGAAACCCTCTTATATGAATATTGGTAGCTAAAACCTCAGGCCTATTAAGTGTACATAAAAAATATGCATCAGAAGATTGGCTCCTAGTTCGTAGGAATTAATTAAAGTTCTCAAAACGACAGTATTATGTTACGATCACATTTCTTACAAATAGGTAAAATGTTAAATCACAATACTGTTCTTTTTAAATGTGTGAACTTGGTTGTTCCATCTCTAGTTCCGTGGAAACAAATTGACTAATGATGGATTATGGGCTATCCTTGATTGTTCCAACCCAAAAGATCTCATTACCAATAGCTTTATAATATTGGTAGAAAATCCCCTGCATCCATCCAATACTCATAGCAAGATGATAAAAGCATTTATGTACAAGCATGTCCAACGATGTCCACCTATGACATAAAAAAGTCTCATGTTCAATACTATACCCATCTATTTTTCCTTAAGAAAAGTCCTTGTCTTCTCAATGATGCATATGCATAATATGAAAGGTTGACACCATTTCATTCTCCCTTTTGGAAAGGTCAAGCTCTTGTTTCAAAAGCTTGTTCTCTCATTTTAGAAATTGGTTCTCTTTCTTTAAACTATTTCTTTTATTGCTAGACCACAGTTGCACTCTTTTTGATCCTTCTACAACTTGGACGAGTTGTATTCATCAACCTAGCAAAAATAGTTACATCTTGTGAATCCCTGTCATTTACAAATTTTCATTTAGCTCATATATATTGAGATTTAAACTATAAATTAATAAATATAAAATTCAGATAGCCACTTACCCATTTTGGACATCGATAAAACCATCTCCCTGGATTTTTTTTAGTCCTTGATATAAAAACCTGACATAAGCTTTTACCGCATTTGCATATTACATTTGCATATTCATTGGCTTGTGAAGAAGATGCACTGAAATGAATTGAATTTGTAATATAAAAAATAGTATAACCATCTCGCACTAAAAACAAGCATGAATTGCTAACCGTTGTAGATATAATCTACAAGCTAAAGGAGAAGCCTTTTTTGAGGAAAAAAGATTTTAAATTTTAGATCTTTGAAAATTGAAGAAATGTAGTTTAATTAAAAATAGAAAAAGTAAAGAAGCGGAATGATTTTCATACAAATTGTTAATTGTTAGAAACTTTTCTTCCATATCCTACAAGTATAGTAGATTAAGAGATTTATTCAATAGAGACTCATGTGGACAAAAATTTCATGATTTCTATTAAGAAAAGGACAGAAAAACTACATTGCAACAAATCTCAGGCAAAAAGGATAGGCCAATGAGCCAGTTTGGAAAATAGTAATAAGAGAAGACACATAGAAGTTATTACCCGCATGAAACATAACCAATGGAAGCGTTGTCAAGTATAAGATTATTACATGAGAATCTACAAGCTAATTTTCATTCACGACATATCCATCTTAGCCATCACGCCTTTATATTTACAAAATTTCTTGTTGAAATTGTGGCATCATCCGACATTGAAAAAGGTCCCAAGCACACAAAGGGCCTATTTCCACCGTCACAACACCAAGACATCACTTTTTCATTCGTAATTTTCATGTTTTGAAGGAAACTGTATCAAATAAAAATTTTCATGTTTTGAAGGAAGTTGTATATATAAAAATTAAATTTTATATTAGAAATAAAAACGGAAAAATTAGAATTATTGCTATCAACAAAGAGTGAAAATAAAATTTTATTTATTACAAATAATGTCAAATGAAATTATAGTAAGCTAAAGGACTCAAAGAATAGATTTCTGATAATATTTATATTGCACATGTTATTTTCACCTTTTTAAAATGCTTAAAATTGCAATTTATAATATTTTGCATGAAAATTAATTCAAAATCATATTTTTGTCATTTGGGTGAGAGTCGTGTAAATTTCTGAGAGATTTAGTATCAAAGATCTTAACGGTTTACTAATCTAGCTACAATATGGGCAAGGGCGCAAGTTGGCAGACACAATCCAAGCTATGCAATTCCACATGGATGGTCCAAATTTTCAAAAGTGTAAGCATCCACTGTCTCTATGTCATCATTCAAGTAATAGTTAGCACTAGTGGAAATTTTAGCCATCCAAAACGAATTAAAGCAGCCACGTCAGCAAGCAATCTAGCTCTAGATTTTTATTTTATTTATTTTCTTTTGCTTTATATTTTATACTAATTTAATTAATTTTGCTATTCGTGATTATTTTTATTGCTTTTCATGTTTAATTGCTATTTAACTTTCTTAGAATATCTCATATTTTTCCTTGATTTTTTTAAATGAACAATTTTACACTGGATCAGTTAAACCACATTCTCAACTATCTTCTTTCTATCCAGTTTCCACCAAATTCATTCCTAAGTTTAATTCCTTTTTTCAAAACAAACATCCTCTTTTGGCTTGAACTCTAATACTTTTTCAAGAAAAAGTCTAAAACTTTCAAGGAATTTTTGAACTTGGTTACAATGAATTTCCAAATATGTAAAACCCAGGTTGGGAGAATTTATCTCATTATTCTTGGAAAAATCAACAAGCTCAGTCCAATGAATTTTTTCCCCCCATCCACAAACCTCATGGCTCGCGCATGCAAAATTCTTCTTCGATTCCATAATTCTAATCTAGTTTTTTGGAAAACACACATTGGCCACCAGTTCATCCGGAAGATAATATTCATTTCCTCAACCTTGTTACCAACTATCTTCTCAAATTGATGAAAAATTCTCACAGCTGCAACAACTAATTTTGACCAACCAGCAGTCCAGCTCTAGGCTTGCAATCCAATTTGGTCAGTTAACAAAGGTAGCTAAGGAGATGGAAGAAAAAGAACTCTATACCAAAAAGATTGTGACTCCATTAGATCATCTGGATTTCTACAAAACTGAGGATGAAGCTGAATCATAATCATTCCCACAGGAAAACTCATTTACTGAAGATGAGGATAAAACAGTAATTATGGTTTTGCAAAATGGTGAAATTATAATTTTGGATGATTCATGCAATATACAATCAAACTGTGATGGTCTCTCCAGTGAAGTTCAAGAAGAGGTTGTGGAGAATGATGAAAAATCTATTGAGGATAGGTTAGGGGGAGATAACACTCAGGAAATTGAAGAATTTATTGAAGATATTGTAGAAACTAAAGAGCATGAAATGATTAAAGATTAAAGAGTATACAAAAAATAGGTTGGGGGTAAGAGGAAACACAGGAAAAGATAGTAGATGAAGATTTAAGCAAATATCAACATAAAACTCTCTTTTCTAGTGCTTTAGAAGGTTCACCCATCAACGAACAAGAATAGGCTCAAAATTAAAAAATTAGTGAATTGATTCAAGATTATACATTCAAATTCCATCTTTTGATATTATTGAACATGTTTCAACATGCGACCGAATTTTCAAAGAGTCGAGCATTTAGAAAAGGAGCCTCATTCAAGTCCAAAGAAGATCATCCTCTTGACATATGCTAGTGCAATAATTTCAAACCACTTAGAGCGAGAAGGAGATAATTTTGTGTTGATATCATTGAAGAGTTATCAAGCTTTGACAAAATTCTTCGACATGACTACCAGGAAGAATCAAATAGTCCCCATCATGGCAAGGTTTTTGAGAGAGAGCAGAGATTGGATGATTTAAATTGAATTGAGTTGCATTGTGTCTGGCTTAAGACGGTAAACTTAGCGCTTGTTGGGAAGCAACCCAATATTCTCTACACCCTCATTCCAATTTTTTCTATTCCTTCCTCTCACATTTATTTTTTCTCGTCATTGAAAAAATTTTACAATAAATAAATAAATAAATAAAATAAGAGAAAAAAGATTGAAAAAAAGAGAGCTGAAAAGAATATTTTATCATCGCATTGCTAAGGGATTAGCAATGTTCAAGTTGGAGGGTGTGATAATATTTATATTTCACAAGTTATTTTCACATTTTTAAAATGCTTAGAATTGCATTGTATAATATTTTGCATGAAAATTAATTCGAAATCATATTTTTGTAATTTAGGTGAGAGTTGTGTAAATTTCTGAGAGATTTAATATCCAAGATCTCAACGGTTTATTAATCCAGGGCGCAAGTTGGCAGACACAATCCAAGCTATACAATTTCACATGGAGGGTCCAAAAATTCAATAGTGTAAGCATCCACGATCTCTATGTCATCATTCAAGTAATAGTTAGTAGTGGTCGAAATTTTAGCCGTCCAAAACGAATTAAAGCAGCCATGTTAGCAAGCAAGTTTCTGGCTCTCAAATCCGGCAAGAGGATCCCGAATGGTAGCTTTCATCATCACCACCTTTTGTTGTTCGTCCATAAAATCGATATCAAAATAAGAGGTGCAGACCAAGACTTCTTGAGCAACAAATCAAATCCAAGCAGGAAGCAATTTCCGAACAGGAGCCCAACATGCGCAATTCCATTTATAGGTCATCAAATGCGTAATTTGCATCTAACCAGCCACGGTTGCTTCTCATCTCTACAATCTAGTGATGTGGCATCATCCCGACCTTTTTCATAGTAGGAAATCCCGACATTAGCCAGTGCTGGCTACATCAACGATGATTTAATGACATTCTGTGCAAACAGATGCGCAGTTGCATCTCAGCCATCCATAGACTACAAAAGGATGTGCATAAACTAATTGGCGTGAGTAGGGGTGCAACTCGGGTTCATGAAACTCGGGTTCACCTCGCTCTAACCCTAACCCTATTTGTAAAACATCAACCCCAACCTTAACCCTAACTCCATTTGTAAAACCTAAACCCTAACCTTATTTTTGAAAATCGGGTTCAGGTTGAGTTTCGGGTTGGAATTTATATTGATGAATTTACATTTTATTTAAAAGTGATAAGTTTAGAATTTCATATAAATAAATAATAATAACAAATCATGTAATTAAACGTAATAATATATAATCAAACTACATATTTTTTTAAAAAAGTAATATAAAGAATATTTTTAGAAAAAATTTAACATAAAAAATAAGATAAAGGAAGAAAATTAATGAGTGTGAAAGTAAATGATAGAAATAAAAAATAAATATAAATGAAAATAATATACTTTATTTATAATAAAATTACAATATGCCAAACATGTATTCAAATATAGATATAATAACATAAAATATGAAGAATATAAAGAAATATTGTTTAAATAGTATGTATATAATATATTTTATAATAAATATATTATAGGAAATCGGGCTCGGGTTCACTTTTATCATATTTACAAATCGGGTTCCTCGAGTTCGGGTTGTACGGGTTCAGGTTATAAAAAAGCGAGTTTTAACACTATTCAAAATCGAGTTCGACTGGCTGAGTTAGGGCTCAACCCGGCCCAATTTGCACCCTTAGGCGTGAGCAATGTGTTTCCTAGCTCTCTATGGTTTCCACCTCTTTAAAAATGGAGGCTAGGCTAAGGCTTGAGAATCCAAATTTTCACTCTCAATTTCACCTTTCAAGCTCATGGGTTTGGAGAAACTTCGGAGGAGAGGAGATCTTCTTCATGCAAACCATCTAAATTTGTTTTCTTTTCTATTTCTTTGTTAAATTTTGTATTTTTATTTTTTAGTTTTAGTTGAATTTTATTTACAATTAATTTTATTGTACTTTAATTCTTAATTGTAATTTTATTTTTGATCATTTATTTAATATTTCCAAATAATTCAAACGTTCATTGTTTCTCTGTGGATTTGACCCGTCTAATCATTATTCTATGCTATAATTAGTTTTAGTTTTAACGTGATTCACTATAATTTGAGATTGATGATCATGGGTGCCTAACGATATATTGGTGATTGTACACCAATTTCATCGTAATTCACAAGAAATCAAGACGAGCTAGGATTCAAGAATTTTTTCGGTGGGCATGGAACCGAATGCTGTGAGATTATTTAGCATTTATAAATCACTTGTCTCCAAGAAGAAGTAAAAAAGGATTATATAGTATTATGCAATATAAGTCAAAATTCTGGAATAAGGTTGGTTGTCTTCGCTACTAGTGGTGCCTCTTATAAATTGCTAGTTTTTCATTACTCATCAACAGTTACTGCGATCATTATAGGCTTGCAGTGGAACAGAAGAGGCTTTTTGGTGAATGTTGCAGAGCAGCATTTGGCGTTATTTTTTCCCCACACGAGAAGAGGAGATTTATAGGTAAGAAATGAAAATGAGGAAAAATTCTTCGATACCTCTCCTTTTTGTTGCAGCAGTTTTGCCTTCTCCTACTATAACACCTTTCATGCAGCGACGAGAGCAATGGGAGTGATAGCAGTGAGAGGTGTCATCTCTTCTTTGTGCGTTTCTTTTAGATTCAAATGCTCATTGTGTTTTTTTTAATTCATGGATTGCTTTGCTTTTTTCAGGAGAGTGACAGCATTGCATTAAATGCTCTGCACATAGCAACCATAGCTACAGCATAGCCACCACCTCCTCTCATTTCATGCACGATCCAACGACTGGGCCGCTCGCGTTAGATCCGATGGATGATATTCAAAAGTCGTAACTTAGCAAAGTGACAATTAAGCGCATAAAATTGGGACTCCTTCGTGATCATCTTGTTGGAAAAGGAGTTTGATGTTGCTTTCTTATTGTCCAATCTTCATACTCATCATTTGGTTAGTCAATCAATGGTAGTCTTTCTACTATATTTTTTTTCTAAGACAACAGTTTTAGCTTACTGAAAATTCAAATATCTAAAATATAAATATCAGAGCCAAGAATCATTTTTTTTGCAATAGTATAGAAATATAGAAAACTTTTACTTTAAATATGAAGAGAAAATATTCTATTTAATGCCATTTTCATATTTGCAAAAATTGTTTTTGCCCTTTTTCAATTTTATAACATCTATTCTTTATGCTAATTACCAAAATTATAATTAGATATGTGACTTATGTATTTTGGCATAGTTTCCTCTTCCTCATGCTTGTCCAAGCGCTTGACCATAAAATCAGCCATGTCCATGATATCCACCTTTATGATAACTGAACTGTTGATTTTCGACATCTTTGCGAGCTTATTTGCATTGCATATGCTCCTACCTCTTCCCTGACCACTTTAGCCTCTACTATGTGTAGTGCCTTTACCTCTTTCTATCCTGAATCACCAAAAACTTATTTTTCCTTCCATGGTTTCTCTTAAGTTGAGTGTTGATTTAATTTGACTTCATATATCATTAGTAAATCCATTACTTCATTAATAGATACCTCAAATAAATGTTTAGATTCTTTAATTTGGCATTCCAAGTCAAATTTTAAGGTCATAGATCTAAGAATCTTTGAATAATAGAAGCAATACTTAACTTTTCACCATTAACTTTTTTCAATTGTCAATAGATAAAGTGTGAATGAAATAATTATCATCAATTCTGAATGCTTCATATTGAGATTTTTGAGGTCAGCTTTCAAGATTTGTAATTGAACAGCTTTGACATACTCAACTTGTTGAGAGTTGTTTTCAAATGTCTAAACTTTATGAGAGGTTTCTACTACTATAATCTTTATAGAAATGTCTTCTTTCACTCATTCGTGTAGAAAAATAAGAGCCTTTTGGTCTTCCTTTCTTAGTTCCTTCAATTTAACTTTTTATGCCTATTGCATTACGCTTTCTACTTTTAGTTTGGCTTCTTTATTGCCTTTTACTACAATATTCTAAATATCGTGAAATTTAAAAATAACCTTCACTTGAATTTTCTAACGTTTGTAATTTTTACTTGCAAACCTTTGAATTTATGGATGCATAATGTAACACCCTGGCTTTGGGGCATCATAGAATCAAAGCTGAGAATATTGTCATAAAAAAAAAATCTTCCAAGATGAAAATAGATATAAATTTTAACAATACATCTCAAGTCTACTCCTCATAGAGTCATTATACATATTTGGTGTCCATTATCAATATAAATAAGCATTATAAGAAAACTTCAACAACTCTAAACTTCTTTGGCCTTTGCTCTACTAGTTTCACCATTTTTTCATATTAACGATGACTCTAATTTAGCATTATATTTATGTTTTTCACTGAAAATAAAACTATGTGAGCTAGAAGCTTAGTAAGTAAATAGTTTTTTAATTCAAATTTATTTTTTTAAATAAATAACATCTATGTTATCTTTTGTGCACAACAACTCTAATCAATGAAACGTTAAACCCTTTTATGCTTGTGCAAGTGTATGTTCACTCTAATTCATGCATTCACGCAGTGAACATTGTCATTTGCTTGTGCTCGCGTGCAGTTATGCTACACACTTGTGGGCTAATTCATTTTTTTTTAGTCCTGAGGTCAATACCTAGGTATTAGCATACTGTTTTTGTGAAACCCCGATCTTAGACACATGTATAAAACCCTGGGGTTGTAAACCCTAGGTAATGTATTAATGAAATATATATTTATGAGTATAAAAACATGAGTATTAGAGGTTAAAGAAATGCAATTGTGGGATTAAACCACGTGAATAGTGCACATTAAGAGTTAATCACTTGGATTAACTTAATCGCAAAAAGACAAAAAGGAAAATTTAATCACTACAGGACAAAATAGCAATACTTTTTGATATTTTAATAGAATTTATGATTTTAGTGGAAAATTAAAGAAAAATTCATAATTTGCAATCCGGGCGTCGGATTTCGATAAATTTTTTTATGGATGGTTAAAAATTCATGATGAACATGATAAATGGTGTAAGATGTGATGAAAATCACAAATCAAGGGTCAAGATTAAACGTCAAATGGAGATAAAAAAGAAACTTATCTTTTTCATTAAATTCCATTTGACTTTTTATTAAATATAAATAATTAAAAAATAAAAATAATAAATGAACAGCAGCTATGGCAGGCGCATGGCAGGGGGTAGTTGAGCATTTGACCAAAAATCAATGGTCCATGATCATCATCATCATAAATCAACGGCTAAGATTTAATTAGCTTAAAATAAATAAATTTTAATAAATTAAAAATCTAGAAAAAATAGGGCTTCCATAGAGGGTCTGGAGCAGCTGTAGGGTGGGCTGCACAAGGTTCCATGCACCTTTTTGAAATTATAAAAAAACACATTTGCAAATTAACACCTTTAGCAAAAGAGGGTAAAATCCAATTTGATGAAAAATTAAACCCTATAAATAGGGGGCCGGGGTGGACATCCAAGAGCACATTCACTCAGATCTAACTTGAGCAAATCCCAGCTCCCAAACCCTCCCACACGTCCAAGGAAAGAAAGGAGAAAGCTAGAGAGAGAAAGTGTGAGAAAAAGAGGGATATCTCCACTTCAGGTAAGTGATTTCTATCCAAATTTCTTTTGAATGTTAAGTAGGGAAATCATGCTTAGATAATGTCTAAGCATGAGAAAATAAGTATAGTTATAATGCTTAATCGAAATTATGCCAAAACATCAAAAATTTGGAGCAAAGATAGCATACGAAGAAAATTATGCATTCGGGAAGATAGCATATGATATGTGTAAATAATGCTCCAAAAATTATCAATGATAATTTGGGATGTACGAATATGATAAATATGATGTTGGAATGATGATATATTAATTTCATGATTTTTGGAATTAAGGATTATGCTTTAGTGAATTTATGTTGATTTTTAGTATATGGAGAAAATGATTTATTTAGCCAAGTTAATGATGATAAATTCAAAATTTATGAATTTTCTAATGATATACTAAGCATAATCTATGTCATGGTATTTTTTATTTTTGGAAAAAATGTCAATTTTTGGAACCCATGAACAGTAACCCACGTTGCTGTGAACAGTAACCTCGGGTGAACAGTAAACGTTAACAATGATCGTGAACAGTGATGATGAACAGTAATCTGCTACGGTAGCTATGAACAGTGAACAGAGTAATTTTGGAGAAAAAATAGATATTTATTTTTATATTTTATGAGGATATATGGATGGAATTTTTAAAAGATTTATGGATAAAAATCTATATAAGTAGGTAATGACCAAGTATCTTTATAAGATTAACCTCTATAGGAATGATGTAACGAATGATTATAAAGCATGCATGGGAAGCAATCTAAGACATGGAATGATATAGATAAAATATCATTTTTCCTTGTATAGGAAAAGGAAAGGAAAAGGTAGAGGACACAGACTGATGAGGTAAGCAAGCAAACTTTTTTTGAAAATGTGATTTTATTGCTTCATTGTAAGCAAGAAAACCCTTTTGAAAATATGTTTTATTCTCAAGTATTTATGAAATGTGTTTAAGGGTGGTCATTCCTATAATGTTTTGAAATGATGAATGTTTATGAGTTTTTATGAAAAGTCATGCCGGCATATTGATGTCATGTGATGTTCATGGACATATGCACATGTATGATGTATAATGAAGAGGCTTTGGTGGAGGTAGAAAGTGGATCGAAGGGTCCCCTTTCACTATTGCCGAGTCGTATAGGCTGTGTGCCGACGGCGTCCTCCCTAGAGGTGGAGGCAAAGGAATGTTAAGTTTGAATGAATGCATTGCATTTTCATACATGGATTGAAAAGGAAAGCATAGATTTGAAATGATGTTTTTAAGGAATGGTGCAAATAATTCTCTACACGAGGATGACAAGTCACCTGGTATAAGAGGTATATAATGCCGGGGAAATCAAAAGTCATGCATGTAGGAGACCATGTAGGCGTCAAGTGGAAGAGAGTTTCCCCTTGATGAGGCCAAGTCGGAGACAGCCAGCGTATTGGACCATGCTATGTGAGATGTTCCCTGGGCTAGCTACCCACACACGAAGGTTTATGTCAGGAATGGAAAGGAAGCATTTGCACATCCAATATTTATGAAATGATTTTTATGAAAAGGTTTCTATTCCGTTGGTAGTTGATCACTTGGTAAGTGTTTTCTATCAAATGGAGAGAAATGCATTTAAATGAAAGAAAATTGCATGCTTATTGAGTTTCGACTCATGTTTTGTTTTCCCAACCTTAGATAGGTGTAAGGAAAGCCAAGTGATGAAAAAGATCAGGTTGATTTGCCTATAAGTGATATGATGAATGAATGAAAGAAGCATAGTTACAAAGGTATGTAATCCTTTGTATATTGAAATATGAATGTATGCTCTAATGGGATATAATGAAAATGGACATAGGTTGTATAAAATTATGAAGTTATGAATAATATGAGAAGTTGATGATTTATGATGATATGGATGAGTCTATTATGAATAAAGTGTATGCTTAAGTGATGAATGAAAAGAAAAAAAAATTGGATGAGATCCAATTAAGAACCCGCCGCGTGATTAGGGCAACAATCCCAAGTCACATTTACTAATCGACAAGATCCCGGAGTAAGGACTATGTGGACACCACGGTTTGGGGTGCTATAGTTTTACTGCTTAACAATAAGCCCAAGTATGAATCATGCTCATGCATTATGATTGATACACCACTTAGATTCATTGCTTAATATGATTGAGAATATTTTAAAATAATCATGCATATGCAAATAAACCAACTTGAAAAAAATTTCAAAATTAGTAAATAATCACACATCATAGTAAATTATAATAGTCAACATTATTTTCTTCAAAGTCATGATTTAGTAAAAATTTACGAACCTCTAAAAAGACTTTAAACTCTCTTTTTCCAATCTCTTGAAGTAACTTCAAGTCTCTCTTCCTAATTTCATAAAAACATGTTCATTATTTTACACTATTATTATTTTTCATAAATAACGTTTAAATTTTCATTTATCAAAATATTTGGTTAAAATTACATTTTTCTATTTATTCTGTGAATTCCTAGCTAATATAAGACCTTTTTGTAAACTATTTCATTCTAGAGGGGGTTTTCTGTTATTTTTCTGAAACTTCTATTTTGAAATTCCTTCACAAGATATAAAGAGGGTATTCTGTAATACTCTTTTTAGAAATATCTCTTGCAAATTTTCTATCTAGATTTGGATTTTTCTATAATTTCTTCAAAATAGGTACCTTTTGCAAAATCATAAATTCATGGCGGTATTCTATAAAATTTTCATCAAAAGTCATAATTGCTACAATTTTCTTTTTCTTCCTTTTCCTTCTCCTTTTATCCATTTTCTGTTGATCTTCGACATTTGTGGAAACTACCCAAACAAATTCCAAATTTTCCTCTAGGCACATACTCGGGTTTCTTATTAATATAGATTCACCAAATACTTTCAATTTTGTAAATCTAGCGAATCTATATAGTTCGAAAAATAGTTAATGAATTACATAGACTTAAAATTCTTATTGAATTTTCAACAATAAAATTTGAAAACTTCCACTTACCTAATTGGCGTATCCACATAGGGATTTACTAGATTAGATCTGAAAATCGCGCAAGATTTCTTCTAAATCTCAACTCAACAACCTTTATTTCTTTCTTTTTGTGCATTCTTTTTGCGCTGCCCTGCCAACACTCTCTATTAATGTCCATAAATTTTATTTTATTATATTATTATTATATTTTTTATGGCTATTACACATAACAACACTGTTTGAAGCCATCTTTGAAGAATATGAGGTTTTTCAAACTTCTGCTCTCTTCAAAGGCTTGATCAAACTTGGTAGAATCTCCTTTAGATCAAAATTTGTTCCTTAGTCATCACAATAGGATGCTAGCTCTAATATGACTTGTTAGGAAGATGCTACATAATATTACTATTTGCAATATATAAAGCCTAAAAGGAAAGTAACACTTACTAAAATATTCGCTCACAATATATTTCAATAGTGCTAAAGAAGAAAATAAATTTACTCAATAAAGATGAAAAATATGCCTCAAAAACAAAATAAAAATAATTTTTACCTTAGCCAAAATTGGCCTAGCTTATAACCCAACCCCAAGTAGCTTTTGCGTGCTTTTATGTGTTTTATTTTTGAAGAAAGACCTTATATTTATATCTAAAAAGTGCCAAGCAAGATGGGAAGGTTTACATACAACTCAAAAAGTGAATGAGTACATTAGTGGTGTTTGGAATTATCAATACGTATAAAGCTTAGAATCCAAAATTGAATGTTCATTTCATTCACAAAAATAAAAATAATTTAAGAGTAAATCTTAACATGTTTAAACTTTCTATTAGATTAAAATACAATTAAACATCTAAACCTTCTAAAGTGTTCATCCCACATAAGATCATGTTTGTGTATAATTTTAAAATATTCTATTCCTCTATTTATTGGATATGAGGGAATTTTAAAATTTATACATCTGTACATTTTTATAATATCAATCTATTATATTTTTTGAGGTGTTGTTAAAATATAAATATGCTCTTCATTGTATGGATTTTATAAAAGATCATCAAGATGGTAGGGCTAGAACATGACAAATGTGTTATTAAACTTAGGTAGATCATCTACCATTGAAGTAATTGCTCTTGAATTTTCCATAAAGTGAATTTAGATATAACAAACATGACTACTACTTCTATCAAATTCTTTTAGGTCAAACGCTTTCCATTTTAGCCCACCTTAACGAGTGATGGAAAATTCACTCTGTCTATCATATTTAGCATTTTTTAACTACAAAATATCTTCGTAATTGAATTTATACAGCCAAGTGTATTATGCTTCGGTACACTCAGGTGCAAAAATTTATTTTTATACAATTATTAACCTAAGTGTGTTTAACATGTGTCTCAAGTTTTACTATTTTTGGAAATGTATAAATATTTTTTGAATTTTTTAAAATCAGTGAAATTTTTGTAATTTTTAAATTACGAAAATGCTATTGATTTTAAAAAATCCAAAAAATTATTTATAAATCTTTAAAAATAGTAAAACTTGATGCACATATTAAACACATTTAGATTAACAGTTGTATAAAATTTTTAAAAAATATAAAAATGAGTTTTTGCACTCGAGTATACCAAATAACAACTCGAATAATTTAATGTTAAATATCAATCTTAAAATTGTATTTTGACATGTCGACATTTAAATATCATTCCTATGAGGATAAATGATTTTATATAATATGTTTAGATTCTAATATGTAAGCGAATTGACCTAAGCATTTTTTATAATTTACACATGAATATATATTTTTAAGCAAATGTAACATATATACATTTTTTGTTCGAATGAAACTACGAATCCTAAATAAAAATGATGTTAAATACAATAAATAAAGTGACTTTACTATCATTATCACTAAATAACAAAATGTATGACATTTTGCAAAATTGATTCTATGTTTGTATATTGATTACAAAACAAATTCTGAAGTAATATTGTCATAACAAATTCAAAGTACTTTTTATTTTACATAGTTTAATAAGTTGAGTTTCTTGACATTATAAATGGGGCCTCATGCATTGTGTATATACATCACATCAACTTGAGCGAAATTGTAACGCCCCATTTCTAGATATTCTTAATAACTAGTCAATGGGTACCATACAACCTAGGAAAAATTCGACAATATCTCCCCATAATATATAAGGGTTGGAATGGAATACACAACCTGTTATTTATAAGCGTTTCAATTTCATTCCAAAATGTGACATTCATATAGAAAGAAAATCATTGAAATTTATCCTTACATAACAAGCAAACCAATGATCATATATATATATACATCCACATAGATTATAATCCAATTCAAAATACTAAATACAATATGTCTGTCAAAGTTGAATCTAACTCAGTAATCGTTTGCATATATTAATATCAAAAGAGCATAAATTCCAAAATAACTGTAATTAAAGATGTTGTTCTAATGGTCTCTAAGATTTGGTCTTCTACTTGTCCCATCTTGAGGTCCCCCAACTGGCCTATGATCTAAAGGCAAAATAACAAACCATATGAGTCTAAATAGACTCAGTAAGTAGATAGTGGTTAACACAAAGTGGAAATAAGTAAAATTCTGGATGCACATGTCATGATCAATGTAAGACATATGGGTTCAATGCCCACTCTCAAGATCGTACGCATAAACCACATATAAATAGAAGGACACGAACAATCATCGACTCATGTCAATCAAGGGTCATGAACAACCCTCTCCTCATGTCAATTAGAGGCCACGAACAACCTTTTTACAACCAACCATTTTAAATAACACATCATATATAACAGATAAGGATAAATGTCACAATCCACACATACAACATCAACAAGGTTTACTTTGAATTCAATATATAAAACTGTCACATGAGCATTTTACTAAACACATGGTAGGTGCAAAAAGGGAGACCTCTAGTTCATACTCTCGTTTGAGCCAAATCGATTATCATCGCATTTTAATGATATAAAAACTGCTAACGAGTCCTTTACTTCATAAAAATTAGGCACTCACAACAAATTTTCCATAAATCCTGCTTACCCCAACTATTACGAACACTACGCCCCATACTATAAAGTTGTTGAACGCTATACATTCCCACCAGTCTTATATCATGTCAAACACGAGATTTCATCACTAAATCAAGAAGGATCGACATCTACTTATCTTGATCGTGATTTCTCTAAAAAATAGTGACCCTAGACGTGAATCGTCAAGATTTTGAGCTTTCTTGATGTGAATCGATGATCTTCAAGGCAATTGGTAGAGTTTTTGAAGAAATCTAGGGCTAGATCAAACTAAATAGAAGGGGAAAAGAAAGAAGAAATAGAAAACAGGAAGAGAAGAAGAGGGAAAGATAGTCAGGCGCAAAAAGGATGAACAATGGTACCTACTCTGCGAGGTGGAAATAGTCATAGCGCTCAACAATGACATACTAATCATACATTTTTAAATCTATACCCAATGTGCTAAGATCATAGTACATGCATATATGTGTTATACGTCCCCTAGATGGCATGTCCATATATGTTATGCATCCATTAATATCATAAATTTCTAATAGTATGTTCGTAAATTACCTCATAAACAGAGAAGGGTTATAATGAAAATGAAAATAAATTAAAATATCTGGTCCTCATAGAAATAATAAATTCAGAAGTTTTCTTTCATAAATTGTCTTTTCTCTTTCTTCTATTTTGTTATTTGTCTATGTATATTATGTTTTACATCTATGTGACCAAGAGTGGGAACAAAAATCCTTTTCTGAGCATTAGCAAAAATATCTACAAATATGTTGGAGTGTGAATGCAATATTGGATATGACAAACTAATTATGTTGGTCCCAATTAGTTGGCTAAACCCAAGATATGGATAGATTATGTCATTAAAAATTATTTGGCTCAAATATTAAACCTATATTATAACTACTTCCCCAATAATAGAATGTTGTTGGTATAAAGAAAGCTTATGAAAGCAGAAAATAAGTGGAATAAAAACATCAGCAATAATACAGGATTTTATAGTAGTTTGGATAATCGTCCTTCTCTACTCTTTCAATCACACACCCTCATGTATTGAGTTCACTATTGTATCACAATATAATATAGAGCATATGTTTCTTTTTTATTCTAGCTCTAAGTGTCATATACAACGTAGGTAAGCTATTTTCTCTAATATCACTCTAAGGAAAAATAAAAAATAATAACAAATTGAAAACTACACTTTATAAATTTATGTAGTAAACATAACAAGGTTTTAAAAGAGGATGCAAGCTTTGAATCTTTTTGTCTTCACTTTAGCACAAGAGCTTGAATTCTTAACTTAGATGCTTTAATGCTAGAGAATAGGAAGGTTATAGTTCATTCAGTGTTCTAGCTAACTCCTCTTGAGTGTTGAGATGTGCCTTTTCGAATTTGAGAAGAGTCATGCCATTGATTGGAAAATGCACATTAAACGCTTCTAACGTTCAAATTAATTGAATAGTTGTAGCTTGACGTCGATATGAAACAATGTGAATTTCATTTTACCTTGAAGTCAATGTTGAAGTTGATGTGAAATTGATTTGGCATTGAACTCTTTTGAGGTATATATAGTATCAGTCTTAAGTGCAACTCGAAGTTAATGTGAAGTCAATTTGAATTTTGACTTCGAGTCAAATCAATATGACATCAATTTGGACTTCAACTTGGGGCTTAGTTGCTTTCCTCCTTCATTCTAGATTATGTCAAAACTGAAGTTGATATAAAATTGATGCGAACTTGGTTTCACCTTCTGATTCCTTTTGACATTGATTCTATTACTTCATTTGCCTGACATATTTTACCCTCATGTGAGTGAGATTGATGTTGAAATTGATCTCACTTCGATTTCAATTCTATAGTTGATTAGGTATCAAATTCATGCTTCAACTTCATGTGTGCATTCCCTAACTTGTGTTGCAAACTTCATGCTACATCAAAATTGATTTGAGATCGATGTTAACTTCAATTTCACTTTGAAATCTTAAGGATTTGAAAAGAGATGCAAGTCTTCTTTACTTCATAGTTTCAACTCCCTTTAGATTGAAATTGATGTGAAATCAATTTAGGATCAACTTCACCTCTAAATCGATGTTGAACTTATTTTTAATTCAACTTGATCTTCTGCAATCCCTAGATTCTAAAATTTAGCTTGATCCATCTTTTAGATCAATGTGAAATTGATTTGGCTTAGAGTTTGTTTTCAAATAGATGTATAATCAATTTGAATATAGGTTTCACCTCTAAAACCCTTTTACTTTAGTTGTCCTGTTATGCAAACCGTCTCAAACTCTTCATAATGCACAAAATCATTAGTTCTTACATATTTATTTAAATTAGTTTGTTAATCATCAAAATATAGATAGCAATTCTCACTAACATACTCACATATTCACAATCTCATTCTTTCTTATGATTCACAAAACTTAATTGAAATATACCTTTTTCAAAGCATAAACTATTCTTGAATTCATTGTCTTAGGAAATTTTCATATTTTTCACAAGTCAACCTTGAAATGTGTGATAATTGAATTGGTATATCATTTAAAGCTTGAATTCCTCAACATAGCCAATTTTTATGAACACTAACATTCATAAATTTATATGATTAACCAAAACCATAACCAAATAGGATAGTATTCATCATAGAAAGATAACATTCACCAAAAATTACAATTATTCAAAAGTTTTCAATATTCATCTAAAAGTTCAATAAAAATTGTAAGATACATAATTTTCTCACTACAATCTCTCAAAAGGAAAATACAATATGTTATACATGCAGGAACTCCCCCTAAGTTTGTGCTTGCCCCCCATGAGTTAGTGTTACATCTTCTCCTTATTTTTTTTAATCATCAAAAGGAATTGAGTGAGTTGGTTTAGGATTTTGAGTAGCTTCGAGGGCAAGAGTTTGTTATATCCAAATTGCGGATTCATATTGTCCTAATCACTAAAAGTATGATCATATCATTTGTTTTAATGATTAACACAAAGTTAAAGTGACAAGTGAAGTTACTCAAAGTATTATAAAAGTATTTTAGTTGTTAGATTAAGTTTATGATTTATCCTTAAAGAAAACACCTTCATCAGATGAAAAACAACACAAGTACATATCAAAATAGATCTTTCAAATGTTGTTTGGCTAAAATGTAATTGTGGAACTTTAAAGGAAATAATATTAAGGCTTGGACAATACTAGGGACTTGCAAAGTTTTTAAAAAAACAAAGAAAAAGACTCAAATCATATCGATAGAAGATCCATTCTAAGGCTATCAAGTTGATAACGATAGGTTGACTGATCTAGCTAATAACAAATATGAATGACCCAAGAAAATAAGTCCAAAATTTACATGTTTGAGGCATCCATTTCCTAATTAACTTTGAAAAATGAAATTGAATGCAAGAGGAACATATATTGCTTGTTTTTAAAGAAAAATCAATGAAGATTAAATATTTGAACTAATAGAAGATGCGACAATAGGCATCTAAAGGAGAAGAGTTTCAATCAATGGTAATATTTGATACATATTATAAGAGTATTTGAAATTGCATTAAATGTTTTGCTAACAATTCACCAAGCAGAGTTCCAATTAATTGAAGGATTTATTATGCTACAAACTTCTCTGAGCATCTTTAATCCAATACTTAAACTCAACTACCTGAACTTTTTCTTATTTTAGTGATTTCAATGTTATTCCATACTATTAGAGCTTCACTTTTATTTTTTCAAAATTTTATTATATATTTACTTCTTTTAGAAGCACTGACACTCGAAAAACTTTCTCATTTTTCAAAAGGTAATTTGTAACTTTGTTAGGTTGACAGAAGGAAGTTGTAGGAGTTAATTATTGAGCTCATAAAGATAATAAGAATATTATATCCTTGTGCTTGGAAATTAGAACATATGAATGTGGTCACAAAAAATTGGAGTAAGCATTGTGAGAGTTTTTGGTTCAAACCATCATATGTTCTTGAGTATTCATTACTATTGATTTTCCTTTCATTATCTCATCTTCTGTCACACAACTTCTGTTTAGACAAAAATTTTAGTGATTTATTCACATCTCCCATAAGTACCTAGCCATACATTGGGATTAATTGAGTTGGGTAGATGTTTGTGGAGCTTAAACTCTTTGAGCTTAGTGAGGAGTGTTAAAAGTCTCTAATAAAGGAGAGTACTCCTTAGAGGATTATTTAGGGTTAAATTAATCATCGCAGGTGCATATGTTTTAAGGAACTAGGTATAAGCTATTGATGCTTAGGCAAAAGAGTATATTTTTGAATTCTTGCTTAATGTAGTCTTGCTTTTGATGTAATTAGGTGAGAGAAGGCATGATTGTGTTTCGAAAATGATACATGATGTTGAAGTTGGTTATGTGATGAATTCCATGAGATGGAGGTGCATGGGATTCTTGAGACAAGCCTCGTCCGGGGCTCAACAAGCCAAAGGTGGACACATAAAGTTAAGAAGATTTGATAAGATGATTACAAATCTCTTTCTAGTGCTAGAGAATGTGTTATAATCAACTAAACAATGTTTAAAAGTAGCATTACACCTCATAAGAGAAGAAGTCACTTGGAACCTATAAGTTCCTACGCTAGTTTAACTCTTATGCTAGGAAATCTAGGAGTCTCTCTAAGATCTAGTGATTGGAAGGCTTAGACTAAAGATAAGAATTTGGACTTGAAATCAAATATGAAATCCTCCCTTGATCTAGTTTGAACCAAAGCCAACGCCTTTGCACAAATCTACTCTCTAGAGAGGTGACTTGAGTTTAGCCACTCTCTCTACTAGGAGCCCTTGCTGAGGGACCATTCTAATGGAAAGAGAGGATTGCAACAAGAAAAATATTTGAACTTCATATTCCATTTCTCATAATCTTTCAACTCTATATATTAGATCTTTGGCTGCCATAGGCTCGTGATTTTTTGGGTGATATTCACACATCACTCTTTTTCCATGTAAATTTCGTATTTATTCACTCTCTTGCTCTCTGTCTTTAGATGATTCTAGCCCTTAACATGGTTTTACAGAGCTTAGATTAAAAGTGGGACTTAACATTTGGCATCTCAAGTGGGGAACGATTTCTATTCTTAATGTTTAGTGCTCTGGAAACTATTTAGTTGAATCGTACACCAAAAAATTTGGACTCCAAAACACTAACTAGTGATGTAAATAGAATATTTAAAGTCAATTCACTAACTTTTAACTCATATTTTAACTTTGTAGCCCCAAAAAACCTATATGCACCTTCATCAAATTTATCCAAGAATAAATTCTACATAGACGAATATCACTTGTTACTCTTCTCTTTGGCTCTTTAGCCTACTCAAAATTATAAGCATGAACTTGCGCTTATGTGTTGTGAAGTCAACTAGAAAATCAAGAGCAATCTATATTTCGATGATTAATAATCCAATTTTGAGTGTTAAAGGTTACTGACATGTTTGGTGAATTGCTTTAAACATAGAAAATTCAAGTGTTAACCCATGGCTAATTAAGTCTAATGTTTACATTGACTCAGATAAGCGACTTAGGTTAAGTCTATACTGAAGTCGACCCCAAAATGCAACTTACGATGAAGGAATATAAGTATTAAAATACGGGCAAGTCAAGTCATAGACCCAATTCGACTCCACTAGCAACTTGGGTGAAGTCAATAGCCGAGTCAACTTAGGAGTTTTCTCTAACTCAAAACTGAATGTGCAAACTCACAACCCAAGTCGACTCCACCATGCAACTTGAGTTAAATCAAAGACCAAGTCTACCTAACAAAGACCAAGTCTACCTAACACTCTGACCTACATTCCTAAGGAGTCAAGCAAGTTTTCAAAAGCTAAGTACCAAAAGTCAAGTTGCATATCCAAGTTGAATCCACTAAGTGACTTAAATGAAGTCCAAGATCAAGTTGATTCAAGTCAAGAACTTAAAAGACTAAAGTCTCATAAGCATATTACTTGAAGATCAAAGATTCAAGCAAAATGTGAAGTTACATAGCCAAGTCGACTTCACCAACAACTCAGGTGAAGTTCCAAAGCAAAGTTGACTTAGGGGTTGCATGATTCCACTAATTAAAAAAAACTACGCGCGAAGTCACACCCAAAGTCGACTCCGCACATGACTTAGGTTATGTCGAGGACTAAGTCAATCTAGAATGGAACTTGAGGAGCACTAAAATTCGAAGGAGAACTTATGAAGTGAAAATGCCCTGACTAAAGTTGCACCCCAAGTCGACTCCAGTGTGCGACTTAGGAGAAGTTGCAACCAAAGTTGACTCCATCTGCAACTTGCACCGTAATGGTCGAAAATTTTACATGTTAGCACATTTAATGTGCGCCACCTACCTCATAATGTTCAAATTAACACTTCAATTATTTAAAGCATGTTAAGTAGAGTGAAGAAGGTTAGCTAGAGCATTCATTGAGCCTTCATCTTCCCACTCACAAGTAATCAAGTAATTATGAAGTGCTCTACAAAAGAAGAATTATGATATTCATTGCAAATGCTGAAGCTTCTCATCAATCTTAAGCTTTACAAGTTCTTCCCTATGTCGAAACTGTATCTACACAAACTGTAAAATGTAGAACTTTTTTAAATTCATTTTGGATAATTTGCATATATACCCACATAGTTTCACTGATATTGCAGATATACCTGCGTAGTTTCATGAAACGCATATTACAATGCATATTACCCCCACATAATTTTACCAAAATTGCATATTACCCCCATGCCTTTAATCGCCGTTAATATCTGACGTTATATTTTCAAAAATGACGAAAATGCCTTCATCTTCATGGGGGTAATATGCAATTTTGGTGAAACTATGTGAGGTGATATGCAATTTGTGAAACTATGGATGAGGGCATTTTCGTCATTTTCAAAAATATATCGGCAGATATTAACGGCAGTTAACGGTGTGGGGGTAATATGCAATTTTGGTGAAACTATGTGGTGGTAATACGCATTTTGTAAAACTACGTGGGTATATCTGCAATTAGCGTCAAACTATGTAGGTAAATATGCAAATTACTCATTCATTTTCTTATAATCATGTTTAACTTGGTGTTGGAGACCGTGACCAAGTAAAGAAAAGTAGTGTAAGGTCGAAGTGTGACTCATCGTCTACTAGTGGTGTGATTGTAAAGGCGTTTAGAGTTAAAATTTAGAAGAGAGCAAGGGCTCTAGTTGTATATCTGTTGATATAGTAGAACTCCAAGATACTACGGTGTGCTCTTGGAAGAGGGAATAGAGAAAGTTTTTCCGAACCACTATAATTTCTTGTGTGTACTATAATTACTTTGTTTGCTTTATTGCTCTTCATGTTTTCATTCAAGAAGACTATATTCACAAGGGGTTAAGTTTAAGATGACAAAAAAAATTTAAAAGAACCTTGTTCGCCCCTACCCAATTAGATTTTACCACAAACTCGACACCAATATTATGGTTGTTTAGTTGGCTACTATTTACTGTCGAAATAAGATTAGCTTGATGGTCTACTAACAAGTCATTTTTACTCCTGCTACTGTAATCGGTTTGCATTCATAGTAGTTGGATAGTCATTGCACACATATCCTAACTCCCATAATAATTGCATATAAACTAGTAGCAACTATACTGGCTTATATCTAACATTAAAACACTTATAAAGTCCATTATGAAGCTTTGTGGTGCACTTGAAATTTCCTTTCTTTTCATGAAATTTTCCTTCTTAGTGCTTCTCTCAACCTTAGTTTGCTCCCTAAATGATTATGTGGTTTGTATTTTCCAAGTCAAATCTATACCTATGTCCTTTTCATATAATGACTATCACATATAGTATTTTTCCACTCATTTTGAACATTCTCCTTATCATTTTTCTCTAGTAAAATATCACCCGACTGCGAATCTCTTCTGTCGAACCATTATTACACTTTTAACTTTTCACATTTCAACACTCACCTTGGGTAAACTAATTTAAAGAATTAAATTTGATTTCATATTCCCTCATGGATATTTTGCATTGATTTGATTAAGATTTTCATTATCCTAGCAGCAAAAGGGAAATACTTGATGTACAAGGTTTCATTAAATATTTTCCAATCTTATATCCCTTTTGGCCCTCTCATATCTTTGCTATTCTAAGTATCTTTCTTCATGCCCATGCATTTCCTACTTCTCTAGTACCAAAAATTTTAGGTCCAATCTCAGAGCATGCTTTGTTTTTTATTTCCATGTATAGTAACAAAAATAATTCAACATTTGCATATTATATGACCTAGTCTTTTTTTTTCATTTCATCACTTCTTAGCACCGGTTATGCCTACTTCTGGAATCTATACTAGTTGTCCTTGTAATGACTTCTAATGATACAACATTTCTAGCTTCATTGTTACTAAATTCATTTCTTGAGCTTTCACACTTATTTTTAATGTGGAAGTCTTGATCTAAGACTCAACTAGGTCTTGACTTTTGTTTAGCCTTTTTCTTAGGCTTAGGTTGACTAGATCTCCAATTTCTCTTTGTAAATAAGCATCATTCGGGTAGAATAAAATATTAAATTGCAATTTTTGAGAAAAAAATAAAGGCACCTTCATTTTTTACTAACAAATTTTTAATATATGCATACCTTTAAAAAGATAGTCATTCTTAAGATACCTCCAAAATGACACCTAAAACATTCTTATTTTACCTTGAAGACATAGGTAAGAACCCAAAATATATTTATTAACAAAGGTATACAATTGAGCTATATTGGGAAAATAATGCCTTTTCATTTATTAACGAGAATTTCGTTGGTTAGTTATTAGACTTTACCTTGATGAACGAGTTAACAATAGCCTAAGTCATTAGGTTCTTGCCTATGCCCTTACTTATGTCCCACGTTTGTAGTATAGCAGGTATAAGAGAGGACAATTTGTACTGCCAATAAAGTTTCATCCACTTTTAGGTTCACCAACTAATACTACAAGTATGACTTCATCTTGCAAGTTAAGACATTTTCTAGGAAATTTAGCCTTTTTTAACTACTATGGGTAATTATCCTTTGGTTTTCGAGCTTAAGTTAATATACTATGAGTGTGTTTGGGAATGGAAAAAATATTTGATGAAAAATTTTTAAGATTAAAAGTTATCAAATGATGTGATATGATGAGGATAATGATAAGGAGCAAAGATGATAAAATTAAAATAAATAGGTTAGTTGTTTGGGTAGTGTTGGAATCAATGGAAAATTAAGCACAATCCATGTTTTGATGATTAACAACTCAATTTGAGATTGTTTTGGGTACTAAGATGGTTTGTTAAAATTGGTTAAAGGTTAAAAACTTAGATTTTAGAACCCGGCAGATCAAGTTGCAAAGCCAAGTCGACTTAGCCATCGACTTGAGTGAAGTCGATACCCAAGTCGACCTCAAGATCGACTTGGAGAGAGCAAAACCTTCCAATGTTGAATTTGGGAACCAAGATAGGTGAAGTTGCAGTCCAAGTCAATTTTACTTGCGACTTGGGTGAAGTCGCAGACCCAAGTCGACTCCACAATCGACTTCGGATGTTCAAATCCTTCCAACGTTGAAATTGGGGTAAGAGACAGGTGAAGTCGCAACCGAAGTCGACTCCGTATGCGACTTGGGTAAAGTCACATTCCCAGGTCGACTCCACATGCGACTTGAGTGAAGTTGGATCCCAAGTCGACCCAGGCATCCGACTTGAGTCAAGCTGAAGACAAATACAGTCCAGACAAGCAAATATTCATGAAATAATCATTCAAGGTGGTTTATCATTCAAAGGAAAATCATTAGTTACATCTATGGATTGCAAAATCAAGAAAAGAAAATCATTCGAAGTTCAAGGCCATGAAGACAAAGCTTTTAAGAGAAGATAAGCATGCCAAGTTCCAAGTTTAAGCATTTAAGATCAAGGGTATTATTGGAAGAACAACATAAGAGATGAATAACAAGCAACCAGGATCACTTTCAAAGAAATCCAAGTTCCATCATGTGCATACAGAAAGTGAAGTCACACCCTAAGTCGACTTCATTTGCGACTTGGGTCAGGTCCAAGACTAAGTCGAATTAAAGTGGAACTTGAAAATATGCTAGAGACCGAAGTCACAACCGAAGTCGACTCCAGTCTGCGACGTGGGTGAAGTCACATGTGAAGTCGACTCCACGTGCGACTTGGGTCGCAACTGTCGAAAAAATTCAAACGTTAGAGCATTAAATATGCGCCACCTACCTCCAAACGTTCGAATTTACTCTCCCATTATCAAAGAGCATTCAAGTGGACGTGCTTGAGGTTAGAGAAAATATTCATTGTGTTCACCTTCCAACCTCTCAAAGCATTAAGTGATCAACATCATTTTCAAGTGAAGAACTTTGCTCCAACTTGCTGAAAGCTACATCACTGATCGAATCATTCTCTCAACAAGTTCTTCCACGAGCTGAAATCTGCCTATACAACTTGTAAAGTGTAGTTTCTTTTATTTGATTTATTATCTGTATTTGATACTTGGTTTGATATTGGTGATTTGAACCAAGTGATAGCAAAGTAGTGTTGTGACTTGAGTGTGACTCGTCACCTACTTGTGCTGTGTTTTGTGTAAGTCCCATAGAGCTAGAATCTAGAAGAGAGCTACTGCTCTAGTTGTATTTGACAATACATTAGTGGAACCCAAGTCACAAAGGGTGTGAGCTTGGAAGAGTGGAGTAGGGAAGGTTGCCCGAACCACTATAAAATCTGTGTTTACTGCTGTGGTTTGCATATCTGGTTTTATTGCTTTATTTCTCTCCATATTCTTCATTTATTTCATTAAGGGGATTAAACTAAACAGGGAAAAAGTTTTTGTTTAAGTAAAATTTTAAATTACCCAATTCACCCCTCCCCTCTTGGGTAATAGCTATAAACTCGGGACCAACAAGTGGTATCAGAGTAAGTCTTTGAGTTTAAACCAATGAGATCTTATAAATGACATCCCAACAAACTCCACCCCTGCATTTGCTGAAGGCCAATCATTCACAAAGTCACCTCTATTTGATGGGAGTAACTTCGGTTACTGGAAGTTGAGAATGAAATAATTAATCATGACTACTGATATTGATTCTTGGATTGCTATCCAAGATGGTGTTGTGTTGCCCGTTGATGAAAGAGTCTCCACATGGTCCGAGGAGGAAGTTAGAACCCTTAAAAGCAATGCAAAAGTCATAAACTCCCTCTTTTGTGCATTAACAACATCCGAATATGATAGGGTATCCTCATGCCAAACCGCCAAAGAAATATGGGTTACACTTATATCTATTTATAAGAGAACTTCTCAAGTCCAAGGGATGTGAAACCTCGACAATATATGCGTCATTTTGGGTTGTAAACCCTAGATTCTTTTGTAATTATTTTTATGATAAATGAAAATTCATAAATTATATTGGTGGATATGTGTATTGGAGATTGAAATAATGCAATTAGGAATTTAACCCCCGTGAATAGTGCCTATGAATAGTAACTGGGGATTAAGACACGTGATTAAGAGTTAATCACTTGGATTAACTTAATCATAAAAAGAAAAAATAGAGATTTAATCACTACAGGATGAAATAACAATTCTTTTGGATATTTTAATCCAAATTTGGATTTTAGTGGAAAATAGAAAAAAAATTCATAAATTGCAATCCGGGCTTCAGAATTCGATGAAATTTTTTATGGATGGTTAAAAATTCATGATGAACATGATGAATGGGTTAAGATGTGATGAAAATCACAAATCAAAGGTCAAGATGAAGCGTCAAATAAAGAACGAAAAAGTGAATTAACTTTTCCATTAATGTGCATTTGCTTTTTATTAAAATAAATAAATAAAAAATCAACGGTCCATGATCATCATTATCATCAACCAACGATTAGGATTTATTTAGCCTAAATTAATTAATTTTAAAAATTAAAAAATCAAGGAAAAATAGGGCTGCATAGGGTGGGCTGGAGCAGGCCTAGGGTGGCTGCACAAAGCTCCATGCATTTTTAAAAATTAAAAAGAAATACCAATTTATAATTAAATACCTCAAAGCTAGGGGGTAAATTCCAAATTCTTGAAAAATCCAACCCTATAAATAGGGTAGCAGGGGGGACATCTAAGGCATCAGAAATCTCAGCTCCACTTGAGCCATTCCAAGCCCCCAAACCCTCCCACACGTCCAAGGAAAAAAGGAGAAAGTTAGAGAGAAATGCCTAAGCATGAGAAAATAAGTATAGATATAATGCTAAATTGGAATTTGTTGGTCCCGAGTTAATGGCAATTACCCAAGAGGGGAGGGGTGAATTGGGTATTTAAAAATTTATAACTTAAACAGAAACTTTACCCCAGATTAATCTAATCCCCTTAATGAAGAAACGAAATAGAAAGCAATATAATGTAGAGAGCAGAAATATAAATCAAGCACACAATATTTTTATAGTGGTTCGGGCAACCTCCCTACTCCACTCTTCCAAGCTCACACTCCTTGTGACTTGGGTTCCACTATTGTATTTTTCAAATATAATTAGAGCCACTGCTCTCTTCTAGATTCCAGCTCTAGGGGGCTTCAACACAACACAGCACAGGTAGGTGATGAGTTCCACTCCAATCACACACTACCTTGCTTACACTTGATCTTAGTTCCTCAAACTAAATCAAGTTCAATACAAACAAATAAAATAACAAAAGAAGTCTACACTTTACAGATGTGTAGAAGCAATTTGGCGCAGAGAAGAACTCGTAATGTAGGCTTTGAAGATTCAGAAATGTAGCTCTTGCAATTTGAAGCAAAGTTCTTCCTCCTTGAATGACTTGATCTCTTTAGAGCTCTTGAATATAGGAGTTAAGCACACTTAATGATTCTCAGCTACTTCCCTTGTTCACATTCAATGCCTTTTATAATTGTGGAGGGAATCCGAATGTTAGAAGGTGGTTGGCGCGCATTAAATGCGCCAACGTTCGAATAAATTCTGACCGTTGCGACCAAGTCACATGCGGACTCGACTTCGGATACGACTTCGCCCAAGTCGCAGATGGAGTCGACTTCGGGTGCGACTTCGCTTCTCCGTCGCATCTTCAAGTTCCAGATTAGGTCGACTTAGGCATCGACTTGACCCAAGTCGCAGGTGAAGTCGACTTCGGGTGCGACTTCACCTCGTCAGGTTCCAAGTCGGAGTCTTGAGTCGACTTTGGCTTCAGACTTCAACTCAAGTCGATCATGGAGTCGACTTGGGTTGCGACTTGACTTGGTCTTTGCAAAATATGCTTTGATCCTCATTGATTTGCTTCTATCTTGTTTGGCTTTCTTCCTTTAGTTTCTCTCATTCTAGAATGGCTCCTTATACTTGTAGATCTTGTGATTCTTGAAGAGCTTTACTTTGATTCTTCTTGGATTAGCTTGAACCTTGTGAATCTTTGAAGAACTTGAATCTTGCATGGTAGATTCATGCACCTTGCTTGCTTTTGATTCATATTGATCTTCATGACTTGATTATTTCTTCATCTTGGAGCATGCTTGAATCTTTGCCTTGGGCTTGATAAACTTGATTTTGATAAAGAGCTTGTATCCTTGATTTGGTCTTGAGAGATCTTAAGTTGATTTTGGGAATGAGCTTGAATCTGCATCTTTGATCTTGGAAAAACTCAAGTCGCACTTTGGGGTCGACTTCATCCGCGACTTCGCCCAAGTCGCAACTGGAGTCGACTTCGTTTGCGACTTCGGCATTCTTCCATCCCAAATTCAGCTCTGGAGTGATTTTCCCGACTGAAGTCGATGCTGGAGTCGACTTCGTTTGCGACTTGGCTTCCCAAGTCGCAAGTGGAGTCGACTTGGCCTGCGACTTCACCTGCTCCTCTTCCCATTTCAACTCTGGACAGATTTGGCTCTTTGAAGTCGAACTTGGAGTCGACTTGGGGAACGACTTGGCCTTCCATGCTTTATGTTCTTCAAATGTATATCCCTTAAACATATCCACAAACATGTTAGTAGCCAAGACTTACTCAAATTGATTTGTTAATCATCAAAACATAGATTTAACTTGTTTTCCACATATTTCCAACAGAATTATGACAAAATATCAAAAATTTGGGGCAAAGATAGAGCATTCGGGAAAATAACATAAGATATGTGTAAATAATGCTCCAAAATTGACAAATGATGATTTGGGAGAATAAATATGAGTGAATTTATGTTGATTTTTAGTATATGGAGAAAGTAATTTTTTTTTCCAAGTAATTGATGATAAATTCAAAATGTATGAAATTTTCCATGATATACTAAGCATAAGCTATGTCATAGTATTTTTTATTTTTGGAAAAAATGTCAATTTTTGGAACCCATGAACAGTAGCCTCAGATGAACAGTAATTTGCTACAGTAAACAGCGTAATTTTGGAGAAAATTTGAGATTAATATTTAAATATAAGGGTGGAATTTTTGAGGAACCTATGGATAAAAATATCCATAGAAAGAGATAATGTCCAAATATTATAGAGCATGCATGGAAAGCAGCTTGAATAGAAGAAATAAAATATCTTTTTTCCTTGAATAAGAAAAGAAAAAGAGAAAGTCAAGGACGCCAGCTGAGAAGGTAAGCAAGTTATATGTTTTGCAAATTATTGTCAAAATGCTTGAAATTGTTGTAAATTGCTTTATGAAATTTATTTAAGGTTGGTCATACCTATAACTGCTTTACATGAACTGAAATGTGTTTGTTAAATTGTTTATTAAATGTTTTTTATGAAATTATTTATGATTTGCAAATATCATGCTAGCATGTGTATGTAAATGAACATGTGCACTAGGAATAGGCCTTAGTCAAGGTAGTAAGCGGACCGGATGTCCCCCTTGCTATTGCCAAGTCACTTATATAGGCCTAGGCCGGCGGCGACCTCCTTGAGATGGGAGCATGTATGGGATGGGCACCTAGCTAGCGTCGCATCCATATGAATGTCATGAATGCTATGTATGCATTGCATTTGCATTTTAAGAAATACAAGAAAATGATTGAAAAATTATGTATGGCTTACTTACTGAGTATTATTACTCACCCATGTTTTTTCAACAACAGTCAGGAAATGATGAAGGCAGCATGCCAAGTGTTATGTAGTTTTGATATGAATGTTGTATATGTAAATTTTATGTAAAGACAATGATGATAATTTTGAGATGGAAATGAATATTTTTATTCCAATGGAAATGTTTATGGAACAATTTTTTATCATAACTGTGATATGTGAAATATATTTCATGTTGGATGAATGATGAAAATTTTCCATGTATTGATGTTATATATATATAATCATGCCGTGTGATCAGGGCAACAATCCCGAGTCACGTTTACTAATAAAAAATGATCCCGAAGTAAGACTTTTAGGTACCTCGGTTCGGGGTGCCACAGAAGTTGGCAGAGCATGGATTGGTAAATAGGCAGAAAAGGAAAGAAATGATCAAGTTAGAATACATGAAATTATGATTATGATCCATTGATTTATTATTGATGACCAAGTATAATATATGGGAATTATATGAACATGTGACTATGTTTATTTGACTAAGTGTGTCATGATGTAATGAATATTGATGTTATTCTAATAAATATTTTATGAAGTTAAAAATGCCGCTCACCAGAGCTAAAGCAAGGGCTAACAAAGAAAAAGACCCGATAGGAGAATCAGTTGATCAAGCAAGGGGCGAAGCCAGCAAAAGAACGTATAGGGCAGAATCCGAGGAGCAATCCTCTAGGACCCACCCACGGCAAGAGGGAAGCTCTAGACCTCAAGCAGAGGTCAATATAGAAGATAAGATAACTGCAACAGTCGAGAAAACTATGCAACAATGGACAGTCCAGGCCGCAGACATTGTACAAGGAATGTGGAACCAGCAGGCCCCGCCAGAGAGAGAGAATGAGGAAAGACCAGGCCCTTCAGCCAATCCCGGCACGTCAATGGGAATGGAGGATAGTCTCCTTGAGGCCGACAGAAAGGCTATCAATGCCTTTCTTGCCCAGCGCCCGCCCAAGTTTACAGGGGAACCAGACCCCCTCATTGCAGAGCAGTGGATAACAGAAATCAAGAAGCTATTCAGGATATCGCCCTGCAATGATCAGCAAAAAGTGTTGTGTGCTACCCACCTACTGGTAAAAGATGCTTATGAATGGTGGAAAACGCTGATGGTCATTATGCCACATCCGAAACAAGTTACGTGACATGAATTTTTAAAGGAATTTAATAAAAAATATCTCCATGTAGGGCTACAGAGCCAGAGGATGATAGAGTTTGAGAAGCTTTACCAAGGCAGGATGACAGTCATGGAATATGCCACGAAGTTCAATGCCTTGGTACGGTATGTGTCGTGGATTGCCAATGTGCCGGAGAATAAGGCACAAAGGTTTCAGAGGGGATTGAGGCCCCAGCTAAGAGAGGGGTTAGCCCCATTATTAATAAAAGATTATGCCTCTAGCATTGAAAGGGCTAGGGCATTGGAGATGGAGTCTATGAGGACTCAAGAGCTTAGGCAAGCTCAAAAATAATTCTTTACAGCCTCCAAGGAAGGTGAGACTAATAAAAGAAAAAGGGAAATCGCCGGGAAAAAGAAGATCTGGGACAAGAGCACCCCGACTTGCAGAACTTGCCACAAACGCCATTTAGGAGATCGTTTACAAGGAATGGGAAAATGCTACAAATGTGGCCAAGCTAGTCATGTGGCCCGGGACTGCAGGACCGACGAAGCCAAAATAATAAAATGCTTCAACTATGGTCAAGTTGGACATATTTCTCCCAACTGTCCAAATAAACCACAAGGAGCACCAGCCCGAGGGAGGTCGGCCCAGCAAAAAGTCCCTACCATTACCTACCGGCCTGGTATTGCTGTCAACAAGTGTGGGTCCAAGCCCTCACCCGAACAGAGTTACAAGAGATGGAGGAGAAAGTGATTACAGGTATGATTCATATTTTAGGAAATTTTGCAGTAGCTTTGTTTGATTCTGGAGCTACGCATTCATTTATATCATACCAATTCGTAATCACACACGCACTTCGGGTAGAGAAAACTAGTAGTACTATACATTTAGAATACCTAGTATATAGATTGACAAGTATAAATCAAATTTGCAAGGCATGTCCTATTAGGATAGGGACAAAAATATTGGAAGTTGATCTCATCTTATTACCAATGACAGAGTTTGATATCATATTAAGGATGGATTAGCTAAGTCCATGGGGTGCGACAATTGATTGCAGAAATAAAAAGGTGCAATTTGAAGCACCAAAAGATGAAATAGAGATCAAAAAGATAAGACAGCCAGAAAATACAACAAGGATGGTATCAACTATGAAAGCAGCTAAGCTGATACACCAACAATGTACAGCCTATCTGGTCTCTATAAACACAATAAAAAGATATAGGGTACCCATGGAACAAATTCTAGTGGTAAAGGAATTTTTAGATATTTTTCTAAAGGAGTTATGTAATTTACCATCAGAAAGAGAAATGGATATGAAAATAGAAATTATTCCAGGAACAACCCCAATATCTAAAGCCTCATATAGGATGGCACCAGCCTAATTGGCTAAGTTGAAAGTGCAAATTCAAGATTTATTGGATAAAGGATTTATTAGACCCAGTGCATCACCTTGGGGAACTCCAGTACTGTTTGTAAGGAAAAAGGATGAGAGTTTGAGACTCTGTATTGATTACAAAGAATTGAATAAGGTAACAATAAAAAATAAGTACCCACTCCCAAGAATAAATTATCTTTTTGATCAGTTGAAAGGAGCTTCAACATTTTCGAAAATTGATTTACAGTCAGGTTACCACCAGTTGAGGATATGTCCAAAGGACATCCATAAAACAGCATTCAAAACAAGATATGGGCATTATGAATTCTTAGTCATGCTATTTGGACTAACGAATGCCCCAGCTGTATTTATAAATATGATGAACAGGATTTTTCGGGAATTTTTGGATCAATTTGTGGTGGTATTCATTGGTAACATATTAATTTTTTCAAAGACAGAAGAAGAACATGAAAAACATTTAAGGATGGTATTGGAAATTCTCCGAATGGAGAAATTATATGCTAAATTCAAGAAATGTGAATTTTAGTTGAAACAGGTAGCCTCTCTCTGCCACATTATATCCGAGAAGGGAGTACAAGTAGATCCTCAAAAGATTGAGACAATAACAAAGTGGCCACAACTAACGAATATCACAAAAATAAGAAGTTTTCTAGGGCTAGCTGGCTACTACAGGAGATTTGTGGAAGGATTCTCACAATTATCAGCTCCACTCACAAAGCTGACAAGGAAAGGAGTTAGATATGAATGGACACAGAAATGTGAGAATAGCTTCCAGGAGTTAAAGAAAAGACTGGTAAAAGTGTCAATTCTAATACTACCTATGGAGAAGGAAGGGTTCATGATCTATAGTGATGCCTCAAAGAAAGGATTAGGATGTGTGCTAATGGAAAATGGAAAAGTTATATCATATGCATCCAGGCAACTCAAGCCAAATGAGGTAAACTATCCAACCCATGACTTAGAATTGGCAGTAGTAGTCTTTGCCTTGAAAATTTGGTGACATTATTTATATGGGGTTAAATGTGAGGTCTATACTGATTATAAAAGCCTCAAGTACATTTTTACTCAAAAGGATCTAAATATGAGGCAAAGAAGATGGCTTGAGCTACTTAAGGATTATGACCTCAACATTTTATATCATCCAGGCAAAGCCAATGTAGTAGCCGATGCGCTAAGAAGAAATATTAGCTTCGCACATCTCGTCACAAAGTAAGAAGAGCTACTATAAGAATTGAGACAATTAGAGTTAATTGTAAGCCCACCTGGGGTACAAGTTAGATTATCTCAATTACAAATCTAGTCGAATTTATTTGAGCAAATTAAAAAGGCTCAACAAGAAAATGGGGATTTAAAAAATTATGTGGAGAAAATGATCAAGAAAAATTCCAATGAATATACACAAGATGAACATGGAATGTACAGATATAGGAGTTGTCTGTGTATACTCAATCAAGAAGAAATTAAGGAACAAATATTGAAAGAAGCACATTTCTCTCCATTTTCGATGCATCCAGGTAGCACCAAGATGTATCAAGACATCAAAAGAATATATTTGTGGAATAATATGAAGAGAGAAATTGTCGAATTTGTGGCTAAGTGCTTAACATGCCAAAAGGTTAAGGCTGATCATCAAAGAACTCCTGAAAAATTAAAGTCACTAGAAGTCCCAGAATGGAAATGGGATGATATTACTATGGATTTTATTGAAGGGTTACCAAGAACCCAAAATGGAAATGATGCTATATGGGTAATAGTTGATAGATTATCAAAGGTAGCTCATTTCCTAGTCATCAAGAAAAATTTTACTACTGAGCGACTGGCTAAGATTTATTATAAGGAGATAGTGAGACTGCATGGAGTACTAAGTCAATAGTTTCCGATCGAGATTCCAGTTTTACATCTCAATTTTGGAAAATTTTACATCAAACCTTAGGTACACAGTTGAAATTCAGTACAACATTTCATCCTCAAATTGATGGACATACAGAAAGGGTAAATCAAATAGTTGAGGATATGCTAAGGATGTGCATAGTAGAATTTGGAGGATCATGGGATGAATATTTGTCTATGACAGAATTTGCTTATAACAACAGTTATCAAGCAAGTATTCAAATGGCCCCATTTGAAGCTTTATATGGACGAAAATGCTGAACTCCTCTAAACTGGGATGAAGTAGGAGAAAGAAAGTTGGCTCCAGACCTCTCAAAAAGAATGACAGAAAAAGTCCAAGTGATTCACCAGTGTATACTCACAGTCCAGAGCAGGCAAAAGAGTTACACTGATTGCAAAAGAAGAGATTTGAATATCCAAGTTGGGGATCACGTATTTGTCAAAGTAACGCCATTCAAAGGAGTCACCCGGTTCGGAAAGAGGGAAAAACTAAACCCAAGATATGTTGGGCCATTTGAAGTTCTGGAAAAGATAGGCAATCTAGCCTATAAAATAGCTCTGCCACAAGCCTTCAGTGTCATCCACAATGTGTTTCACATCTCCATGCTAAGAAAATATGTTTCCGACCCTACCCATGTGTTGATAGCGGAGAATTTACCGATCCAAGAACACTTGAACTATGAGGAAAGGCCAATCAAAATATTGGATTTCAAGATCAAGAAGCTTCGAAACAGAGAGATCGAGTATGTAAAGGTTCAATGGAATTAATATTCGAAATCCGAAGCCACTTGGGAGCTACGAGAAGAGGTATCCTCAACTGTTCAAGGAAAGATAGGTTTTGGGACGAAACCTATTGTAAGGGGGGGAGGATTGTGAAACCCCGACAATATACGCATCATTTTGGGTTGTAAACCCTAGATTCTTTTGTAATTATTTTTATGATAAATGAAAATTCATGAATTATATTGGTGGATATGTGTATTGGAGATTGAAATAATGCAATTAGGAATTTAACCCCCGTGAATAGTGCCAGTGAATAGTGAACGTGAATAGTAACTAGGGATTAAGACACGTGATTAAGAGTTAATCACTTGGAAATAGAGATTTAATCACTATAGGACGAAATAGCAATTCTTTTGGATATTTTAATCCAAATTTGGATTTTAGTGGAAAAATAGAAAAAAATTCATAAATTGCAATCCGGGCGTTAGAATTCGATAATTTTTTTTATGGATGGTTAAAAATTTATGATGAACATGATGAATAGGTTATGATGTGATAAAAATCACAAATCAAAGATCAAGATGAAGCGTCAAATAAAGATCGAAAAAGTGAATTAACTTTTCCATTAATGTGCATTTGACTTTTTATTAAAATAAATAAATAAAAAATAAAAAAATTAATTAAAACAGCAGCTGCAGCAGGGGCATGGCAGGAGGGTGGGTGAGATCTTGACCAAACTCAACGGTCCATGATGATGATCATCATCAACCAACGGCTAGGATTTATTTAGCCTAAATTAATTAATTTTAAAAATCAAAAAATAAGGAAAAATAGGGCTGCATAGGGTGGCTGCATAAAGCTCCATGCATTTTTAAAAAATAAAAATAAATACCAATTTATAATTAAATACCTCAAAGCTAGGGCGTAAATTCCAAATTCTTAAAAAATCAAACCCTATAAATAGAGCAGCAGGGGGGACGTCCAAGGCATTAGAAATCTCAGCTCCACTTGAGCCATTCCAAGCCCCCAAACCCTCCCACACGTCCAAGGAAAAAAGGAGGAAGTTAGAGAGAAAAAGTGTGAGAAAAAGTGGGATATCTCCACTTCGGGTAAGTGATTTCCACCCAAATTTCTTTTAGATGTTAAGTAGGGTAAAATCATGTTTAGATAATGCCTAAGCATAGGAAAATAAGTATAGATATAATGCCTAATTGGAATTATGCCAAAATATCAAAAATTTGGGGCAAAGATAGAGCATTCGGGAATATAACATAGGATATGTGTAAATAATGCTTCGAAATTGACAAATGATGATTTGGGATGAATAAATATAATGTGGGAATGATGATATATTAATTTCATAATTTTTGGAATTAAGGATTATGTTTAAGTGAATTTATGTTGATTTTTAGTATATGGAGAAAGTAATTTTTTTCGCCAAGTAAATGATGATAAATTCAAAATATATGAAATTTTCCATGATATACTAAGCATAAACTATGTCATAGTAGTTTTTATTTTTGGAAAAAATGTCAATTTTTGGAACCCATGAACAGTAACCCACGTTACTGTGAACAGTAACCTCTGATGAACAGTGATTTGCTACAATTATTTGCTACAGTAAATAGCGTAATTTTGGAGAAAATTTGAGATTAATATTTAAATATAAGGATGGAATTTTTGAGGAACCTATGGATAAAAATATCCATATAAAGAGATAATGTCCAAATATTATAGAGCATACATGGGAAGCAGCTTGAATAGAAGAAATAAAATATCTTTTTTCCTTGAATAGGAAAAGGAAAAGAGAAAGTCGAGGACACCAGTTGAGAAGGTAAGCAAATTATATGTTTTACAAATTATTTTCAAAATGCTTGAAATTGTTGTAAATTGCTTTATGAAATTTATTTAAGGTTGGCCATATCTATAACTGCTTTACATGAACTGAAATGTGTTTGTTAAATTGTTTATCAAATGCTTTTTATGAAATTATTTATGATTTGTAAATATCATACCGGCATGTGTATGTAAATGAGCATGTGCACGAGGAATAGGCCTTAATCGATGTAGTAAGCGGACCGGATATCCCCCTCGCTATTGCCAAGTCGCTTATATAGGCCCAGGCCGGTGGCGACCTCCCTAAGATAGGAGCGTGTATGGGATGGGCGCCTAGCTAGCGTCGCATCCAAAGGAATGTCATGAATGTTATGTATGCATTGAATTTGCATTTTATGATATGCATGAAAATGATTGAAAAATTATGTATGGCTTGCTTACTAAGTATTATTACTCACCCATGCTTTTTCAACAACAGACAGAAAATGATGATGAAGGCAGCATGCCAAGTGTTATGTAGTTTTGATATGAATGTTGCATATGTAAATTTTATGTAAAGACAATGATGATAATTTTGAGATGGAAATAAATATTTTTATTCTAATGGAAATGTTTATGGAACAGTTTTTTATCATAACTGTGATATGTGAAATATATTTCATATTGGATGAATGATGAAAATTTTCCATGTATTGATGTTATATATATATAAATATATATATATAATCCTGCCGTGTGATCAGGGCAACAATCTTGAGTCACGTTTACCAATAAAAAATGATCCCGGAGTAAGGCTTCTAGGCACCTCGGTTCGGGGCGCCACAAGGATGAGAAGAAATATTTTGATTGGAGAATTAGAAAGCTTTAAAATGCTTGAGACCAAAAATATTTCTGAAATATTTGCTAGATTTTCTAAAATTACTAATTCCTTGAAAGGTCTCGAGAAAGCTATTTCTGAATCTGAGCAGGTAACGAAGATTCTAAGAGTGCTACCCGAATCATGGACTCCCAAGATCACGGCCATTGAGGAAGCAAAAGACCTCAACACGCTATGGCTTGAAGATCTCATAAGTTCACTCATGTCACATGAGTTGATAAAGAGAAGAAATGAGGAACAACATAAAGGCAAAAGAGCTATTGCCTTAAAAGCTACACAAGTTTCAAATGACTCCACCTCATCTTCTCAAAACGACGATGAGGAGATAGCGCCACTCACAAGACGATTCAGAAAATTCGTGAGGAAAGGAAAGAACTTTAAGAGCTTTAAAAAAAGAAATTCAAAGGAGAAAAAGAAAGAGATTACAAAGTGCTTCCGGTGTGGTGGAATGGGGCACATGCAAGCCCAATGCCCAACACCTGAAGAAAACAAAACAAGAGAACGAAGGGAAAAGAAGGATCGAGGCGAAAACATAAAATTTCAAAAAGCTAAAGGAAGAGGCATGTACATCAACGAGGAGACGTCCACAACATGCAGCTCCTCAAAAGAAGAAAATGAGGCTGCAAATTGTGCAAGGATTTGTTGCATGGCTACAATGGAGGAAGATTTCAATCTATGCTTTGTAGCATCAGAAATCTTGGATGATCAAACCACCTCAACAAATTGCACGAGTAGTGAAGAGGTAACCTCTAAGCCAAAATCTTTCTATTTTTTCTTCCACAAATGAATGCCTCAAATGTGCTTAATTGGAAGAACTACAACAAGCCTATGATTCATTATATGAGAAAATAAAGAAGTTGGGAAACAAGTTCACAATGAAGAAAAAACAATGTGATGCAGTAATTATTGTGAACGGAGAACTTGTAGAAAAAGTTGACCATTTAATAAATGAAAAGAACACTTTGACAAGTGAGGTGGGAAAACTTAAAAAGGAAAATGAATCATTGAATGAATCACTTACTAAGTTCTCTAATCTAGGAGAAAGCGTCAAATGTTTTTGAATATGATCGCCCAAAATAATAAGAGAGGACTTGGGTATTCCACATTTGAGAAGGGAGAAAGTAGCAAGTCCAATGCTCCAAGGACTTATAAAAACTAAGCAAAACTCATCCTTGCTAAACCAAAAATGAACCATGTTGCTTGGACCAAAAGACCAACTTGGGAACCTATTACCACATGGATTCCCACTCCAAGACTCCCTGGAGCTTGTAATTTTTGCAACAAAATGGGTCACAAAGCATATAAATGTAAAATGAGAAAATTACATGAACTTGGTGCAAAATTGGCTTGGGTACCTAAAAGCATTGGATTTATGCCTTCAAAGGTAGATCAACGTAGATTTCAATGGTTAACTAACCCAAATGGACCCATAAAATGAGTACCAAAAAGATAAGCTTTACTTGACCTTATTTTTGCAGGTTTGTCTTAAAGCAAAGACCAACAATATGCGGTTTTTGGATAGTGGCTTCTCAAGACACATGACGGGAGAAAAAGAATTGTTCCATAAGATCAAACCATGTACTGAAGAAACGGTTGCTTTTGGGAACAATGAAAAAGGTATAATCAAAAGTAAAGGAAATGTTTATGGAAATTACAATGCATGTATTGAGGATATACTATTTGTTGAAGGACTCAAACACAACTTAATGAGTATTAGCTAATTATATGATAAAGGATATAAAGTTGTATTTGAATCTTCTATAAGCAATGTATTTGATGATGATCACATAGTTTTTAGTAGCGAAAGACATGAAAATGTATATTTGGTTTGTCTAGACGAACTTGATGGAAAATGTCTAATAGCCATAAAAAATTATCCATGGATATGACATAAAAGGCTTGGACATATTAATATGTCAAATATTAAAATCTTGTGGAAAAAGAACCTAGTAGAAGGATTACCAAAGCTTAAATATGACAAGGACAAAATTTATAAGGCTTGTAAATTATCCAATCAACCCAAGATGTCATTTTCCACCAAAAAAAAAAATTTCAACGACTAGGCCACTTGAATTATTGCACATGGATCTTTATGGGCCATCAAACATTTTAACCCTTGGTGGAAAAAAGTATATTTTTATAATTGTTAATGATTTTTCAAGATTGACATGGATAATACTCTTAACTAGCAAAGATGAAGTATTTTCTATGTTTGTCACATTTTCAAATTTGGTGCAAATGAAAAATAAAATACAATTATTTCTATTAGAAGTGATCATGGTGGTGAATTTGAAAATAAACGATTCATAGAATTTTGCAATGAAAAAGGAATCCACCATATATTTTCTGCACCAAGAACCCCCCAACAAAATGGGGTAGTTGAAAGAAAAAACAGGATAATACAAGAAATGACTAGAAGTATGCTAAATGAGAGTAAATTGTCCAAAAGATTTTGGGGTAAAACTGTAAGTACAACTTGTCATGTATTAAATCGAGTTACCATTAGAGCAATCTTGAAAAAGACCCCATATGAACTATGGAAAGGAAGAAAACCAAACATATCATATTTTCATGCTTTGGATGTACTTACTATGTGTTAAACAATGGAAAAACCAATTTGGGTAAATTAGATGCTAAAAGTGATGAGACAATTTTCCTTGGTTATTCATCAAATAGCAAAGCATATAAAGTTTTTAATAAGAAAAACCAAATAGTAGAAGAATCAATACATGTTGTCTTTGATGAATTTAACCAAACTCCGAGAAAGGAGGATGAGTTGACTGATGCAAATGAGGCATCAGAGAACCCAAAGATTGAACAACAAGAGCAATAAAGAAAAGTCGAAGCAAAACAAGAAAATTCTAAGGAGGAAAGGGTAAGTGAAGGTAACAATTCTTACAAACCTCCAATTGACTTAAAATTAAAAAATAATCATTTAATTGAGCAAGTTATTGACAATATCTATGAAGGGGTAAAAACTAGAAGGTCAAGACACACCATTTGTGGAGAATTCACTTTTGTGTCGAAAATTGAACCAACATCCATTGATCAAGCTCTTAATGACGAAAATTGGATCAACTCAATGAAAGAAGAGCTAAATCAATTTGAAAGAAATAATGTATGACTTCTAGTTCCTAGACCCAAAGATTACAAAGTTATTGGTACCAAATGGGCTTTTAGGAATAAATTAAATGAAAGTGGACTTGTGGTGAGAACAAAGCCAGATTGGTAGCCAAACGATATTCCCAAGAAGAGAAAATTGATTTCGAAGAATCCTATGCTCCTGTGGCTAGATTAGAAGTCATACGTATCCTACTAGAATTTGCTTCTCACATGGACTTTAAATTATTTCAAATGGATGTGAAAAGTGTTATGGCGCCCCAAACCGAGACGTCACTTCCTTACCTCAAGATCTATCGATTGGTAAATGTGAATCAAGATTATTGCCCTGATCACACGGCAGGATTTTAATTGGAACTTGTCCAAATTTTTTTTTCGTTTCTTCATTCATCATCATTTCATTTATAACATAAGCAATGGTACACTTGTACACATCCTTTATAACTTCTCAACATGCACTTATACATTAAAGGTCCTCTTGACCTAATCATAACATTTCCATTGCTTACATACATATGTTCAATCATTAGTTCACCTTGAACTCAGAACTTGAAACGAGTTCACATATACATTAACATATATGAAAACTTCCATTCATGTCATTCCACTCACCATGGCTAATCCTTAAGCCAACATGGTACTATATCATACCTTTTCTCTATTTCTTAGGTCATCGACCGCTTGAGTCTCCCAGTACCTGTCTGAGGTTTAGAAAATAAAATGTGAGTGATAACTCAGTAAGCAAGCATTTTGGGATAAACCATATTTGACAATGGACATTCTCATGTACACGAAAAGACGTTTTTCCACATAAATCATTTTGGCATTGGACGTTCATACGTCCTAAAACATTTATCCACTTAAACTTTGTTGGAAAAGGACGTTTATACGTCCTAAAATATTTTTTACATAAACACTTTGGTAATTGACATTTTTATGTCCAAAATACATTTTACGTAAGCCTTTTTGGCAATGGACAGTCATATGTCTACAAACACTTTTATCTCTTAGACTCTTTTAGAAACAGACATTTTTATGTCTACATATGTTCCAACATAAATTCTTTTAGGAAATGGACATTCTCATGTCCAACCATTTTTCCCACATAAACCTTTTGGAAATGGATATTCTTATGTCCAAAACATTTTCCAACATAAACCCTTTTTCTTAATCCCCATCTTGGGGCTTGTTTATAGCAAACAAGTCATGAATCCTTTTCATGAAAACTTTTGCATAAAAACCATTTTTTTATTCTTAATATTTACACATTTTGTGTAAAATACATTGCTTTTAGGGTCACTTATGCATAATGGCTCATAGAAATCCAATTTATGATAACTTTTTGTATAAATACTTTTATATCTCAATCTTTGGGCTTTTGAAAAGCAAAATGTATGTAAACACATTTGTCCCCATCCAGTAGTGACACTTACCAAGTGATCATGCTACCTTTTGGAAGAGAATCCTTAACAGCATGCTAGCCAGGCGGCTGTTTATTTATCCTGATCCCATCTCAGGGAGGGCGCCGTTGGCACTCCTGTCATCCCTTAGTGACTTGGCCTTATGTAGAGTGGGCCCTGGTCATCCCAACCGTGCTCTACAACCTGCCTGTTTCTTGTATTGGTGCACAGTATATTATTATGACGGACCGCAGTCCATTTGGTTTGAAGAACCACAGACCGCAGCCCATGTCCTTTTAAACTGGGATCACAGACCTCTGTCTGCATCCATAACTCAAAAACATCACAGACCGAAGTCTGTATTTTTTTTTAAAACAAATTATTTTGAAAAAAACACATCACAGACCGCAGTTCGTGTCAACTTGTAAGCGAGCGCACCCACTTTAACAAGTTGTTATTTGAAATCTAATTTTAGGATGACCTTCTTTAAATTCTGTTAGAAACATTTTGAGTAAAATATTTTTATAAATATTTGAAATGTTTGAGAAACAACACACCTTAAAACCCTTTTTAATGAAACAACATAGGAGGTTGGTCATCCTTAAATCCCTTTCAACACATCCGTATAAACATTTTTCAAGATATTTTCAACATAGATTTCCTTATCGAAAGGAAATCAAAACTTTTCGAATATCATTTCAAAACATATGAACTATGTCTAAATCATCATTTATTATTTAATTATCATGACCTAGCAAAACAAATCTTTTTCATAAATCAAATCCCCTTTTTCTTTTTCTTTAACAAACATAATTATTTATCATAAAACATCATAAAAGAAATTCAAAACTTATTTATGTTTGTTGCTTTGTGAAAAAGGGAAAAATTTCTTTTTTCTTATAAAATACTTTTAAAACAACATCATAAAGAACTTGCTCGCTTAAAAGCAAATTCTTAAAAAAAAAACATCGACATAAAACATGAAATCCTTTGAGAACATTATCGTAGAGAACTTGCTTACTCATAAGCAAAATTCTCGATTCCATTAACATAAAGCATTGCCAACCTTTGGCAACACTGATGATAAAATCCTTATCTTAAAACGTATTTCTTGCTTCCCATGAAGCAAATCTTGAGGCTTTTCCTTAAAACCAATCTCTTCCAAAACTTACGACTTTTCATTAAAGTCGTCATTTTCCAAAACTTGTGGTTTTTCATTAAAGCCATCATTTTCAAAACTTGCTCTTGCCCATTCCTTAAAACATAAACATAAAAATTTCAATCATACATCATCATATAGAAAGAAAATATCATTTTAGAAAGTTTGCTTGCTTACCTGAGATCGCTATAATCCTTTTCCTTCCATTCTTTTCCTTGCCTTTGCCTAAATAAATGAAAATAACATTTCATTTATTTGCATCGTCTTCACATACTTATATCCGTCAGGTTTTTCATCACTTCTTCATGCATTTTTTCACAAAATCAATTTACTTAGGTCATTTACCTCTTATGCATGTCTATCCTTTCACATATGCCCATTTGGCAACACATATATGAGGCATTTCATAAAATTTTCCAAGTCAGAAATTTAATCACATTTCATCATGATAATTATCTTTAATTACCACTTTACTTAGGGTATTTTTATGGAATTTAAATTCACTAATCATAGGTTTCCAAAACAGCAACTTTGGAACCCATTTTCACCCATTTAATGTGTCTTTTGACACATAACCCTAAGAAGATTTATAAATCCGAATTTTCAGCAAATAATCTCACTTTTCTTAATCAAAATTTAGGGTATTAACATATATATAAATTTTAATTATTTATACATAGGTTTCATATTTCGTTTTGATTTGTTTCTCCAACTATCCACATATGCTGAAATCAGGCGTACTGACATCTCAAAATCTTGAATTAATATCAAATAAAGTATTTTTGATATAAAATTTCTACCATATCTTAATAACTATATGAATTAACCAAAATAAATATTTTCAGCATGAAATATTTAATATTTCTATTTATTTTGGTATTTTTACCTTGCTGGACAGCAACATCCATTTTCAGACAGTCCAAATCACGTTAATTATGGGGTATATTTATACCCATCAAAACCTAATTTTTATTTTATTAGTATTATCCTCAATATTTCTTATATATCCTGTAAAATTTTTAGTCCAAAATTCCTTATATAAAAATTATTAAAAATCCTTTGGTGCAGCTGATCCTGCCACTCGTACAACCCTGTTCAGGTTGATTTTCTCGGATTTTTAATTTGTAACTGGCTTATCCTTTTAAGATGAAAATTTGTTCTTTTCTTAATAATCCAATCATTATTCTTCCCAAACAATTTCATGCTAAATTTCATCCATTTACTATTCCGTTCATATTTTAGTTTATAACATCATATAACTTCCAGATTTGAAGTATAAAATCAAAATTAACATATACTTACTTGATTAATTGATAATCCGTCCATTGAGCACTTGAAATTTTCTTCTTTTTCTCTCCTCCTTGCTAGGTTTGACGTGCCCTAGCTACTGCCCTTGGAGAAAATTTTCATTTTTCTCTTATTTTTCTCTCTTCTTCTCTCTCTTTCTCTCTCTCCTCCCCTGCTGCTGGAACGTCCAACCCCCTTGCTCCCCTTTTTTTTCTTTTTATAAGTCACTTTTCTTGGTGCTTAAGTAACCCCCTAGGGCATTTTTGTAAATTTTATTTTCACCTTTCCCAAATTGCCCTCTTTGCAACTTCCATGAAGCTTCCTAAGTAATCTCTTACTTGCTCCCCAATAAAGTAACTTCTCATGATAATTAGCTTAATCCATTTCATTCGCCTCATAGATTTCATAATTCTATTCCATCGTTTCAAATATCATCTCAATCCGACGTTTCTACGTCAAATTATGACCACTTGAATTTATCTTTTGGATTTAGGATAAAAATAATTAATTATCACCCTAATCGCAAAATGATTCCCTTAATCCAATCCATTCATAATATTGGGCCCACCGTCATGAGCTTACTTTTCAAATTTCATCGAAATCCGCCTTGTAGGCGTCAAGTTATGAATTTTCTATCATTTTTCACCTTAATTCCATAATTACACTTTAATCTCCATAAATTAAATTATGGTAATTAACATGATTATTCATAACATATTTTCACCTTTCAATCCTCATTAAGCCCCTCGGGTCATATCGACTCACTTTGAGCTCCGGCGATTAAATTTTTAATGACGATTCTTAATTAAACCCTAATTGCAAAATATCATAAAATCATCCATATATCATTCAAAATTTATTTAAATAACATATGTGTCATATTTAAAGACCTACTTAGGTCTGGGTATTACAAGTACATTTTTGAATGGATACTTGAATGAAGAAGTTTATGTTGAATAACCTCCAAGGTTTGAAGAAAATGATCAATCAAAATATATTTTCAAATTAACCAAAGCATTATATGGACTAAAACAAACTCTATGAGCTTGGTATGAAAGGTTAAGTAAATTCTTGATTGATCATGACTTTCAAAGAGGAAATGTTGATACAACTTTATTCATCAAGTATAAAGACAAAAATATTTTAATTATTCAAATTTATGTTGATGATATAATATTCGGGGCTACTAATGAAACTCTGTGCCAAGAATTTTTTGAGATTAATAAGCATGATGGGAGAATTGACCTTCTTCCTTGGGTTGCAAATTAAGCAACTAGCAGAAGAGATCTTCATAAATCAGTCCAAGTAGGTCAAAGAAATGTTAAAGAAGTTCAGAATGTAAAATAGCAAAGGTGCAAACACACTAATGAGTTCAACTATCAAGATCAATAAGGATGAAAAGGGTAAACCTATTGAACAAAAATTATGTAGAAGCATGATAGGGTCTTTATTATATTTAACTGCTTGTAGACCGGATATTTTGTTCAGTATTTACATGTGTTCTAGATTCCAATCGTGTCCTAAAGAATCACATTTAATAACTGTAAAAAATATTTTCAGATATTTGATAAATAACACTAATCTAGGACTATGGTATCCAAAGGGGTCAACATTTGATCTAATCAGCTACTCGGATGCGAATTTTGCCGGTTACAAAGTAGATAGAAAAAACTCTAGTGGAACCTGTCAGTTTCTTGGAAACATGTGGTTTTATGGTTTTCAAGAAAACAGACTAGTGTTGCTCTATCTACCGTGGAAGCTGAATATATAGCCGCCGGGAGCTGTTGTGCCCAATTTCTTTGGATGAAACAACAACTTAAGGACTATGGTGTTGATTATCATGATATTCCAATTAGATGTGATAACACAAGTGCTATTTGTTTGACCAAAAATCCTGTGTTGCATTCTAGAACAAAGCATATTGATGTGAGACATCATTTTATTCGTGAACATATTGAAAATCATGATATTTGTTTAGAATATGTGAAAACAGAGGATCAAATTGTAGATATTTTTACCAAACCATTAGCAAAGGAAACATTTTATAAAATTAGGAATGATATGGGTATGATTGAATTTGATTAGAAGCATAATATGATAAGGGGAGTATTTTAGAAAACCAAGTCGAGAGAGCCAAGTCGACTCCGATCAGCCCAAGTCGACTTCGGATAGGGTGAAGTCGACTCCGCAAGGGGCAAAGTCGACTTCGGTTAGGGCTAGTCGACTTCATTATGCGACGGCTCGCCTTCCCGCGTGGCCACTTATTCTCTTCTTCCTTCCTTTTCTTTCTTCATTTCTCCTTTTCCAAAAATCTCTTCCTTTTGTCTTGCCCACCGCTCTCTCAAATCTCCGGTCTCTCTATCTCTCTCAAATCTTTGGTCGCCCTAGCTCTCTCTTTGTTTTCCAGGTCCCGCCTCTATTTCCAGTCACCCTCTTGGTTCCATTGCCAGAACCATCTCCCTATTTCTCCCTGTCAGTCGGCCGTAATAACCACCGGCGGCCATCTCCGGTTGTCATCCTCTCATTTTCCTTATCTCATTAGTCTCTGCTGTCTGTAACTCTTTGCTGTCTCTCTGTTCTCCTTTCAGAAATCCCTTGCTCTCATTAGCTCTTTAAAACTGTCCCTGCTTTCTCAAAGTCCCATTTCTAAATCCATCTCAAAACCCATTTCAAATTGATCCTATGGCACCTAAAGCAGTCGCCAAGCCTTCCAAATTGGCCATATCCAGACCATCTCGATCCAATACAGGTGAGGGGATATCCCGCTAACAACGAACTTTGTTAAAATGGGTTTGGGAGGAAGCCTCCGCATCTGTGGGACGCCGCGTGTGATTCCGCGAGGCTAATTCGTCGTCGTCAGCACCCCGACAAGCCGACTCAGAATCTGGATCAAGCAGCAAGACGGTATCGGCTGCAAATAGGCAGAATACACCTACGCAGAAGGGACAGGTGTTGAAAATGCCGACGACATACTTTAGAACCAAGCGGGAGCACAGCAGGTTCTACAAGAGTTTCTACGAGCGTAAGATTTTTGTCCCTAAAATCATTGATTTCAAGTTTCTGCGTGATTATGAGTTTGGAATTGAGGAGTTATTGGACTTTCAAGGATGGACTAGGCTTTTAAAAGCCGATGACAGAGTATATCCTGATTTGACCAAAATATTCTACGACTTATGGGATCAGGAGTATTACCTAACATTTGTAAAAGGAAAGGAGATAAATTTGAGAATTGGGAGTACAAACCACAGAGACAGTGCAATCCACCGAATTGCATATACATTGGATGTTCCCGAGGAAGATGAAAGTATTCCTGAAGGGTTGATGCTTCCACAGATGTACAATTAGTTGACAAAGAGCAATAAATATCATCCGAGAATCAAGTTCCTCCATTATATGGATTTATCTCCCAGATTGAGGGTTCGATGGTTGTTGATCGCTCACTGTATCTATCCAAAAGGAGGAGGCCAAAACCAATTGAACCCACAGGAGGTTAAAATTTTGTGAAAAGTGGATAATCGAATAAAAGTCAGCTTGCCCACTCTATTTTTGGAAGCCCTGGCTTCAAAGAAAGATAATCCATGAGGCGTGCTACCGTATGGGACATGGATCACCAGGATCATGTACTATCTTGGTGTCGACTTAGACGGGGAGCTGTTTGAAGTTTTGAAGCCCACGAACGCCATAAACAGGGCACTACTAACTCAGATGAAGATCAATTTGGAGGAATTTCGAGCAGAAAGGATTCGAGAAAGGATGGGACTAGCCCAACCTACAGCAGAGGATACTCATCCTGAGGGGGAGCAGCCACCTCCTGTTGGTCCCGAGTTAATGGCAAAATCCAAGAGGAGAGGGGTGAATTGGGTTCTTAAGAATTCTTTGGTAAATTAAAACTTAACCCCTTATAATTTCAATCCCCTTGATGAAACGTGATATGAGATAGAATGAGAGGGTGCAGATGGAATATAAAATGCAAGCAATCAAACCAAACAAGAGACAACAATATATAGCGGTTCGGGCAACCTTCCCTACTCTACTCTTCCAAGCACACACCCGTTGTTTCTTGGGTTCCACTATTGTATTTTCAATACAATCTAGAGCACCCGCTCTCTTCTAGATTCTAGCTCTAGGAGGCATATACAATAATCACTTGTTGGTGAGACCAACTCCAACCAACCAAGTCCAATCTATTGGTGAGACAAACTCAAATCAACCAAGCAAAACCTGTTAGTGAGACAAACTCAAACCAACCCCCTATTTTGCTTCTTCTTGAATTCGGTCTCCAACACCGATCCAAGGCAACAACATAAAATAAATAAATAAAAGAGAAATTACACTTTCCAACGTGTATTCGATAAGCACCGGAAGCTCCTTGTCATGTGGAGATGATAATCTTGGAAGCACACTTGGAAGTTGTAGCACTTGAAGCTTCAATAGTTGTTCAAATAACTTCAACACACTTGAATATTAGAAGATGAAAGCACAACTTGTGTTTTTCTCTTTCTTTTCTCCTTCTCTCTTGTCTCCACGTTCATTCTTCAATGATATATATAGAGGAAAAAAGATCTAGCCATTTGGAGTAGAGGTTCACATGCATCTAGAGCTCCAACGTTCGGATTTTCGACCGTTACGAGTTGAAGTCGCAAGTGGAGTCGACTCGGATGAGTGGATTCGACTTCGGATGGGTGAAGTCGACTTGGGATGCAATTTCGTCTTGTTAAAACTTGCTGTCCACTTTCTGTCCAGAATTCTGTCTTTGAAGTCGCAGGTGAAGTCGACTTGGGATAAGTGAAGTCGACTTCGGATTGGTAAAGTCAACTTGGGATGAGACTTCACTTTGCTGTCTGTCTGAAGTCGTAGGCGAAGTCGACTTAGGTCTGGGACTTCACCCAAGTCGCAAGTTAAGTAGACTTGGCTGTGGGACTTCACTTTGTTGGACTTGCAATTCATGAACTTGAGCTCTTGAAACTTAAATTATTTCACATTTTCATTTTCATACACATAATTAGAGACAAATTATCTGAGAACACTTAGACAAATTTATTAGATCCTTTTTAATGGTATTTTAATTATTTGTTAATCATCAAAATCAAATTAATCATTCTTAAAGCAAGCATATGATCAACAATCTCCCCCTTTTTGATGATTGACAAAACTTAATTGAAATATCTTCCATTCTCAAATGAATCACAGATATGTCTACATGAAGATCATGATTTTCATCAATAAGTACAAAAATAATATATATTCTTTTCATATAGATGGAAATACTTCTCCCCCTAAGTTACATGCAATATTATTCTCTTTTCTTAAGATATTTTCATACTACACTCTCTCCCTCTTTTTGTCAATCAACAAAAAAGGTAGCACAAATGGGGCATATAAAATATGTAACACAAATAAAATAGTTTCATACTACACGCTCTCCCCTTTTTTTCATACAAATCATTTATTTTGAGTCAAACATATGATCTATAATATGACTATGGTACCACTTGTTTATTAATTTCTTTAGGAGAGCAACATACCTTTACTTACCTTTGATGAAAGTTACTATTACTATTTTGCTTAACTCCCCCTTTCTTTTGCAATTCATGCTCCTTCATTCTCTAGATGACTTTGTACTTGTTTGAAATAAAAACCTGCATCACAAATGTGATATCTTCTTTCCTTTTGGTACCCGTGTTATGGGTCCATGAATGTTAGTACCGTAATGCATAGGAACTCAATAAGACTTGGTTCTACCTTAGATGTGTCTCTTTGGCATCCAAATCAATTTAACTCCATTATAAACCATTTTTCTTGCCTTGCATTGATATATTTTTTGTCCAAACTTATTACAATAATGGCAAGTGATTCTAGCATAGGTTGGAGTACCATGATAGCTCTTTGGTTGCCAAGTAGGTATATTTGTCCATGATTTATCAACAAGCTTCTTAAAATGTCCCCTCACATTTGATGTATTAGAAGCCTTAATCCAAATAAGAGAGTTTATTTTATTTAGGTTGACATTAATGTGCTTTACAAATCCAAGCCTCTCTTATCAACTTAGGTGGTCATTCTAAAAAATTTCTGCATATTTTCTCCCGGGTCGGAGAACTTTGCCAATGAATCTTTCAAATTTTGGTTCTCCTTTCTCAATGCCTCTGTTTCATTATTCAAGGCATTTATATCATTTTGCAAGGATGCATTCTCCTCCGCTAATTTTCCATTTGCAATGGCAGTTGTATTGAATTGCCTTTTCTTTTGGACATATTTGATACCAAGTCTTTTGAATTCATCAAATAGTGAGTCATAAGTTTGTTGTAAATCATTTAACTCATTACATCTAGAACAAACATTAGAAAATGAATCAGAATCAGATGAGCTTACCTCAATATTCATAGATGCATTCAATGTTGACAGTTTCAATTTTCTTGCATTATCACTTTTCTCTTTAGATTTTTGGCAAGTTTCCTTTTCATCTTCTATAATGGCCATGCAATAAACTCTTGCCCAATTTGCTGCATCTTCTCCTTCACTTGATGAGGTGCTAGAGCTTGTGGTAGTATATTCCTTTGTAAGCATTCTTCTAGCCTTTCTCTTTGAAAAAATTCTCTTATTTTGAATTTCCAATTCATCCGGTGTGGTGCATTCGATTTGTATATGTCCAACACCATCACATTTATAACATTTTGAAAATTCATTTCTTCTATCCTTCATTTTCTTGTGTGAGCTGAAATATTTGTTTCTCTTCATGTTGGAGTATGAGCTTGATGTAGATTCACTTGAGCTCTTTATCATACTTTTGAGCGCAATAGACTTCTTACTTCTTTGAGATTCTTCTTTCTTATTTTTGATGAGCTCATGAGACATGAGTGAGTTAATCGAGTCATCTACTTTGAGCTTGTTTAAGTCCTTCGCCTCCTCAATAGTTGTGATCTTTTCATTCCATGAGTTTAGCAATGCTCTAAGTATCTTCGTAACCTGCTCACTTTCAGAAATTGGCTTTTCGAGGCCTTTAAGAGTGTTAGTGATTTTAAAAAATCTAGCATACATTTCTAAAATAGATTCACCATCTAACATTTGAAATCTTTCCAAATCACCAACAAGGATATTCTTTTTAGTTCCCTTTACTTGGGAGGAACCCTCATAAATAGATACCAATTTATCCCATATCTCTTTAGCCGTTGTGCATGAAGAAACTCTATTAAATTCTGTTGCGATCAATGCACAAAATAAGAAATTCATAGCTTTAGCATTACTTTGGACGGACATAATTTCTTCTTTTGTCCAAGTGGACACCTTGTCCCCCTTTGGTAATGTAATGCCATCTTGTATGGCTATCCAAGAATTCATATTAGTTGCCATAATGAGTTGTTTCATCCTCAACTTTCAATAAATAAAATTATTGCCATTAAATAGAGGTGGCCTTAAAAATGATTGGCCCTCGGCAAATGCAGGTACAGAAGTTAAGTAGGTTGCTATAGATATATAGAAGAGATCACCTCAAATAAATATAGGTCTGCTTTGATACCACTTGTTGGTCCCGAGTTAATGGCAAAATCCAAGAGGAAAGGGGTGAATTGGGTTCTTAAGAATTCTTTGGTAAATTAAAACTTAACCCCTTATAATTTCAATCCCCTTGATGAAACGTGATATGAGATAGAATGAGAGGGTGCAGATGGAATATAAAATGCAAGCAATCAAACCAAACAAGAGACAACAATATATAGTGGTTCGGGCAACCTTCCCTACTCCACTCTTCCAAGCACACACCTGTTGTGTCTTGGGTTCCACTATTATATTTTCAATATAATCTAGAGCACCCGCTCTCTTCTAGATTCTAGCTCTAGGGGGCATATACAATAATCACTTGTTGGTGAGACCAACTCCAACCAACCAAGTCCAATGTATTGGTGAGACAAACTCAAACCGACCCCCTATTTTGCTTCTTCTTGAATTCGGTCTCCAACACCGATCCAAGGCAACAACATAAAATAAATAAATAAAAGAGAAATTACACTTTACAACGTGTATTCGATAAGCACCGGAAGCTCCTTGTCATGTGGAGATGATAATCTTGGAAGCACACTTGGAAGTGTAGCACTTGAAGCTTCAATAGTTGTTCAAATAACTTCAACACACTTGAATATTAGAAGATGAAAGCCCAAGTTGTGTTTTCCTCTTTCTTTTCTCCTTCTCTCTTGTATATAACTGCTTGATTATATATGTATATGATCTGTTTTTGAATAAATTGCAATGGTTAGTTGGATATGACATGTGTTTCTGATTGAATTGCAATGGTTGAATGTATTAACATGTGTTCTGTATGTATTTGTCATTATATGTTGATTTCATTAACTCTGGAACGCAATGCAAATGATATGTGTATGTTCTAAGTGCCAAAACAAGGATGAAATGTTAATTTTTAAAGTAAATGAAAGGTATAACTCAAATTGGTTTTGTCAATTATCAAAAAGGAGAAGATTGTTGGAATCAATGGCAAATTAAGCACAATCCATGTTTTGATGATTAACAACTTAATTTGAGATTGTTTTGGGTACTAATATGGTTTGTTAAAATTGGTTAAAGGTTAAAAACTTAGATTTCAAAACTTGGCAGATCAAATCACAAAGCCATGAAGACATTCAACGTGGTTTATCATTCAAGGAAAAATCATTAGCTACAACTATGGACTGCAAAATCAAGAAAGGCAAATCATTCTAAGTTCAAGGCCATGAAGACAAAGCTTTCAAGAGAAGATGAACATGCCAAGTTCCAAGTTTAAGCATTTAAGATCAAGGGTATTATTGGAAGAACAAGATAAGAGATTAATAACAAGTAACCAGGATCACTTTCAAAGAAATCCAAGTTCCATCATGTGCATACAAGAAGTGAAGTCGCAACCGAAGTCGACTTCACCTGCGACTTGGGTCAGGTGCAAGACCAAGTTGACCTGAAGTGGAACTTAAAGACATGTTGGAGACCGAAGTCGCAACCGAAGTCGACTCCAGTCTGCGACATGGGTGAAGTCACATACGAAGTCGACTCCACATGCGACTTGGGTCGCAACGGTCGGAAAAATTCGAACATTGGCGCATTAAATACGCATCATCTATCTCCAAACGTTTGAATTTACTCCACCATTATAAAAGAGCATTCAAGTGGATGTGCTAGAGGTTTGAGAAAGCATTCATTGTGTTCACCTTCCACCCTCTCAAAGCATCAAGTGATCTACACCATTTTCAAGTGAAGAACTTTGCTCCAACTTGCTGAAAGTTACATCGCTGATCGAATCATTCTCTCAACAAGTTCTTCCACGACCTGAAATCTGCCTACACAACTTGTAAAGTGTAGTTTCTTTTATTTGATTTATTATCTATATTTGATACTTGGTTTGATATTGGTGATTTGAACCAAGTGAAAGCAAAGTAGCGTTGTAACTTGAGTGTGACTCGTCACCTACTTATGCTGTGTTTTCTGCAAGCCCCCTAGAGCTGGAATCTAGAAGAGAGCTGCTGCTCTAGTTGTATTTGACAATACATTAGTGGAACCCAAGTCACAACGGGTGTGAGCTTGGAAGAGTGGAGTAGGGAAGGTTGCCCGAACCATTATAAAATTTGTGTCTGCTGTTGTGGTTTGCATATCTAGTTTTACTGCTTTATTTCTCTCCATATTCTTTATTTGTTTCATTAAGGGGATTAAACTAAAGAGGGAAAAGTTTCTGTTTAAGTAAAATTTTAAAATACCCAATTCACCCCTCCCCTCTTAGGTAATAGCCATAAACTCGAGACCAACAGTAGTTGTATGGAAATGATTGAAAAGTAGGGTTGTTTTATAGAAAAATGTGAAAAGATGATTAAAAAATTTGATAGTTGTAGAAAGTGAAAAAGTTTTAGATTGTAATGTTTTAAGTAGATATTTTTTATCCATTGCCAAAGACACCTTATAATAGGTAAATAGACCCTCCTATACTAACTACTTTCTAAACCCAAGGTGGCGTTAGGGTTAAATTTGGAACATTATTTCTCTTTTTTCAAAAACATCACCTATATAAATAATTGTCCCAATTTTATTTATGTAACAACTCCAATATCATCAGTAAACATGGATCGAAAAAGTGATCATGGGGCCTAGATTATTTGCAATCTCCAAGACCAATTGCATGAGAACGAATACTTAATTAATTATAAGTGCAACCATTAAAATTTCTTCAATCACATAGCCACATCATCCCATATTACACCTATATAATAAGTAAATAAAATACATTTTATGCTCATTGCTTTAAACATTTACATGGCTTTTTAAATAAATATATAAATTAATTACTCAGCTTTATTTTATTCAAAGGATAACTTTAAAAATCTAATGTTCAATGAATTTCTTATCTTAGTTCACCTATGATAAACAAGGTTTAGTCCCCACATGACTAGAAAGTAGTAAAAAATTTTAGAAATAAATAACAACTTATTAATGTCTTAAATATGCATTTAACTTTAAAAATTCAAAAAAAGTATCAAATGACAAATCTAACCCATCAAGTAAACTCAAAAGGCTGAAAAATATACAAATTAACTATTTGATTATCGAGATAGAAAAAAAAATTCCTCATGTACCTATAACATTTGGCTACTATTCCTCTTATGCCCGCAACATTTCAAAAATTTCTCAGTGCACGAATAATTTTTTACTCCTAATTACTCCCAACTCATGCCTTAATATTCCATCCAAATGCATGCCCTTTTTTTCTTAATTTCAAAAAATGCACATGGCTACATATTTGCTCATCTTCTCTTCTTACCTCTAGAAAAACCAGACCTTGCTGCCGCAGCCATTTGTAAACCGACAGCAAAGCTTACAATGATAATAAAAATATTTAAATTAATGACCATTATTACAGAAAACATCACTATCTTTGCACAATAATATTACTAAGAAGCTTCACAAATTCGGCATCTGCCTTCATTGTTAATGGTGCTAGATGGAAGATGGAAGATGAGAGATGCCTACTCTAATAAAGTATAAAAGGAGACATTTTGCAGTTTTCAATGATAGTTCCAATTATCAAATTATTTATTGCTAGAGTTAATCCTAGTAGCCATATCCATTGAATTAGAGACACTTCTCTTCTCTAGCTTTCCTAACCGAAGCTTTGAACTTTGTAGAGTTTTCAACTACAATTCTCTTTATCTCTAGCAGGCACCTTTACACTGCAACTTCGATGAAGCTATTAGCAATGGCTTTAATGGTCATGAAAAGAATTGTGGAGAAGACGAGAACATCCATTAGCAGTAATTATCATGATTTCGTTTTCATGAATTGAATTCGAAAAGAAAATCCGAAAGAGAGAAATAGAAACCTCTTGCTATGAATCTTTTAGGGTGAGAAAGAAGACTTCCTGATCCTTAGCAGTTTTTTCAAACTAGGATTTAGTACAATTAGGAAGAGCTTGGAAGGAAGATGCAAAGGAGAATGAGAGAAAGAGGGTAGGAGTAGAGCCATCATTGCTTGCTAAGTGATGATGGAGTAAATCTGAAATGGAGATGGAGAATGGACGATCGATTTGTGAAATTGACAGAGGGGAAGATGAGATTGATGGAGAAAAAGCTTATGATGAAGACATTTGCAGCATGGTTAGAGAGCATTATTGATGGCTTTCATGACCATTGCCTATTAGAGTCATGTGGGCAGAGAAAACTCTCAGAAGGGAGGCATGCGAAGCAAACTTTGATGGGTTCAGATCTACTAGTAGGGGTAGATCTAGAAGTGGCAGCTTAGGCCGACAGTTTAGTCCTCTTCGTGGATTCTGGCAGGCGGCATTTGCCAACAGCGGTGAAGATGAGCGGAGAACGTGTCGCAATTTTTTCTAGGGACTGAAGCATCATTCCGGTAGGGTGACGACACAAGTGGAGTTGAAATCCTATGACTGATCGATGGTCCAATTGTCCGATGGTGGTGCACAAAAAGGAACATTGGTTCTATTAGAGTTTTAGTTTTGGTAGCTGACACACTATGTGTCATTTGTTGGGATAGAAAGTTTGTTTTGAGCATGTAGGCATGGGCATTTTCAGACTTAAGAAAAATGTGGCATGCATTTTGATAGAATGTTAATGCTGGCACTAGAGGAATTAGGGGTGAAATGTTATGGATGTGTGAAAAAATTTTGAAATGCTATAAGTATAAGAGGAATAGTAGCCAAATGTTATGGGTATGAGGAAATTTTTTTGAAAAATGATTCAAAAAATAAATTACATCATTTGAAATGGCCACATCACTACTATCGTTAGTTGTCATTGTTGGTCCACACATGGCCTCTGGCTTGGACTTAGCATACGCGCCAACCCAAACTCCAAAATCAGAAGTTTTTCTACAATAATGACCTTTTGGCTAGAGAAAATTGCAAAGGGCTTGTGATCTGTCCTTTCCTACAAAAATTCCATATAAGGTAGCATTTTGAAAAAGTTCTAAAAACCATCCATTCAATTGCATTAGAGTCCATCAGATAATGTTTCTACAAAAATACATTTAACAAGTCTAGGTAGTAATTCATATGTGTTGGAAATATGTGGAAAATAAGCCAAGTCTATGTTTTGATGATTAACAAATCAATTTGAGTAAGTTTTGGTTACTAACATGTTTGTAGAAATGACTTAAGGTTATAAATTTGAAGAATATGAAGCATGGCAAGTCAAGTCGATTTCCAAGTCGACTCAGGCTTCGACTTAGGCCAAGTCGATCCCCAAGTCGACTCAAGAAGCGACTTCGAAACATCATTTCCTTCCAGAGTTGAAATCGAGAACCAGAACTGCCGAATTCGCATCCCAAGTTGACTCCGCTTGCGACTTGAGGTGAAGTCGCAGACCAAGTCGACTTCAATCGCGACTTGGAGGTGTCATTTCTGTCCAGAGTTGAAATCGAGGAGCAGAGCTGCCGAAGTCGGAGACGAAGTCGACTCCGTATGCGACTTGGGCGAAGTCGCAGACCAAGTCGACTCCAGTATCGACTTCAGTTGGACAGGGCAAAAACTTCAAAAGCCAAATCGGGGATTAGATCAATTTCAAGGTAGAACTTCAAGTTGAAGATCAAGTCGACTTAGATGTTCGACTTGGAACATATGAAGACTAATCCAAGTCCAAAGAAAGCAAGATGCATGAATTCAACTATTCTAATCAAAATATATCGGACTTGTTCATGAATACAAAGATTCAAGACTCAAGGACTCAAGGTTTGTAAATCATGAAGCTAAAGGACATCAAGCTAGAATGATAACACAGTGGTCCAAAGAGATATAAATCAAGGAAGAACAACCAAACATGAAGAAACTCAAGTAAGCAAAGCATTCCAAGGATTTCAAGTTCATCAAACAAGCTGTCGAGGTGAAGTCACACCCGAAGTCGACTCCACCTGAGACTTGGGTCAAGTCGAGGACCAAGTCGACCCAGACTGGAACTTGAAGAAGTTGCGAACAGGGAGTCGCACCCGAAGTCGACTCCATCTGCGACTTGGGCGAAGTCGCACCCGAAGTCGACTCCACCTGTGACTTGGGTCGCAACAGTCGGAAAATTTTTGAACATTGGCGCATTAAATGCGCGCCACCTACCTCCAAACGTTCGGATTCCCTCCACAATTATAAAAGGCAATTAATATGAACGAGGAGGGTAGCTGAGAATCATTGAATGTGCATAACTCCTATCTCCAAGAGCATTAAGTGATCAAGCCATCACAAAGAAGAAGAACTCCGAGTTCAAACTAGCAAGAGCTTCTTATTGAATCATCAACACTGCTGTACAAGTTCTTCTCTGCGTCAAAACTGCCTCTACATAACAGTAACGTGTAGAAACTTTCTTTTATTCTTATTGTTGTATTGAACATGTTTTAGCTTGGGTAGCTAAGAATAAGTGTAAGCAAAGTAGTGTGTGAGTGGAGTGGAACTCGTCACCTACTTGTGCTGTGTATTGTTGATGCCCCCTAGAGCTAGAATCTAGAAGAGAGCGGAGGCTCTGGTTGTATATGCCCCCTAGAGCTAGAATCTATAAGAGAGTGGAGACTCTAGTTGTATTCGCGGAATACATAGTGGAACCCAAGTCACAAGAGGTGTGAGCTTGGAAGAGTGGAGTAGGGAGGTTGCCCGAACCACTATAAAATCTTATGTGTTGATGTTTATTTCTGTTCTCTACACTATATTGCCTTCCATTCTGTTTCTTCATAAAGGGGACTAGATTAATCCGGGGTAAAGTTTCTGTTTAAGTTGTAAATTTTTAAATACCCAATTCACCCCTCCCCTCTTGGGTAATTGCCATTAACTCGGGACCAACAATATGAACTTCTCATGCATCTCATTTATATATAGTATCATTTTTTCCTTTTCAAATCTCAAAGGGAGCAATAGGCGTCCATATAAGTAAATACAATTCACTCATGTGTTTCTAACATTCAATCAATAGTGATTAGTAAATGCGCAACACATGTATTAAAAAATAGTTGCACTTACGAATGTTGAAAGTAATTAATATCATGTGCATTTAATAATAGAAAAAGTGCACAAAATCAAACCCGATAACGTTTGGGCAATAACTTACCCCTTGGCCTATAGAACCACTAGTACCTTGGCGACATCAAAAGAAGTGATAAACTCTTGAGGACCCAAGCTCTCATGACTTGGTTGCTCCTAATGGATTAGTCCTTAGGATAGGAGAGCAGAGTTCCGCTCGAGAGGAAAGGATTAGAAAGGCATAGTGACATCACCTCAACGTCGAGTCCTCAAGCAGAGCATTACTACTAAGCATTAACAACAACGTTGATAGCTCTTGGAAGTGAAGTTGGCTTAGGTCATCATAATTCATTTGTAGCAAGCTTCATTCCACATTTAACTTATCAGAGTTGATCACATCACCGAGAGGAAGATCTAATAAGATGATTATAGATCTCCTTCTGTCACTCAAAGTAAACTATCATCAAACTAACAAATTGCCTAATTAAAATAAAAAAGAGTTATGCCCAATTAAATATTCATGTCTAAATAAAATCATATGCATGTTTCTTATGAAATTTTACATAATTAAATAGTAAAAAATCATTTATAGCATAAAATACAGCTAGCATCAATTCACAAAGAATTAACTACTCGCCTACAACAAATCTTTTTCTCCCATAACAGTAGAGGTTTTATGATCTCCCATAGCAAAATGTTTCCATCATACCATTCTAATTTTTTATGACCTACTGTTATTGATGCGAACTTCTCCTATTAAAAATCAAGGTAATAGGTTATTGAAATGATATTTATAATTAAACTAAAAATACAATGAAAACCTACTTAGAAATCCTAGTAAAAATTGAGCTAATTGGTTATTAAAATGATATTTATAATTGAATGAAAAATAAAATCAAAATCTAGTAAGCAAAAAATAAGCCAATCCCATTAAACACATACTCAAGTCTAAGTAGTCAACAAGTTAACCTTTGTCATATATGCTACCCTACATGGACTTCACCGGTAAACTTAGAAAAATCAGGGTTCTCATATCTATGGTTGCATTTAATTGAGGAAGGAAGAATTTTTATAATTTTGATTCTCTAACAGCAAATCAACCTTGTATTTTGATACTCAAGCTCACAACGCTTGATGCTCCATGTTCAATAATCACAATCGTTGATTTACTTTTTGATGAAAACCCATAACGCAACAATTGTGTCAACCCTTTCTCCATCCCATATTGAATTTGTTATATTTGAGGAGTTTATTCTGACAAATAAACTCCAAGCTAGCTCTAAATCTCCTGCAAATCTTGAAGGACAAATACTTATGTAGCAATAACATTTTCACAATGTTTGCATTAAAGCTCAATGCAAATATTTCCATCAACCATTTTTGAATTTTTTTTATTTTTTGAAATTATCATTTTTGCATAAGCATATATTTCTTAAATATAAAATTTTACAAATGTTGAACATTATTTGATATCTTTGAATATTAAAACCTCAAACTTAAATACTAAACCTTATTTCTAATTGAATTAGTATCGCTCTAATGTTATCACATGTTATATGTTTGTGAGATCTCAATATCAAGAAATATCGAGTCTAGAGGGAAACATTGTCTCCTAGTAATGTAATAAAAAAACTTGTTTTTAATTAAATTTAACTTAGGGTGCAAGTTCACTTTTTAAGTTAATATGATACCTTGACTATTGTATATCACTAATGTTAACATAGAACTCTTTCACATTTAAGCAAATGTTGTTTTAGTTCAAGTAGGCCCCATTTGCACCATTTTACGAAATTCATTTGTTTATATTTAATTATTATTTATTTGATAATACCGCTTAAAATTATTTTAATTAGACACTTATGTGAGCCACATATAAATTGAGGATTTTAAGAGGTATATTTTTATTTTAAAATTATACTTAATTTGATGCCTCTATGTTTGTTTTCAAATCAAATTAGTATATTCTTTAAAAATAGTTGTGCTCAAATTAACCCTTTTTACCATTGGTGGAGGCCTTATTGTATTAATTAACCTTGATGATGTGATTAAATCCACTCCATTAATTATATTTAGAAAATTTATTTGACTAGAAAACCAAAGTTTATCCAAATCAAAGATGTGCTTAGTCTTGATCCAACATGTGTTAAATTAGTTTAATAAAAAATTTTAATTTATAAGTCAATTTAAGAACTGTTAAATCAATAACTAAATCATTTATAATATTATTTTTGTGTAGATGGATGATTCATCGAACTATTATATTATTAATGCATCTATATGAAGTTAAATGCATTCCATGATTTACACAATTATATTTTTTAATAGGAAAGAAAACTACTAGAAAGTTTGCTTGTGACAACCTTTGTCAAGGAAAGGAAAAGTCTTTATCAAAAAAATGAATGCAAAAAAAATATTTGTTTATTGATATAAATTTTTATAAGCAAAGAAAAACTTCCTTGTGACTCTCTCATTGTGAGGAAAATTCTCCTTGCTTATAATAATGCTTCTACAATCAGAATAAAAATTAGTTGCCTAATAAAAATAATAATTGTTGACAATCAAATTTCTTCCTATTAGTTGCTATATCACATAGATCACTAATAATTAACAAAAAAATTCTTTTCTATGAGAAAATTTTAATTATCGAAAACTAAAATTTTATATTGCGATTTTGATTGAAATGATTTTTATTTGGTGATGGAGCAAAATGATATTAAACAACATGAGTGGTCGAATTTTCATTTCAATGTCAGAGTGGCCCCTTCAAAAGTGTTTACCAACTGGGACCCTTAATCACATAATATATATATTTTTATAGGTATTTATATACATTATATCAACTCATATTATATTTAAGCACATTTATAACCCTTACACAATGGAGAAAATTTTTTAATAATACCCTATAAAGGGAAAAAATTACAAATACCTCAATCAAAAGGAGAAGACAGAAAAACTACCACATCACCTAAATGAGAGAGAAGAGAGTCGAATTTATGACTAACCAACAATAAGCTAGCTTGAGTTACCACCAGGGTACACCATGCTACACATAAAATATGTTTTTGGAAGTGATCACATAAAATATTTTAAATAAACTAGTTGGAATGAATTCCATAAAACTATGAAAATAAGGCCACCTAAACCGACTCAACATTTGGTTAAATTTGAACAATTTCTAAATGAACAATGTGCATTATATATTAAATTTTGTTTCCATCCCTAAAAACCATACTTGTTTTAACAGTTTGTTGGCAGGCTGTATTTTTTTATGTTATATCTTACAACCCAAACTATCCAAGTACATATTTTTTTCAATTTTTATTTAAGGAATGTAAATCTAACAATATATCTAAAAAAGACATCACTCATGAAAATGGGAGATAAAGCTCCACCCACTGGGATTAAATTCCAAAATTCTTAGCACCAATGTTGGAAACTTACCAACTAGGCTACGCATGTTTTGAATTGTAGGGAGGACGTATTGATTTAGTTGGGCAGAGAATTCCGAACCACACCATCTCTTGATCTTTTTTCTCCTATCTCACTAGCTGGTTAGGCAGCAATAGAATGAGGTTGTTTGATATAGGACATATCATTTTGTATTATTGGATAAAATAGACAAATATAGACGTTGAATATGTAAAGCCAAGAGGAATTGTCTAGCCATATTTATATCATTATTGATATACATTTCCAATTTTTTTGCCATGATTTCAATTATATTGCCGACAGATTCAACCTCACTGATTGGAATCAAATTAAGTAGACGACTCTAATACTTTTCTTTTCTCATTCCCTCTCCCTTTTCCTTTCCATCAAGTCTACAAGAAATAGAAAAGCACCCTCAAAAAGTTACTTGGTGCTTGTTCATTTATTATTAAGCACCGTTCTAAGTTATAGTGTACCTAGTTAAAGCACTACAAAGACTCAAGATATTTCTCATGCAAAGCTAGCCTTGCCATTTACTTGCAGGTGGGAATTTTTCTTAAAACAAAATCGAACCAATTGGTCAATTTGTATTAGGCTATTTTTTAATTCTCTATTGCATACTAGCAGAAAAATTTTTATTGCAAATTGTTAACAGTCAATTTTCAACTACTAAATAAAACTTGGTTGCCAAATATTTTGTGGCATATGCCATGTGAAGAAATCTAGTTGATAATAATTCATTACTGTTGTGTTTAGGTAACCAAATTTCGATTTGGTTGTAAAAATATTCTAAGACAAGGGATTACTTCCATGCCAATGATAATTATACCATGGAGTTGGTTGCCATTGAGCTTTATATGAAACCTAATATCTTTTTTGCTACAGTACATGGGGACCAAGTTTCTCCTAGGGTTCAAACCCTGGATTACACAAACACACAAGGTTGTGAACCATTGGGTTATGCTTTGATTCACATATGAAACCTAATGCTAAGTTGCATATACTCACGAATACTCACTATAGCTAAAAAAATGTTTTTGTTTGCTGCCAATGTTGTGAAGATGGTTCATAACTCTAACTCAAAGGTATTAGTCATAGATTTATAGAGCTAACTAATATCAATTTCAACATTTTTAAAAATATATTATTTATAAAATTTGTTAGAGTTAGAAAACAAGGATAAATGATTTTTTATTTTTTCCATCCTTCCAAAATCACTTCTTCTTCTTCTTCTTTAGCTTCACCCAAGATGAGAATTTTACCTAAGTGAAATAATTACGATAGGATGAGTTTTGTAAAATAAAATTTACAACTTACCTTCTTTGGTGAAGTTAACGATGAAGTAGAATGGATTTGAAAATGCTTGCAAACTTGCAAGTATTAGCACAAATAGCGCGATTGTTGTAAAAATGTATTGGTATAATTGCAAATAACTCCATATTTAATATATGTTTTCCTATTTAGCTGTTTACCGGTTTGGAAACAATAAAGGAGTAATTTAATTTGGTCCATGAAAGCTTGTCATTTGGTAGCAAGTCTAGATCCTAGAACCATTAAGTTGGAAGCCACATATGAAATGCCAAAGTGGTAGATTGTAAGCCCATGAGTAGTCATATCTAGCAGATTGTGCTTTACTAAAGTTGTTAAAGGATTAGAGTGCACTTGACATCATTTAACAATTGGACTACAATTGATTATACTTATTAAAAAGATAAGATATGGAATAAAGCATAAAAGGCCGATGTGTCAAGATAAGTTGATGTAATCAGGTATTCTACCATGATGACAAATGCACACAAATTTTCTGAAAGAAACTTCCACCATAATGTCTAAGTTGTATAAAATATGTCATGAATCTAATCCTCTATCTGGACTCTAGACAAGGCATATCCCAGCATTCAATATTTGCTTATTAGTATTGTTGATTGTTATTAAGCTACCATCTAAAATAGTCACGGATCAGGATATTTCATGAATTGTCTCTATGAGACAGTTCATGATTGTTGTGTGATGACAGTTCATAGACAATTGTAATCTACATCCTTGTTAGTAACCAACTTTCCATCTTGCATAGCATACAGATTGCTAGAGTATTAGCATGTGTAGCATACGAATTGGTAGCAAACGCCAAAGCACACATCCCACTTAGCTAACCCTAAGGAAGTAATTTTGTTTATTAACAGGACACGTCCAATGGGATGTCTTAGTGAAAGTACAAAGCTTCATCCTGCCACAATTTTATTTTTGAGAGAGTTAAACTTTTTGCCTAGTAGCAACTTGGTAGATCCATTAGGACTCCTAATATGACTATAATACTTAAAGAGAATTATATTTGCATTAGACCAAGTGTGTAACCAATAAAATTACCTCTCCTTAGTATTGTTTATCTCCTTATCTAACTTGAGCATCAGAGTGCTAACACCTAAGATCCCTTTGATATAGTTCTGGTGTTTCTTGTCTTATAGGTGATACTCTTCAAGGACCTTATGTTAGTTATCAGTGTACCTATGATAGAAGATCTTAACATATACATCATTTGTGGGAACAAGGAAGAGTAGTCTTGAGCTTCACTAATCCATCCTACCAACATGAAGTCTGATCGGTTGTCGCCACAATAAAATCTATTAAAAATCTAACAGCATTTCCTCATGATGTAAAGGAGTAACAAAAGTCATACATGGCCTGTTGAACTTATAATAATCATCAATCATATATATCAATGAAAATATAGAAAAATCCATTTGTGCACGTGTATTACCCTATAAAACATAATCATCATCCATAATCCATCCACCACACATTATCACAAATACTCAATCCATCATAAAACCTACAAAATAAGATGCAACCATATTTAAATAAAATACATATGCATCGCTAAACATCAATTATATACATATCCATATCCAAAAAATATAGCCCTAATAACTACCAAATGACATCACTTGGAGGTGGGTCCCATCCTAGCCCCGCCGAGAGTGTTAACTCCCCTATAGTCTTTTCGCCAAACATACCGTCTAAAAAAAATAGCAAATAATATGATCTATATAAACTCAATAAGTAAGCATCAAATATAAAATAATCTCCATAAATAAATTTCAATACTATTTAAGTCATCATGAATGCCAATACTCTTTAATTATTGACTAGCCTAATGGCAAATGTTAACATGCAATATCATATGCCACAAACGTCCAATCCTCCCTAAACATCAAATTCTACCTTAAATGTTCAACCCTACCTCAATACATACTAACTGCTGCATTTATGCTAGCATAACCCCAGGATGGTCTGCTAAGTGTAGACTATTACATTAAGTGATGTCCTCTTGGCTCAACTATGTTTGCATGCCACTCTTGGGTCATGGAGTTCCTCATTACTCAAGCACACATGCAACATATACCATGTACACTTAAATCATTAAATGTGGCGCCCCAACTCGAGCGTCACAACCTTACTCCAAGATCTATTATTGGTAAACGTGATCAGGATTGTTGCCCTATCACACGGTGGGCTTTATCCGCTTAAACTCAACTTCGTAGGAGTTTAGATCATTTCATACATTCAAATTTCCATCAAATGCCTTTTTAGGTCATTATATCATTTGAGACATTACACATGTGATCTCATAAAATTCATACTTAATCATGACATAATATTTCATGCCTTAGCATTTATCCATAAAAAAATTTCGTCATCCATAAGCATAAAACATAACATGATTCATATACATCATCAAAACATTCCTTTAGGATCATCATACAATCATTCATACATAAAGTCATACACAGGTGTTCATAAGAATTCATTCATTCTTGAATCTCTACTTGTGCTCCTTGCCTCCTTCCTTTCACCTGTCTTTGGGTTTGGAAAATAAAACGTGAGTTGAAACTCAATAAGCAAGTTATAGGGTTTTCAGGCAATTCAATTTGAAGGCAACACTGTTTAAAACTATTTCTCTCCATTTGATAGAAGACACATAGTAAGTGATCAATTATTTACAGAACAGAAATCTTTTCATAAACCATTCATGAAAATCATTCATATAAACCAATCATGTAAACCAGTTTAATCCCAATTTTTGGGCATTTCATAAACATTGGATGTGCAAATGCATCATTTCTATTCATGACATAATCCTTCATGTGAGGGTACTCTAGCTTGGGTAACATCCTTTCAAAACATGATCATTTCCATCCTTGGTGCCGAACCTTCCGACTTGGCAACATCAAGGGCGGATCTCTTGTCCTGCTTCTGCCTTGATTAGCCTACTTGATTTTCATTCCATACATGACTTTCAGTCACCCCGACATTATATACCTCTTACACATGGCAACTTGTCATTCTTATGTAGAGAATTCTTTGCATTATCCCTTTTAAACATCGTTTCAATGAAATATCGTTTAAATCCATACTACATCACTTTTCATAAATAATTGCGAAACAGTAAGTAATTCATTAATCATAATTGAAATAACATTTTAACACATATTGAAGTAAAGGAATGACCATCCTTAAATAATTTTAAAAAAATTTCATTAATCAATTGTAAAATGGTTCAAACCTTTAGAACATCATTAGCAATCATTTTATCATATTTTGATAAAACGAAAAGCATTTAGAAAATTGCTTGCTTACCTGCTTTGCCTTAGCTTTTCGTATCGCTTATCTCTTTGCTTTTGCCTATACATATAAAAATGATATTGCATTCATAATATTTTCATTTTCTTGCTTAGTTTTCCAATTCATAATCCATTAACAAACATAACCCACTGTTATTCCAAGTCGGGTATACATACATCGCACTCACTTGTGCATCATACCATCCATTCCATATTGTGTTTTCAACTCATATTTAAGGTAAATACATAATTATCATTCATAAATCAACATATGAGGATTTATATCTTCCATTAATCATTTTTCATCTATTTTCCATTTCTCCTATGTCAATGCTCATTATAAGCATATAAGTGACATTTTAAGCTTCATAAATTAATCTCAAAAATTGAGATAATCAAACATAATTCATATAGCAGCATCCTTATGCATTTCACCATATATTCATGCATATTTTTCATTTTAGCAACTTCACATAAATCATATATCATCCATTCATACATACGTTCTACATACGTTCATCATACAACACATATATTATGTGTTTCTTAAAATTTATTAACACAGCAACTTACATCCATCTTCAACATAATTAAACCCTTTAATTAACATGTACTTTAGGGTTTAATTTTGAATTTTCAAACTATTCATCATAGGGTTCTAAAACAGTAATGTTAGGACCCGTTTTTCACCCTTTCTACGCCTCTTTCAAGACTTAAATCTTAACAAATTTTTAAGTCATAATTTTCAGCAAATAAATATGCTTTTATTAACCCAAAATTAGGGTATTATCACATATTAAAAATCCATAATTTATTTTCTTCCATAATAGCAACATTTTCATGCATATAGGGTACCCATTTTGACCTGTTTTGACGTGTCCATACATATATCCTTAAAATCAGATTTAGGAAAAATCATTCCAAGACCTTTTGGATACTCAAAGTACCTAAATCCTAGAGTAATTTACCCTCTATAACATCCATAAATCATTTATTTACAAACAGCAACAAAAATCATACGGAAAACACCCGTTTTGGCCCCCATTTGGACGTCCTATACACATACTTTAAAAAATCAAATTTAGAGCAAACTCATCCAGCCCACTTAGGCCGTCCAAATGGTCCTTAATTTAAAGTAATTTACCCTATAATTTATCCATAAATAATTTAAGCACTTCTTTATATCATTTTTAACTCAAAAATGAAAAAATCGGGTAATACTTGAAACCCTAAGTTCTATTTTTGCTAAAATCCTTAACAAATGATCAAATCAACATATGTAATTCAAAAGAACATAAATTACATCCAAATAATCATTCTTTAATCATACAGAAACTTGGTTTAGGGTTTTAAGAAATTTCAAGTTAGATTTCTTCTCAAAATTCAACCCTAACATCCATCTTAACCTCTTTAAACCCTTAAATTCATTCATACCAATAGGTCCTCATTCAATACCAAAATCAAAGGCATCATGAATCATCCTTTAGGGGTTCATTATGAATCAAATTCATGATCCATAACTTGAGAGAAGAAACTTAGGTTTCAAGAATCCAAAACTCAATCCATACTTACTTAATTCTAGGAAACTTTTAATCCATGCTTTATTAAATTGGTTTCTCCTCTTTCCTTCCTTCTTTTCCTCTATTTTTCTTCTTTTTCTTCTTCCTTTTCCTCCCTCTTGGTCGTGCTCAAGGCGGCTGCCCCTTCGGAGATTTTTCTCCCTTGAATTCTCACCCCAAATGGTCGTCCCATGTGATGCTCCCCCCTTTATATATTACTAATTTTTTTTTGCTTTGTGGGGTCCATTTTGACACACCATAGATAGGGTATTTTAATGTCATCTTATCCCTTGATGACTTGGCTAATTTATATCCAAGTAAAATACCCATTTTCTATTTAACAAAAATCATAAAAATCCATGCATTGATCGGGTGCATTGCTGTCTACTAGGTGACACCCTTTGTAGCTGCTAACTTTGGCATTTTTGTGACCGATTTTCCACTTGATTTAATGCCTCATTATTTCCCCTAGGTGTTAGGATACTTAGACATGCATTTTAGGATTTTTAAAAATCCAATTTTCATGCCCAACTTGCCCTTGGACGTCCCCTTGGTTGCCAAATAATCTATGCCTCCATTTAGCTACATATTAGGTATTAAAACCAAGCATTTAAGCCTTGAATTTTTTCATGGATTTGACCCTTAAAAAAATCTATAAAATTCAGCTCCATTCACCTCCATTTGACGCCTTGCATAGCATTAAACCAAGTCATTTAACTCACTTGCTTTAACATAAATGCTATAGTAGTCTAGGGTACACAAAGTCAATGCTAGACACTTTTTCCAATTAAGAATTTTTCCATGATAATTATCTTGATCCAACCATAAATACTATAGATTTCATAATTTTATTTAATCGTTTCAAATTTCATCTCAAACCGACATTTCTACGTCAAGTTATGAACCTTTGAAAATAATCTTAGAATGTGAGACAAATATCAAATAATTATCACCTTAATCTCATCACTTTTGCCTTAATCCAACATAAGGTTGAGCCCAAATTCATGAGCTTACCTTTCAAATTTCATCTCATTTCGCCTTATATACATCAAGCTACGATTTTCAACATTATTTCATAATCTCTATTTTAATATCCATTAATTAAATCATGGAAAATTAAAATAATTATTCATGAATCATTAGCATTTTCCAATCCTCATTAAGACCTTTAGTCATCTTGACTGACATTGGGCTTTGGCGATTATTCTTAATCACCATTCTTAATTGCAAAATACCATTAAATCATAAAAATCATAAATCATCCATAATTCATTTAAATAACACATGTGTCATATTTATAGACCTACTTAGGTCTGGGTATCTCAATCCTCCTCCCTTATAATAGGTTTCGTCCTAAAACCGTTCATTTTTCAATTAGCTGGGGTACCTCTTTTCAACCTTTTCCCTTTAATAGTCAAGTAACTTTGCTTTCGGAATATTGGTTCTATTGAACCGTAAAATATTCAATTTCTCTATTTTGAAAATTATAATTCAAAATTATTATCCTAATTGGTCATATCTTTCATACTTAGTTAATCTTAGCTAACCTGCGTACAGGGAATTCCACCTGTATTATCTTGTTAGTTTCCTCTACAAGTAGTGAATGCGTGGTTACATATTGGCAAGCTATGAATGAATGGTTATTACTAAAATCAAACAAAGTCATTGCTAAAATTCCAAAAATTTAATCTATACCTGTAACCACCTCATCCTCTTGCTCCTGTGACTTAGTTTGAGTTAGGGCATGCACGTATACGGGGTTCGTAGAGGTAACTTGTCGGTTAGCTATTTCGGTTATCCTTGGTTGGGCTGATCTTTCATGCCTTTGCAACGTTTGTACCTTATTTGGATAATTCGGGGCGATGTGCCCTACCTGATTTCAAATGTAGCATCTGATACCAACTTCTGTGGTATCATACCTATTTTTTTATCATCCTTTATTTTCTCCCATCCTGCACTCTTTGGCTACATGACCCGTCTGTCCACACTTGTAGCATCTGTTTAATCCTTTCAAACATTCACCTTGGTGATGCCTTTGGCACTTTTTGCATAATAGAGAATTCTATTTCTTAGAGGTACCTTTACCTTTTTCTGTCCCTCATTTCTTCATCTTTTCTGTCCTCGTTTCCTCTTCCTCGACACCTAGTCTAAACAAATCTTCTTCTTCTAACACCAAGGTTCTCAATGCCTCGATCTCTAATGCTCTTACCCTTTCTAAGCTTGATGCATAGTCCGTAATCAATAAAAGCGCAAGGCTCTCCCTTAGGTAGGACCTCAATTCCTGTTAAAATCTTTGTGCCTTATTTTTTGGCACCTTAGCAATCTAAGGTACATTCCTTACCAAGGCATTGAATTTGGTAGCATACTCCGTGATAGACATCCTTCCTTGGTACAACCTTTCGAATTCAATCACCTTTTGGCTTTGCGATCCCACTACAAGGTACTCCTTGTTGAATTCTTCAACAAATGTCTGCCATGTCACCTCCTCCGGGTATAGCATGGTGATCAACATAGTTTTCCACCACTCATAAGCGTCCTTTACTAATAAATGAGTGGCACATAACATTTTCTGCCTATCATTACACGGAGATATTCTAAACAACTTTCGGATCTCTATCATCCATTGTTCAGCTTGAACGGGGTGAGGTTCTCCAGAAAATTTAAGAGGTCGTTGAGTAAGGAATGCATTAATAACTCTTCTATCTGTTTCCATCAATTGATCCTCATCTCTTATAAGTGTCATTGTGGGGGTCGAGTTAGCCATCGAAGTGGGTCATTCTTTTTCAGTATTTCCCAACTGCCCTTGCTGGGTCCTTTCTCACAAGCCTTGGATAATATCTGCAACTTGGGCTGCCCAGTCTTGAGTAGCTTGCTGCATGACTTCCTTTACTGCCGCAGTTACTCTTTCTTCAATCAACCTAGCCTATCTTAGCTCAAATTCTTCTTCCATATTTTTTTCTGGGCTTAAACTTCCTCGTCTTTAACAAGTCCTTAAAATTTGCCCATGTAATTCTAGTCTACCCCTTTTTGGTTTACTGGTTTCTCTAACCTCATGCTGGCTGGGAACTTCTGTAGCAATTTCCTTTCTCTTGTTCTTCCTAACCCTTGACCTTGTATTAATCATGATGTTTTTTCTAAATATATCAAAAGCATATAACCTTCATTCATTGTTAGGGTTAGGACATAACATATGCATCTCATCATCATATGGATAATTTAACATAACCAGATCACATAATCTTAATCATGTCATATTCCATCATTCATCAACATAAACATTCATAGACTTTCATAATCATTTATAAATATTTAGACTCATAGTCATTCATAGTTACTTACCTCATGCATAGTTATGTTATCATAACCATTCATAATCCATCATTCATTAAGCATTCCATCATGAAACTCAATTCTAACACATCATCGCATAGCACATTTATATATATCACACTTATGTTCATGCCAAATCATCATAGCAAACCATAGTATCATGATCCACACTTGATACATACATTTACACTTACATATTCATTCATGAAACATAGAAAAATTCATCATCTACTGGGACCCCTTCTTATATCATGCCTCCTACTAGGCGAAACTTCTGTTGATTCCTCGGTAATAGTACTAGTGTCGGACCATGTGGGGGGATCAACACTAACGTTACCACCCTCATCATCATCATCATCATTTTCCTTCCATCTATGCTAACCTAACATGGTATATTATATTTGTCTGCAATAATTTTACAGAGACTTGTATCAACTGGTAGCTATGATTAGCTTTGGTCGAGCTAGCCTTTCTTACTCTTTTCTTTCCCTATACCAAGTTCCTTAGTTCTAGGGTCAAGTTGTCGTTGCCCTGATTGTACATGTTCACTTTCAACATGTGTTATATCCTAGTGTTACTGGAAGATATTTATTATTAAATTCTTTCATAAAAATTTGCCACGTTACCTTTCTTGGTTATGGCAAGTAGCCATTAGGGTTTCCTACCATTCACGAGTATTCCCAAATCAACAATTGGGTAATACATAAAACTTCCTGATCATCGCTACATAGAAAAACTTTAAAGGACTTCTTGATTTCAGTCATCCACTACTTAGCCTGAATATGGTCTAATTCACTTAAGTACTCAGGTGGATACTGAATTAGAAAGGCATTGGAAACCTTCTCATTTGCTTCTATCATAGTATCATCAATCCTTAAAGGTTCAGGTACTAGGGTAAGAGTTATTACCTATACCAGCAGTACCTTCAAATCTTGACTCAGGGTTTATACTTACCCATCATTGACGAGTTCCTGGACTTACTTGTCCTCTCTGCCCTAGTCGCTTAGATCTGCTACCGGCTTCTCTTATTCCCTGTTGACTCATAGATTCATCATTCATAATTGCCTTTCCCTTAATCACCTTAGTGTTGGTCCCGAGTTGATGGCTAAACCCAAGAGGGGAGGGGTGAATTTGGTTCTTTAAAAAAAAATTCTTTGGTAAATTAAGATCCTAACCCCTTGAAAGATTAATCCCCTTTTTGAAAGCAAATAGAGAGTAATAAGATAAAGCAGTAAAAGAAAGCAATAGACAAGATTTATAGTGGTTCGGGTAATCCTTCCCTACTCCACTCTTCCAAGCTCACACTCCGTTGTGACTTGGGTTCCACTACGTATTCCTCGAATACACTTAGAGTCTCCACTCTCTTCTAGATTCAAGCTCTAGGGGGCATAAACAACTCAGAGCCTATGCTCTCTTCTAGATTCCAGCTCTAGGGGGCATAAACAACACACTGCATAAGTAGGTGATGAGTCACACTCCAATCACACTATTTTGCATACACTTGATCTTAGCTACCCAAGCTAAATCAAGGTTAATACAACAAGACTTTGAAATAAGAAAAACTACACTTTACATAGATGTGTAGGCAGGTTGAGCTCGAGGAAGAAATTAGAAGCAGCTTGGATGAGTATCGATGAAGCAGCCTGCAACTTGAAGCTCTTTCTTCCTTTGAATGTATATGGACCACTCAAAAATGGAGAAAAGGAAATAGAAACTCTTTCTTGCACTTCTTTTCTCTCCTTGGACTTTGTAATGTGTATAGTAGTGTATATGAGAGTCTTGTATATCCTTTCACGTTCATTTGAGTGTCCTTTTATAGAGTGAGGAGGATTTGAACGTTGTATAGGTGGTTGGCGCGCAATAAATGAACTCCAACGTTCAAAAATTTGAACGTTATTTTCCAAGTCGAAGGTGGAGTCGACTTGGCATGCGACTTGGCTTCCCAAGTCGCATCTGGAGTCGACTTGGTCTGCGACTCCAGTTCTTCAGATTTCCAAGTCCGAGTCTTGGTCGACTTGGCTTCAGACTTCGACTCAAGTCGATCCTGGAGTCGACTTGACTTGCGACTTGGCTCGATTTTTGCTGAAAATGCTTTGATCTTCATTTGATCTGTTTCTATCATGCTTGGCTTTCTTCCTTTGAATTATTTTCATTCTGGATGATTCCTTATACTTGTAGATCTTGTTAATCTTGAAGTCCTTATTTTTGGTTTATCTTGGATAGGCTTAAACCTCATGAATCTTTGGAGAGTTTGATTCTTGTAGGACAAATTCATGTACCTTGCTTTGCTTTGGAGTCATTTGATCTTTAGGACTTGATAGACTTGATTTGATCTTGAACATGTATTCTTACTTTGAACTTGAGTGAAACTCAAGTTATCTTTGAGAATAGTCTTTGATCCTTGATTTGGATCTTGATAAAGTTCAAGTAGGTTCTTGGAATGGGCTTGGAACTGCATTTTGAAGTCTGAACCTCTCAAGTCGAGGATGGAGTCGACCTTGTCTGCGACTTCACCCAAGTCGCACCTGGAGTCGACTTGGCCTGCGACTTGGGCAGTTTTGTGCCCCAAAATCAGGTCTGGACAGTTTTTCTCGACTGAAGTCGATAGTGAGGTCGATTTCGTGTGCGACTTGGCTTCCCAAGTCGCAAGTGGAGTCGACTTAGCCTGCGACTTCACCTGCTACTCTTCCATTTCTGATTTTGCCTTTGAGGTTCAAAGTCAAGTCGATAATGGAGTCAACTTTGGGATCGACTTCACCCTAAGTCGAAGTCCAAGTCGACTTGGGAATCGACTTGGCTATTTCAGTTCCCTAAATCATTGAGCAAACTCATTAGTACTCTTTAATATACTCAAATTAGCCTTTGTTAATCATCAAAACTCAAGCTCTGGTCAATTTTGTTTTGTTTTAAACATTGTTTCTAACAATCTCCCCCTTTTTGATGATTGACAAAACTAAATTGAGCTTGTTCCTTTTAAGATAATTGCATTTCAAAAACAGAACATAACTGTCATAGCTTTCAACAAAATATGACTTTCAAACATTCATAACATATCTTTTCAATCATTCATATCACACATATCAATCATAAACACATATTTGAGCATAAACAAGTTTCATATATCATTCATGTTTTCAGTTTACAATGTAAAGCAAAAATGAAAATGAAACTCCTAAATACAAACTACCTGACCCAAAACTCAAAAATTCTACTCAATTCCTATTCTATCTCCCCCTTTTTGTCAATCTATCAAAAATTTGTCAATTCTCAAAGATTTTGTGAATTGAAATTGAGAGATGGGATATGAGATAGGTTTGATGGGATGGTTATGGGCTGATGAATAGAAGGAGGAAACGGGTGCGGGAGACGGCTCGCGATGAACTGAACCCGATTCGAAGGGATCGAGTTCAGGCATGGGTCGCTTCTTGTGACGGCCTGAGGCGAGGTGGTATCGAATGGTACGCATTTCTCGATCGATTCGACCTTGTCGGGAATGCATATCATTGATAGCATTCAAGACCTCAGTCACAAGACTAGTCATCCTATCCTCTTGATGACCCATTTCTTCCCGAAGAGCCGAAATCTCTTCTTTAATGCTCTGAAGCGTGGCCTCTTAAGATGATGTAGGAGACGCTCGTTCGGGTGCAGCAGATCCTTGAGGTGAGTAGGATCCATGCGTCGCGGGAGATGCGGGTTCCGCTTGAGCAGGCGGTGCTTCGGGAGGTTGCTCCCCCTCAGCCTGTGCGTGGTCCTCTTGCTCTCGGGCTGGCTCGCCTAGCTTTTCCCGGATTCTATCTTCTCTGAATTGCTCCAGATTGATCTTCATTCATTGGAGCAGTGCCTTGTTGATTGCATTCGTCGTTTTGGGAACTTCAAATGGTTCCCCATCGATGTCTACCTCGAACCGTTCTAGAATCCTAGTGATCCAGGATCCGTAAGGTAGTACGCCTCTCGGATTGTCTTTCCGGCATGCCAAGGCTTCTAGAAATAGCCTGGGAAGGCTGATCTTGACTTTATTGATTAACTTCCACAGGATCATGGCTTCTTGTGGATTCAATTGATTTCTCCCGCCCCCTTTTGGATAGATACAGAGGGCGATTAGCAGACGGAGGACTCTGAGCCTAGGAGAAAGATCCATGTAATGCAAAAACTTTGTGCCTGCATGGTACTTGTTGCTCTTTGTCAGCTCGTTGTAGATTTTGTCCATTGTCAGGTCTTTAGGAAGTCGTTCTTCTTCATAAGGTACTTGAAGAATGCTCCCGATTCTCCTTAAGGCTTCATTTTGATTTGGGTTGTTTAGAGAACCCAGATACATCTCACTTCCTTTGACATAGGCTAAAAACTTGGTATCATCCCATAAATAGTAGAAGAGTCTAGTGAGATCGGGATAGATCCTTTCGTCAGACTTTAACAGTTGTGTCCAGCCTTGGAAGTCAAGCAACTCTTCTATATCAAACTCGTAGTCGCTGAGAAATTTGAAATCGATGATTTTGGGAATGAATACCTTTCTCTCATAAAAATATTTGTAGAAGCGACTGTGTTGCTGCTCAGACTTGAAGTAGGTTGTGGGCATTTTCAAGACTTGCCCCTTTCTGATCGGGATTCTTGAGGAGGTTGAGCTTTGAGGTTGACTTCCTGACCTCGGAGCTCGATCAGATGATTGAGTAGTGGTTTGAAATCGAACCCGTCTACCCGTTGATGTCGATGGTTCCTCCCTTGCTCTCTTAGCGGGTGTCCTTTGTTTTCTAGGAACTTCCTCTTCTGTGTTGGATTGGGAAGGTCTGGGCACTGGTCTTTGGGCTGGCTTTTTGACTGCTAGCTTTGGGAGTCTAGCTTTTGGTGCCATTTTGATTTGGGAGTTGGAAACTGAGGGAGAGAGGAATGGAAAATGAGAGAGAGCTGGTAGAGAGAGATGAGAGAGTTGGGAGAGAGAGAAAAGCAAAGGAAACTTTGAGATTTGAGAGGCAAAAGGTGTTTGGGAGAGAGAGAAAGAAGAAATTTTTGGCCTTAATAAGAAAATGAGAAAGAGTGGAGAGTAACTGAGATTGGTAGCCGGAAAAAGGAGGAAATGGAAGAGATGTTTCCGGAAAAATAAGGGAAGAAAGGAGAGCAGAAACAGAGGAATCGCCGGAAATGGGAAGGAAAGACAGAGGATTCGGCGGGAAATGGGAAAGAAGGAAAGAGAAAAAGAGAAGAAAAGGGGAAGAGACGAGGAAGTCGGACGGTCGCGCGCGCGGAGTCGACTTACCTTAGGCGAAGTCGACTTCGCTATAGAAGCAGAGTTGACTTCACTTTCCCAAGTCGACTTGGCGGAGTCGACTTGACCCATCGACTGACCTTTTCAAATTTTAGTTTCTTGTTTAATTTTTCCTAATTTAGCTCTATCATCCCCATATCATTCCTGATTTTACAAAATGATTCCTTGGCTAGTGGTTTGGTAAAGATATCAGCAATTTGGTCTTCTATTTTCACATATTCTAAACAAATATCATGGTTTTCAACATGTTCTCTAATGAAATGGTGTCTTACATCAATATGCTTGGTTCTTGAATGCAGTACAGGATTCTTAGTCAGACAAATTGCACTTGTATTATCACATCTAATAGGAATATCAAAATAATCAATACCATAATCTTTCAATTGCTGTTTCATCCAAAGTAATTGGGCACAACAACTACCGGCGGCTATGTATTCGGCTTCCGCAGTGGATAGAGCAACGCTTGTTTGTTTTCTTGAGTGCTATGAAACTAACATATGTCCTATAAATTGACAAGTTCCACTAGTACTCTTTCTATCTACCTTATAGCCGGCAAAATCCGCATCCGAATAGCCGATTAAATCAAAGGTTGACCCCTTTGGATACCATAGTCCAAGATTGGTAGTTTTTGTTAAATATTTAAAAATCCTTTTTGCAGCAAGTAGATGTGATTCTTTAGGACATGCTTGAAATCTAGAACACATACAAACACTGAATAAAATATCAGATCTAGAAGCAGTTAAATATAGCAAAGATCCTATCATGCTTCTATAAAGCTTTTGATCGATACATTTACCGTTTTCATCTGTGTCGATCTTGATTGTAGAGCTCATTGGAGTATTTGCCCCTTTGCTATTTTGCATTCCAAATTTCTTGAGCATCTTTTTGACATACTTGGACTGGTTTAGAAATATCCCTTCATTTTGTTGCTTGATTTGCAGTCCAAGGAAGAAATTTGATTCTCCCATCATGCTCATTTCGAATTCGCTCTGCATAATCTTAGAAAATTCTTGGCATAGATTTTTGTTAATAGCACCAAATATTATATCATCTACATAAATTTGTACAATTAAAATATTTTTATTTTTATATTTAATGAACAAAGTAGTATCAACTTTTCCTCTTTGAAACTCATGATCAATCAAAAATTTATTCAACCTTTCATAACAAGCTCTTGGAGCTTGTTTTAATCCATATAACGCTTTGGTCAATTTATAAACATATTTCGATTGATCCTTTTCTTCAAATCCTGGGGGTTGTTCAACATACACTTCTTCATTCAAATATCCGTTCAGAAATGCACTTTTTACATCCATTTGGAACAATTTGAAATTCATATGAGAAGCAAATGCTAGTAAAATACGTATGACTTCTAATCTAGCCACGGGTGCATATGATTCTTCAAAATCAATTTCTTCTTTCTGGGAATACCCTTTGGCTACTAATCTAGCCTTGTTTCTAATTACAAGTCCGCTTTCGTCCAATTTGTTTCTAAATATCCATTTGGTACCAATAATGGTATGATCATTTGGTCTAGAAACTAAATGCCATACATCATTTCTTTCAAATTGATTTAGCTCTTCTTGCATTACAATAACCCAGCTTTCATCATTAAGAGCTTGTTCAATGGTAGTTGGTTCGATCTTGGACACAAAAGCATATTGTCCACAAATGTTTTGCTTTGATCTTCTAGTTTTTACTCCTTCATACACATTTCCAATGACTTACTCAATTGGATGGGCATTTTTGAACTTTAAATCAGTTGGAGGTTTGTAAGAGTTATTACCTTCACTTACCTCTTCCTCCATGAGATTTTCTGGCTTGAGCTCGATTTCTTTTGGTTGTTCTTTTCCTTTTGTTTCATCTGCATCACTTAATTCATCCTCCTTTCTCGGAGTTTGGTTAAATTCATCAAATACAACATGTATGGATTCTTCTACAACTTGGTTTCGTTTATTGAATACTCTATATGCTTTGCTATTTGATGAGTAACCAAGGAATATTGTCTCATCACTTTTAGCATCTAGTTTTCCCAAGTTGGTTTTTCCATTGTTCAAAACATAGCATGTGCATCCAAAAGCATGAAAATAAGAGATATTTGGTTTTCTTCCTTTCCAGAGCTCATATGGGGTCTTTTTCAAGATTGCTCTAATGGTAACTCGATTCAAAACATGACAAGCTGTACTTACAGCTTCACCCCAAAATTTCTTGGATAGTTTGCTCTCATTTAGCATTGTTCTAGCCATCTCTTGTATAGTTCTGTTTTTCCTTTCAACTACTCCATTTTGTTGTGGAGTTCTTGGTGTAGAAAATGTGTGATGAATTCCTTTTTCATTACAAAATTCTATGAATCATTTGTTTTCGAATTCACCACCACGATCGCTTCTTATGGTTACAATTGTACTTTATTTTTCATTTTGCACCAAATTTACAAAGGTTGCAAACATAGAGAAGGCTTCATCTTTGCTAGCTAAGAGAATTATCCATGTAAATCTTGAAAAATCATCAACAATCACAAACACGTATCTCTTTCCACCAATGGTTAGAATGTCGGATGGCCCGTATAGATCCATGTGTAGCAATTCAAGTGGCCTAGTAGTGGAAATTTCATTTTTGGTAGAGAAAGGCATCTTGGGTTGTTTTGATAATTGACATGCCTCGCAAATTTTATCCTTGTCATATTTCAATCTTGGTAATCCTTCTACCAAACTCTTTTTCCATAGGGTCTTTATATTTTCCATGTTTATATGTCCAAGCCTTTTATGCCAAACCTATGGATCATTATCAATGGCCATTAGACATTGACCATTTAGTTCATCTAGTGAAACCGAATATACATTTCCATGTCTTTTTCCACTAAACATGATATGTTCTCCATCAAATACATTACATATAGATGATTCAAACAAAACTTTATATCCTTTGTCACATAATTGACTAATGCTCATTAGATTGTGCTTGAGTCCTTAAACAAACAAAACATCTTCCATGCATGCATTTGAACTACTATGTATTTTTCCTTTTTCTTTAATTTTACCTTTTTCATTATTACCAAAGGCAACTGTTCCATCGTTCCAAGGCTGGACACAACCCGAAATCAAACCATTCTATGAAATCAACTTATCTGGTTGGTCATCATTGAACTCCTTTTTAATAACATTCATATAAATATTTTTCAAGACATTCTCAACATATTTCCTTATCTAAAGGAAATCAAAACTTTTCTAATATCATTTCCAACATATGAACCATGTCCAAATTATCATTTATGATTAAACGTCAAGGCATTGAAATCAAATCCCTTTTGAAATCAACATCATAAAGAACTTGCTTGCTTAAAATTCATTGATGTAAAACATAAAATCCTCAAGAAACAACATCATGAAGAATTTGCCTACTTGTAAGCAAATTCCTAAATCCATCAACATAAAACATTCCCAACCTTTGGCAATACTTGTGATAAAATAATTATCTTAAAAATGTTGTTTGCTTCCCATGAAGCAAATCTTGAGGTTTTTCATTAAAGTCATTCTTTTCCAAAACTTGTGGCTTTTCATTAAAGCCATCATTTTCAAAACTTGTGCTTGCCCATTCGTAAGAAACTCAAAAAACATCAATCATAAACGTATTCAACTATTTCAACATAAAAGAGAAAATTAATATTTTGAAAGGTTCGCTTGCTTACCTGAGATAGCCTTAATCCCTTTCTCCATAACTTTCTTGCTTTACCTAGATAAATGAAAATGACATTTCATTTGTATGCATCAAATTCAAATGTTTGCATCCCTTAGGGTTTTTTAACCTACATGAATCCATTTATATTTACGTTAAACTAACTTAACTCACTTGTCTTTCAAGTTGGGTGTCCATCTTCCAATTCTCACATTGGTATAAGTTGTGTTTCCATAGCACCTATTTCTTTTAAAATCCACTTATAATAGGTTAAATCCACATAATCACTTATGATACTTGTTTATATCCCATTGTAAGTTAAATTTCATCCCAAAAACCTGGAATTTAACATTTATTTTGATTTATTCCTCAATCTATCCATAATGCTGAAATTAGATACACTGATCCCTCTAATTTTTGAATCATAACCAAATCAAGGAATTTAAATTTAAAATTTCTATAAAACCTTAATAACTACATGATTTAACCAAAATAAATATTTTCAGTACAACATATGAAATATTTATATTTATTCTTGTATTTTTACTCTGTGGGATAGCAACATCAATTTTCAGACATCTCTAATCACTTTAATTATTAGGTATATTTATACCTTTCAAAAATAAATTTTTATTTTCTTCGATTGTTATTTGTGATTTCTTTCACATCATATAAAATTTTCAGCTCAAAATTACTTATATAAAAATTATTAAAAACCATTTGGTGTGGCTGATCCTGACACTTGTTCGACCCAGTTCAGGTTGATTTTCCTAGATTTTTAATTTACAACTTGCTTATCCTTTTAAGATAAAAAAATTTTTGTTCCTTAATAACCCTATCATAAGTTTTCACACAAATTTTCATACTAAAACGTATTCATTTACTATTTTTTTATAGTTTTCTTTCCTATTCTAGATTCAATACATATAAACATATCCATGTGATTCATTTCACTCTTATAATTATTAACACATAATCTTTATGAGGGTTTGTTTTGCTTAATCATTCAGCAAGAATTCAAGGATATATTTACACATGAATTAAATATTTTTAACCATCTTTACCTTAATCATCAACCAAACGTGATTTAGGTTAACGTATATAAATAAAAAATGCATAATACTCACCCAAATTAATATGAACATGGGTAAAACTTATCGAATCCTTTTTTCCTTCCTTTCTTCTTCCTTTTCCTCCTTGCTTGGCCTGCTTGGGATGACCCTAGCTGCTGCACCTTTGTGAAGAAAATTTTCTCCTTTTCTCTCTCTCTTTCTCTCTCTCCTCACTTGAACGACCCCCTTGCCTTGCTGCCCACTTTCTTCATTATTTCCTCTTTTCTTTCTGCCCAAGAACCTCTTTTATATATATTTGGAATTTTACCGTTGGTTAGTCATCATTTAACCATGGTTAAGGGAGCTTAATTGCCCAAAAACCCATTCATATTGCTGTCCATCCATTCACGTCCCCATGTGGCTTGACTTTTGGGATTTTATGCCATCAAAATCCATCTCATATCCACGTTCATTACTCCAACTAGCTGCCTAGGTCATTCAAATGCATATTTTGCATTTTTAAAAATCAAAAAATCAAAGGGGAAGACCCCTTCGATGTCCACACCATGTCACCTCTCCATGCCTCTTTGAGGCTAGCCCTTAGCCTCTTAAACCATCACTTAATCCACTTGAATTTTCAAAGATTTTAGACCTTGTCTTAATCCAAAAAATCTAGCTCAAAGCACCTCCTTTTGACACCTCTCATGGGCATTAAACCAAGCCATTAAGCCACTTGCTTTTTAATAAATGTTATGGTACTTTTTAGTGCACAAAGTCAATGCTACTCACCTTTTTCTGACTAAGCATATTCTCATGGTAGTTAGATTAATCCAATCCTTCCATAACATAAATTTCATAATTTTATTCAATCATTTCAAGTTTCGTCTTAAACCTACTTTTCTACGTCAAGTTATGATCCTTTGAAGATAAACTTAGAGTGTGAGATTGAAAATAAATAATTATCATCTTAATTTCATCACATTTTCCTTAATCCAATCCACACATAAGGTTGAACCCAAATTCATAATCTTATCTTTCAATTTTCATCTCAATCCGCCTTATAGGCGTCAAGTTATGAATGTTCTACATTTTTCAACATAATTCCATAATTATCATTTTAAATTCCATAAATTAAATCATGAAAATTAAAATAATTATTCATACCACATTAGCATCTTATAATCCTCATTAAGCCACTTTAGTTATATTGACTTACATTGGGCTATGTCAATTAATTTTAATCACCATTCTTAATTACAACCCTAAATGCAAAAAATTATTAAATCATAAAATCATCCATAAATCAACCAAATCATACATAATTTATTTTTATATGCCAAATACAAATATATGAGCTTTACTTGGGTCTGGGTATCACGAATACCAACTTCTATCGCGCCCCAACCTTACTCCAAGATCTATCGATTGGTAAATGTGATCAGGATTGTTGCCCTATCACACGGCAGGCTTTATTGGATATTTATCCACTTAAACTTAACTTCGTAGGAGTTTAGATCATTTCGTACATTCAAATTTCCATCAAATGCCTTTTTAGGTCATTATATCATTTGAGAAATTACATATGTGATCTCATAAAATCTATACTTAATCATGACATAATATTTCATGCCTTAGCATTTATCCATAAAAAAATTTCACCATCCATGAGCATAAAACATAACATGATTCATATACATCATCAAAATAATCCTTTAGGAACATCATACAACCATTCATACATAAAGTCATATATAGGTGTTTACAAGAATTCATTCATTCTTGAATCTCCACCTGTGCTCTTTGCCTCCTTCCTTTCACCTGTCTTTGGGTTTCGAAAACAAAACATGAGTCGAAACTCAATTAGCAAACTATAGGGTTTTCAAGCAATTCAATTTGAAGGCAACACTGTTTAAAACCATTTTTTTCCATTCGGTAGAAGACACTTAGCAAGTGATCAACTACTTACGGAACAGAAACTTTTTCATAAACCATTCATAGAAACTATTCATGTAAACCAGTTTAATCCCAATTTTTGGGCATTTCATAAACATTGGATGTGCAAATGCATCATTTCCATTCATGACATAATCCTTCATGTGAGGGTACGCTAGCTCGAGGAACATCCTTTCATAACATGATCCTTTCCATCCTTAGCGTCGGACCTTCCGACTTGGAACCATCAAGGGTGGATCTCTTGTCCTGCTTCTGCCTTGACTAGTCTACTTGATTTTCATTCCATGCATGACTTTTAGTCACCCCGGCATTATATACCTCTTACACATGACAACTTGTCATTCTCATGTAGAAAATTCTTTACACCATCCCTTTTAAGCATCGTTTCAATGAAACATCGTTTAAATCCAGACTACATCACTTTTCATAAATAATTGCGAAACAGTAAGCAATTTATTTATCATAATCGAAGTAATATTTCAACACATATTGAAGTAAAAGAATGACCATCCTTAAATAACTTAGAAATAATTTCATTAATCAATTGTAAAATAGTTAAAACCTTTAGAACATCATTAGCAATCATTTTATCATATTTTGATAAAAAGAAAAGCATTTAGAAAATTGCTTGCTTACCTGCTTTGCCTTAGCTTTCCATATCGCTTATCTCTTTACTTTTGCCTATACATATAAGAATGACAATGCATTTATAACATTTTCATTTGTTTGCTTAGTTTTCCAACTCATAATCCATTAGCATACATAACCTATTTGAATTCCAAGTCAGGTATACATACATCGCACTCATTTGTGTATCATACCATCCATTCCATATTGTGTTTTAAACCCATATTTAAGGTAAACACATAATTATCATTCATAAATCAATATATGGGGATTTATATCTCCCATTAATCATATTTCATCTATTTTTCATTTCTCCTACGTCAATGCTCATTATAAGCATATAATTGACGTTTTAAGCTTCATAAATTAATTTCAAAAATTGAGATAATCAAAAATAATTCATACAGCAGAATCCTTATGAATTTCACCACATATTCATGCATATTTTTCATTTTAGCAACTTCATATAAATCATATATCATCCATTAATACATACGTTCCATATACGTTCATCATACAACACATATTATGTGTTTCTTAAAATTTCTTAATACAAAAAATTACATCCACCTTCAACATCATTAAACCCTTTAATTAACATGTACTTTAGGGTTTAATTTTGAATTTTCAATCCATTCATCATAGGGTTCCAAAACAGCAATGTTAGACCCATTTTTCACCCTTTCAATGCCTCTTTCAAGACTTAAATCTTAACAGATTTTTAAGTCATAATTTTCATCAACTAAATATGTTTTTCTTAACCCAAATTTAGGTTATTATCACATATTTAAAATTCATAATTCATTTGCTTCCATAACAGCAATATTTTCATGCATATAGAATATCCATTTTGACTCGTTTTGACGTATCTATACATATATCCTTAAAATCAGATTTAGGGCAACTCTTTCCAAGCCTTTTTGGACACTCAATGTACCTAAATCCTAGGGTAATTTACCCTCCATAACATCCATAAATCATTTATTTACAAATAGCAAGAAAAATCATATGGAAAGTACTCGTTTTGGCCCCCATTTGGATGTCACATACACATATCCTAAAAAATCAGATTTAGGGCAAACTCATGCAGCCCACTTAGGCCGTCCAAAGGGTCCTTAATTTAGATTAATTTCCCCTATAATTCATCCATAAATCATTTAAGCACTTCTTTATATCATTTTTAACTCAAAAATGGAAAAATCAGGTAATACTTGAAACCCTAAGTTTCATTTTTGCTAAAATCCTTTCCAAATCATCATGTTTTAATCATTTAGCAACTTGGTTTAGGATTTTGAGTAATTTCAAGTTAGATTTCTTCTCAAAATTCAACCCTAACATCCATCTTAACCTCTTTAAACCCTTAAATTCATTCATACCATTCAATTTTCATTCAATACCCAAATCAAGGGCATAATGAATCATCCTTCAAAAGGTTTATTATGAATCAAATTCATGACCCATAACTTGAGAGAAGAAACTTAGGTTTCAAGAATCCAAAACTCAATCCATACTTACTTATTCTAGGAAACTTCGAATCCAAGCTTCCTTAAATTGGTTTCTCTTCTTTCCTTCCTTCTCTTTCTTCTTCTTTTTCTTCCTTTTCCTCCCCCTTGGTGGTGCTCAAGGTCGCTGCCCTTTGGAGATTTTTCTCCCTTGAATTCTCACCCCAAATGGTCATCCGATGTGATGCTTCTCCCTTTATATATTGCTGATTTTTTTTTATCTTCTGGGGCCCATTTTGACACATCATAGATAGGGTATTTTAATGTCATCTTATCCATTAATGACTTGGCTAATTTATATCCAATTAAAATACCCATTTTCTATTTAATAAAAATCATAAAAATTCATGCATTGATCAGGTGCATTGCTGTCCACTAGGTGATGCCCTTTGTATCTGCTGACTTTAGCATTTTTGTGCCCGATTTTCCACTTGATTTAATGTCTCATTAGTTCCCCTAGGTGTTAGGCTACTTATACATGCATTTTGGGATTTTTAAAAATTCAATTTGTTGGGTCCCGAATAGATGGCAAAACCCAAGAGGGGAGGGGTGAATTGGGTTCTTAAAAATTTCTTCGGTAACTTATCCCCTTGTGAGTTCAATCCCCTTAAATGAAGAAACAAAATGGAGAGCAAAGCAATATAGAAAGCAGAAATAAAATAGACGCAGATTTTTATAGTGGTTCGGGCAACCTCCCTACTCCACTCTTCCAAGCTCACACACCTTGTGACTTGGGTTCCACTATTGCATTCCACGAATACAATTAGAGCCTCTTGCTCTCTTCTAGATTCTAGCTCTAGGGGGCATCAACAACTAGAGCCTCTTGCTCTCTTCTAGATTCTAGCTCTAGGGGGCATATAACACTTAGCACAAGTAGGTGATGAGTCACACTCCAATCACACACTACTTTGCTACCACTTGATCTTAGCTACGCAAGCTAAATCAAGTTCAACACAAACAAATAAACAAAGAAAGAAATCTACACTTTACAGATGTGTAGCAACACTTTAGCGCAGAGAAGAACTTGAAGAATAGGCTTTGAAGATTCAGACAATGAGCTTTTTGCAGTTTGAAGCAGAGTTCTTCTTCTTTGAGTGGCTTGATCTCTTTAGAGCTCTTGAATGTAGTAGTTAAGCACACTTAATGATTCTCAGCTACTTCCCTCGTTCACCATGAATGCTATTTATAATTTTGGAGGGAATCCGAACGTTAGAAGGTAGGTGGCGCGCATTTAATGCGCCAACGTTCGAATTAATTCCGACCGTTGCGACCCAAGTCGCATGTGGAGTCGACTTCGAATGCGACTTCGCCCAAGTCGCAGATGGAGTCGACTTCGGGTGCGACTTCGCTTCTCCGTCGCCACTTCAAGTTCCAGTCGGGGTCGACTTGGGTTCACGACTTGACCCAAGTCGCAGGTGGAGTCGACTTCGTGTGCGACTTCACCTCGTCAGTTGATTTTCTGAACTTGAATAATTTCGAGATGCTTTGTCTCATCATGCCTTTGCTTCTTTTGTGTTTTTCATGTCTTGAATCATTGAGTCTTGCTTTCATTAGCTCCATGATTTGCAAGCTTTAGACTTGATTTGATCTTGAATGCCTTGTAGCTTCCTCTCTTGGACTTGAGAGGCTTTGAGTTAATCTTGAAATCATTTACTCTTGAAATTGCATCTTTGATCTTTTGAAAGAAGCTTGAATCAGTATCTTTGAATCTCCAAAACCTCAAGTCGCACTTCGGGGTCGACTTCGTTCGCGACTTCACCTAAGTCGCAACTGGAGTCGACTTCACTTGCGACTTCGATATTCTGCTGCTTCGAGATTCAACTCTGGATGCTTGAAGTCGATGCTGGAGTCGACTTCGTCTGCGACTTGGTTTCCTAAGTCGCACCTGGAGTCGACTTGGCCTGCGACTTCACTTGTTCTTCTCCCCTTTTCAGCTCTGGACAGATTTGACTTCTTGAAGTCGATCTTGGAGTCGACTTGGGGAACGACTTGCCCTTCTAACTTGATTTTCTTCAAATGTATATTCCTTAAGACATTTCACGAACTTGTTAGTAGCCAAGACTTTCTCAAATTGATTTGTTAATCATCAAAACATAGATTTAGCTAGTTTTCCTCATGTTTCCAACAATCTCCCCCTTTTTGATGATTGACAAAACTAATTTGAGTGGATACCTTTCATTAAAAAATAATATGTTCATATTGCATTTTAAAATCATGCTTATGCTCATGCAAACAGAAAATATCATGTAAGCATATCATATTCTCCATTAATCATCTCTCTCCCCTTTTTAATTATTAAGATTTCTACTCAATTTTTCAACTCAAATACTCTTCTTCTCCTTAAATCTCTCTCCCCCTTTTTGTCAATATATCAAAAAGATTTGAGGGTAATCAAAGAGATAGGTGGGTTAGCTCCCCCTAAATGGGTGCTCCCCCTTAATTTATGCTTTAAGTGAGTTCAAGCATTCCCATGTCATTTCTAATCTTATAAAATGCTTCTTTTGCTAGGGGCTTAGTGAATATATCTGCAACTTGATCCTCTGTTCTTACATATACCAAACATATGTCATGATTTTCTACATGTTCTCTAATGAAATGATGTCTAAGGTCTATATGTTTGGTCCTAGAATGCAGGACTGGATTCTTGGTTAGACATATGGCACTTGTATTATCACATTTGATAGGTATATCTTTGAAATCCATGCCATAGTCCCTAAGTTGCTGTTTCATCCAAAGTAATTGGGCACAACAGCTCCCGGCGGCAATATATTCGGCTTCCGCCGTAGATAGAGCAACACTAGTTTGTTTTCTTGAAAACCATGAAACCAACATGCTTCCAAGAAACTGACATGTTCCACTAGTGCTCTTTCTATCTACTTTGTAACCGGCAAAATCCGCATCCGAGTAGCCGATTAGATCAAAATTAGAACCCTTTGGATACCATAATCCTAAATTGGTAGTGTCTACTAGGTATCTAAAAATTCTTTTCACAGCTACCAAGTGTGATTCTTTTGGGCATGATTGAAATCTAGAGCACATACACACACTAAACAAAATATCTGGCCTAGAAGCAGTTAAATATAATAAGGAACCTATCATGCTTCTATACAATTTTAAATCAACTAATTTTCCCTTCTCATCTTTGTCCATTTTGATTGTGGAGCTCATGGGCGTGTTTGCTCCTTTGCTATTCTCCATGCTAAACTTCTTGAGCATCTCTTTAATGTATTTGGACTGGTTTATGAAGATTCCTTCATTTAGTTGCTTGATTTGCAGTCCAAGGAAGAAATTGAGTTCTCCCATCATGCTCATCTCAAATTCTTTCTGCATAAGCTCAGAAAATTCTTGACAAAGAGCTTCATTAGTAGCACCAAAAATAATATCATCAACATAAATTTGAATAATTAATATATCATTTCCATTGTACTTAATAAACAGAGTGGTGTCTACCTTTCCCTTTTGAAAGTTATGATCAATCAAAAACTTGCTTAGTCTATCATACCAAGCCCTTGGAGCTTGTTTTAGTCCATATAATGCTTTGGTTAATTTGTAAACATACTTTGATTGATCTTTTTCTTCAAATCCAGGTGGTTGCTCAACATACACCTCTTCATTTATATAACCATTCAGAAATGCACTTTTGACATCCATTTGAAACAATTTAAAGTTCATGTGAGATGCAAAAGCTAGTAAGATGCGAATTGCCTCTAATCTAGCAACCGGGGCATAGGATTCTTCAAAATCTATTCCTTCTTCTTGTGAGTACCCCTTTGCCACAAGTCTAGCTTTGTTTCTCACTACTAGTCCACTTTCATCTAATTTGTTCCTAAAGACCCACTTGGTGCCAATAATAGTACAATCATTTGGTCTAGGAACAAGGTGCCAAACTTTATTTCTTTCAAATTGATTTAGCTCTTCTTGCATTGCTATAATCCAGTTTTCATCATCGAGAGCTTGTTCAATATTAGAAGGTTCAATCTTGGATACAAAAGCATATTGTCCACACACATTTTGCTTTGACCTTCTAGTTTTTACACCTTCATACACATTTCCTATAACTTGCTCAATTGGATGTGCATGATTGAATTTTAAATCAGTTGGAGGTTTATAGAAATTGTTACCTTCACTTACCCTTTCCTCCATGGATTCTTCTTGCTTTTCCATATGCAATTTTTCAAGATTGCTTGTTATGTCATCTGCATCACTTAGATCATCTTTTCTTTTAAAGCATGTATTAGTTTCATTAAAAATAACATGTATGGATTCTTCTACAACTTGGTTTCGTTTATTGAAAACTCTATATGCTTTGCTATTTGATGAATAACCAAGGAATATTGCTTCATCACTTTTAGCATCAAGTTTTCCCAAGTTGGTTTTTCCATTGTTCAGAACATAACATGTGCATCCAAAAGCATGAAAATAAGATATGTTTGGTTTCCTTCCTTTCCATAGCTCATATGGGGTCTTTTTCAAGATTGCTCTAATGGTAACTCGATTTAAAACATGACAAGCTGTGCTTACAGCTTCACCCCAAAATTTCTTAGATAATTTGCTCTCATTTAGCAATGTTCTAGCCATCTCTTGTATAGTTCTGTTTTTCCTTTCAACTACTCCATTTTGTTGTGGAGTCCTTGGTGCAGAAAATGTGTGATGAATTCCTTTTTCATTACATAATTCTGTGAATCGTTTGTTCTCAAATTCACCACCATGGTCACTCCTTATACACAAAATGGTATTCTGTTTTTCATTTTCCACCAAGTTTACAAAAGTTGAGAACATAGAGAAAGCTTCATCTTTGCTAGCTAAGAGAATTACCCATGTAAATCTTGAAAAGTCATCAACAATTACAAATACATATTTCTTTCCACCAATGGTTAAGATGTCGGATGGCCCATATAGATCCATGTGTAGCAATTCAAGTGGCCTAGTGGTGGAAATCTCCTTTTTGGTAGAAAAAGACATCTTTGGTTGTTTAGATAATTGACATGCCTTACATAATTTATTTTTGTCATATTTCAACTTAGGCAAGCCTTCTACCAAACTCTTTTTCCATAGGGTCTTTATGTTTCTCATGTTTATATGCCCAAGCCTTTTATGCCAAACCCATGGATCATTATCAATGGCCATTAGACATTGACCATTTAGTTCATCAAGTGAAACCAAATATACATTTCCATGTCTTTTTCCACTAAACATGATATGTTCATCATCAAATACATTGCATATAGATTATTCAAACACAACCTTATATCCTTTATCACATAATTAGCTAATGCTCATTAAGTTATGCTTGAGTCCTTCAACAAACAAAACATCCTCCATGCATGCATTTGAGCTACTGTAAATATTTCCTTTACCTTTGATTTTACCTTTCTCATTATTACCAAAGGCAACCGTTCCGTCGTTGCAAGGCTTAAGTTTGTGAAACAAATTTCTTTCTCCAGTCATGTGCCTTGAACAACCGCTATCCATGAACCATACATTATTTGCCTTTGCCTTTAAACAAATCTGAAAAGTAAACAAATAATCCTTATCTCTTTGGTACCCATTTTATGGGTCCATTTGGGTTAGTAACATTATTCAACCTTTGTTGCTCCAACTTAGAAAGTTCAAATCTTGTGTTCCTTGGAACCCAAACTAGTTTTGCACCATAATCAAACAATCTCTTAAAGTTACACTTGTAAACTTTATGACCCATTTTGTTGCAAAAGTTGCAAGCCATTGGTAATCTAGGAGTAGGCCTCCAAGTATATTTTGGTTCAAATGTTGGTCTTTTAGTCCACATAACATTTCTCCTTTGTGGCTTGTATATAGGTGCAATTTTGGTTTGATATTTCCCAAGTGTAGGCACATTTGATTTGTCACTTTCTTCTTGCTCAAATGTATTGTATCCAAGACCTCTTTTGTTTGTTTGGGAGGTCATGTTCAGAAACATTTTTACACTTTCTCCTGGATTAGAGAACTTTGCTAATGATTCATTTAAGGATTTGTTCTCCTTTTTCAGTTTCTCTACTTCTTTCAACAATGATTCATTTTCTTCTTTCAGTTTTGTTGATTTTTCAGCTAGTTTTCCATTTTCAATAATAACAAAGTTACATTGTTGTCTCTTTAATGTCAACTTGTTTCCTAGCTTTTTGATCTCCTCATATAATGAATCATATGCAAGTTGTAGTTCTTCTAATTCAGCACATTTGAGGCAATTATGAAAAGAAGAATAACTAGATTGAGAATGACAAGGTTTGGAAGTTACCTCTTCACTTTCTGTGTATTTAGTTGAGATGGATTGATCTTCCAAAACTTCCGTTGTGTTCAAGCATAGCAAGTCCTCTTCTTGCTCGATTCGTGCCATGCAGCATATTCTTGCACAGTTGGCTGCATCATTGTCGTCGGTTGAAGAGCTGCATGTTGATGAAGTTTCCTCGTTGACGAACATGCCTCTTCCTCTTGGCCTTTGGTATTTTCTTCTTTCATGATTCACCTTTGGCCTTTCTTCCGGTGTAGGACATTGAGCTTGCATATGTCCTACGCCCCCGCATTGGTAGCATTTTATGACCTCCTTCTTCTTTTCTTTTTGTGGTCTTTCTTTGAAGTCTTTAATGTTCTTTTCTTTTCTCACAAATTTTCGAAACTTGTGAGTAAGAAGTGCAATATCTTCATCACCATTGTTAGACGAGGAGGTAGACTCATCTGAGTTGCGTGCCGCTTTTAATGCAATGATTTTCTTCCCTTTATGATTCTCTTCGTTTCTTCTCTTAATTAGCTCATGTGACATTAATGAGCTAATTAGATCTTCTAGCTTTAGAGTGTTGAGGTCTTTGGCTTCTTCAATAGCTGTAATCTTTGGAGTCCATGAATCCGGTAGAGCTCTCAATATCTTCATAACCTGTTCGGATTCAGAAATAGCTTTTCCAAGACCTTTGAGAGCATTAGTAATCTTAGAAAATCTTGCAAACATTTCAGAAATATTTTCAGTGTCTAGCATTCTAAAACTTTCCAACTCTCCTATCAAAATATTTCTCCTAGTCCCTTGGACTTGGGAGGTTCCTTCATAAATGGATGTTAGAGTATCCCATATCTCTTTTGCAGTCAAACAAGAAGATACTCTATCATACTCCGAAGCCGTAAGAGCACAAAATAAAGAATTCATTGCCTTGGCATTGCTCTTGACGGTTCTAACTTCCTCTTCGGTCCACTTGGAAGCTCTTTCATCTATAGGCAAGATTACACCGTCTTGGATTGCAATCCAAGAGTCCATATCGGTAGCCATAGTGAGTTGCTTCATACGAAGCTTCCAATAACCAAAGTTGTTCCCATCAAACAATGGTGGCCTTGTAAAAGATTGGCCCTCGGCAAAAGCGGGAACGGAAGTAGATTGGGATGCCATGATAATAGATCTCTTTGATTCAATTCAAAGACCTGCTCTGATACCACTTGTTGGGTCCCGAATAGATGGCAAAACCCAAGAGGGGAGGGGTGAATTGGGTTCTTAAAAATTTCTTCGGTAACTTATCCCCTTGTGAGTTCAATCCCCTTAAATGAAGAAACAAAATGGAGAGCAAAGCAATATAGAAAGCAGAAATAAAATAGACGCAGATTTTTATAGTGGTTCGGGCAACCTCCCTACTCCACTCTTCCAAGCTCACACACCTTGTGACTTGGGTTCCACTATTGCATTCCACGAATACAATTAGAGCCTCTTGCTCTCTTCTAGATTCTAGCTCTAGGGGGCATCAACAACTAGAGCCTCTTGCTCTCTTCTAGATTCTAGCTCTAGGGGGCATCAACAACTAGAGCCTCTTGCTCTCTTCTAGATTCTAGCTCTAGGGGGCATATAACACTTAGCACAAGTAGGTGATGAGTCACACTCCAATCACACACTACTTTGCTACCACTTGATCTTAGCTACGCAAGCTAAATCAAGTTCAACACAAACAAATAAACAAAGAAAGAAATCTACACTTTACAGATGTGTAGCAACACTTTAGCGCAGAGAAGAACTTGAAGAATAGGCTTTGAAGATTCAGACAATGAGCTTTTTGCAGTTTGAAGCAGAGTTCTTCTTCTTTGAGTGGCTTGATCTCTTTAGAGCTCTTGAATGTAGTAGTTAAGCACACTTAATGATTCTCAGCTACTTCCCTCGTTCACCATGAATGCTATTTATAATTTTGGAGGGAATCCGAACGTTAGAAGGTAGGTGGCGCGCATTTAATGCGCCAACGTTCGAATTAATTCCGACCGTTGCGACCCAAGTCGCATGTGGAGTCGACTTCGAATGCGACTTCGCCCAAGTCGCAGATGGAGTCGACTTCGGGTGCGACTTCGCTTCTCCGTCGCCACTTCAAGTTCCAGTCGGGGTCGACTTGGGTTCACGACTTGACCCAAGTCGCAGGTGGAGTCGACTTCGTGTGCGACTTCACCTCGTCAGTTGATTTTCTGAACTTGAATAATTTCGAGATGCTTTGTCTCATCATGCCTTTGCTTCTTTTGTGTTTTTCATGTCTTGAATCATTGAGTCTTGCTTTCATTAGCTCCATGATTTGCAAGCTTTAGACTTGATTTGATCTTGAATGCCTTGTAGCTTCCTCTCTTGGACTTGAGAGGCTTTGAGTTAATCTTGAAATCATTTACTCTTGAAATTGCATCTTTGATCTTTTGAAAGAAGCTTGAATCAGTATCTTTGAATCTCCAAAACCTCAAGTCGCACTTCGGGGTCGACTTCGTTCGCGACTTCACCTAAGTCGCAACTGGAGTCGACTTCACTTGCGACTTCGATATTCTGCTGCTTCGAGATTCAACTCTGGATGCTTGAAGTCGATGCTGGAGTCGACTTCATCTGCGACTTGGTTTCCTAAGTCGCACCTGGAGTCGACTTGGCCTGCGACTTCACTTGTTCTTCTCCCCTTTTCAGCTCTGGACAGATTTGACTTCTTGAAGTCGATCTTGGAGTCGACTTGGGGAACGACTTGCCCTTCTAACTTGATTTTCTTCAAATGTATATTCCTTAAGACATTTCACGAACTTGTTAGTAGCCAAGACTTTCTCAAATTGATTTGTTAATCATCAAAACATAGATTTAGCTAGTTTTCCTCATGTTTCCAACACAATTTTCATGCCTAACTTGCCCTTGGATGTCCCCTTGGTTGCCACATAATCTATGCCTCTATTTAGCTACATATTAGGTATTAAAACCAAGCATTTAAGCCTCAAATTTTTTCATGGATTTTAACCTTAAATAAATTCATAAAATCCAGCTCCATTCACCTCCATTTGACACCTTGCATAGCATTAAACCAAGTCATTTAACTCACTCGCTTTAACATAAATGCTATGTAGTCTAGGATACACAAAGTCAATGCTAGGCACCTTTTTCTGATTAAAAACTTTTCCATAGTAATTATCTTAATCTAATCCGTCTATACCATAAATTTCATAATTTTATTCATTCGTTTCAAATTTCATCTCAAACCGACGTTTCTATGTCAAGTTATGGACCTTTGAAAATAACCTTAGAGTGTGAGACTAAAATCAAATAATTATCACCTTAATCTCATCACTTTTTTCTTAATCTAATTAACTCATAAGGTTGAGCCCAAATTCATGAGTTTATCTTTCAAATTTCATCTCATTTTGCCTTATAGGCATCAAGTTATGAATTTTCTACGATTTCCAACATAATTTCATAATTTCTATTTTAATCTTCATTAATTAAATCATAAAAAATTAAAATAATTATTCATGACTCATTAGCATTTCTCAATCCTAATTAAGCCCCTTTAGTTATCTTGATTCACATTGGAATTTGGCGATTAGTCTTAATCACATTCTTAATTGCAAACCCTAATTACAAAATACCATTAAATCATAAAAATCATAAATCATCCATAATTCATTTAAATAACGCATGTGTTATATTTATAGACCTACTTGGGTTTGGGTATCACATTAAATTATGCTAAAAACCTTAGGGCAAACTCTCCAAGCTTGTTATTTAGTCAAACTCAATGTCAAGTAATCTAAATCCATAAGAAGTCTATCTTATGTAATCAATACATGGGATTTCATTAGATTCTCAATTCCTACATGATACTCCAAGGTTCCATCCTAGGTTTGCGGTGATAACAAGCTTGGTGCCCTTATGCAAACAATCTAATCATGATTTTTCAAATCAAATTTAATATCAAAATATAAATAAATAAACCTACTTACCTTCAATGAAGCCTTTAACCAAATTCACTACAGCATTAGGTGCCATGAATTGTACCCCTTGAATCAACAAAACATCAACAAGATCATCTCAAATCATCTAAGATCAAGTAAGGATATAAAACTCATAATCCCATCAAAATTCTAGCTCTTTACCAAGATTTTATTAGAATTTAACCCAAACTCAAAAGATAACCTCAACACCAATATACAAAGTTTCCATAATCCATTTACAACTTATTACCATGATCTAAACAAAGAGGCACAACTTACGTGCCTCAAGTATATTACAAATACCTTATATCACATCGCATCTAATTCACTCATTGTATAAGTTTAACAGAAGCTCTAGTTTTAATAAATCCAATGTCTCTACTCAAACCTAATCCTTCAATAATGTCATAAATAGTCAAACCCAAAAGCAGTGCCCTATTGATATTAGCTTAAAAACCATGTTACTTGTGATAATTCTATTTGATGATTAGCATGTATTGCTTTTGAGTTTGAAAATTCAATATTTTCAATGGTTAATCTGTGGGATGGCTATTCAAAGAACCTCGATGCAAGAATAGAAATTAAGCATAAATTCAAATCATAAAGCACAAACCAATTCATAAAGACAAAATACTTATAATGATTCGGTCAACCATAAACCTATTCTACTCTTTAATCACAATTACTTGAGTTTCATTGGTAACTTCAACTTACAAGTCAAAGTAGTATAGTTAGTTTGATTATATTTTAGAATGGTACTAAGCTTCAAATGAGCTCATGAAACAATCAACTACTTGATTCACTTTGCTCTTAATTTGATCATAACTAACACTAAGGTAATACAAGAAATAAAAATTTAAATAGAAAATCACACCAATTTTTATATGTGCAAGAGCAGCAAATCTTTAATGTGAGTAGCAATTTGAAAATTTGAATTACCGCAATACCACCACCATGAATCAACACCTTCAACTTGCACTTAAACCTTCAAGAGCAATCTCCACAAGAGAGCAAGTTGAAGTTTCTCACACAAGCACTTGGGTGTCCTTTTTTGATACTTTTAAGCTCTCCTGCGTTCTTCTTTTAACCTCTTGATCACTTGAAATATTGCCTAAAATCTAGCTCAAAAAGTCTCCTCAATTCGTTTGATTGATGCATTAATCTTTTTATTTTTTTGAATTTTTTAAATAAATTCATTCCTTTTTATTTTTAAAATTAAAATAAAATGTCAAATTTAAAGAGTAATAATTTAGATGAGACTCAAATATTTATAAAAAAGTCAAAAAATAAGACCGATCAATGCGTAATATGCATTAAAGAGTCACGATACATTATCTTTCTATTATACAACTTGCTAAAGACTCATTTCTTCTATTTGTTGGCTATCCACAACTTGATCCAATTATATTAAATGTGTCAACAAGGTTTAAGTTTTTATAAATAAGTTATATATGAATTAGGGTTAAACTTTTAAATGGATTAAAGTTAGATGTAGCCTCTACGGAAGAGAAAATGAGGCATAGTAAGTTCATTTTATGCATTCAAAATCTTGCATGAGATGTTTCCTTTAATCATTCAAATCATCTTTTTTTATTTTAACTAATTCATCAAAATCATACAGTTGAATTATCGTTTATTTTGTTGTAGACTATAAGCTTGTGACACAAAATGAATAATTTGAATGCATTGAGACATAATTAGTTGATTTGAGTATAATATGGAGGCCGCATATTTGACTTTATCATATCATTTAATTTGACCATGTGACGTAATTCATTTACTAATGCTTTTATGTAGAATGTGCTATGGGAGCAACATGCCTTCACTTACCTTTGATAAAAGTTATTATTGTTTTGCTCAATTTCTCGTTCCTTTTGCAACTCATGTTTTTCATTCTCTGGATGGCTTTGCACTCTTTTGAGATAAAACCTTATCATAAATATGATATCTTCTTTTTCTTCGTATCCATGTCATGCGTCAATGAATATTCGTACCATAAAATCTAGGAACCCGAAAAGACTTGGTTCCACCTTTGGAATGTCTTTTTGGCATCAAAACTAATCTAACTCTATTGTCAAATATTATTTTTGCTTTGCATTGATATACTTTACGTCCAAATTTATTATAATAATAACAAGCCAACTCTATTGTGGTCTGGAGTAACATGATAGCCCTTTGGTTGCCAATTAGACATTTTTATCCATGACCTATCAACAAGTTTCTTAACATGGAAAACTTGTCTCCTTGAATTTAACGTCGGAGCATTTGATTTATTCAATTTTACATTAACGTGTTCCACATATCCAAGACCTCTCTTATCAAGTTGAGTGATCATTTTAAAAAAATTTGCATATTTTCTCCTAGGTTGGAGGACTTAATAAATAAATTTTTAAATTTTGGTTCTCCCTTTTTAATTCCTCTATCTCCTTCTTCAAGGCATTTATATCCTTTTGTAAGGAGATATTCTTTTTCGCTAACTTTTCATTTGCAATAATGATTATATTGAATTGCTTTTCTTTTTAAGCATATATGATGCAAAGTCTTTAAAATTCATCAAATAATGAGTCATAAATTTATCATAAATCATCTAACTCACTAAATCTAAAACAAACACTACAAGATGAAATGCAATAGGAATTCTATGAGCTTACCTTGACATCCATAGATGCATCCGATGTTGGCAATTTGAACCTTCTTGTGTCATTATTTTTTTCATTGGCTTTATGACAAGCTTCCTTTTCGTCTTCTACAATAGTCACGTAGCAAACTCTTGCCTTGATGAAGTGCTAGAGCTTGAGGTAGTATATTCCTTTGTAAGAGTCCTTCTAGTCTTTTCGTTTCAAAAAATTATCTTATTTTAAATTTTCAAGTCATCTAGTATCGTGCATTCAATTTGTATATATCTAACACCACCACATTTATAAAATTTGAAAATTCTTTTCTTCTACCTTCATTTTCTTATATGAGTTAGAATTTTTTTTTATTTCTCTTCGTGTTAGAGTATGAGCTTGATGTGGATTCATTTGAACTTTCTTTCATATTTTTAAATGCAATAGCCTTTCTACTTCTATGAGGTTCTTCTCTCTTATTTTTGATTAGCTCGTAAGATAGAGTGAGCCAGTCAAGTCATTTACTTTAAGTTTATTTGAGTCTTTTGCCTTCTCAATAGTTGTAACCTTCTGATTTCATGAGTTCGGCAATGCTCTAAGTATCTTTATAACTTGCTTACTTTTAGAAATTGACTTTTTCTAGACTTTTAGGAGTGTTTATAATTTTAGAAATGTAATATGCATACTCGAAATAGATTCACCATCTAACATGCGAAAGCTTTCAAAGTCACCAATAAGGATGTTCCTTTTAGTCCCCTTTACTTGGAAGGAATTCTTATAAATGGATACCAACTTATCCCATATCACCTTAGCTATTATGTATAAAGAAACTTTATCAAATTCTACAACAATCAATACACAAAATAAAAAGTTCATAGCTTTAGTATTACTTTGGAAGAACTTGACATCTTCTTTTGTCCAAGTGGATGCCCAATCATCTTTTGGGAATGTAATGTCATCTTGTATGGTCATCCAAAAATCCATACTAATTGTCATAATTAGTTGTTTCTCCTTCAACTTCCAATAGACAAAATTATTGTCATTAAATAGAGATGACTTAAAAAATGATTAGCCCTCAACAAAAGCAGGTACTAAAGTTGAGTAGGTTGCTATATATATATATATATATAAGAGATCACCTCAAATAAAATAGAGACTTGCTCTTGTTGGTCCCGAGTTTATGGCAACAACCCAAGAGAAAAGGGGTGAATTGGGTATTTTAAAATTCTTTACTTAAACAGAAACTTTCCCCCTTTTTAATTTAATCCCCTTAATGAAACAAGCAGAAAATATGGAGAGAAATAAAGCAGTAAAATATAGATAATCAAGTCACACCAAGAGACACAATTTTATAGTAGTTGGGGCAACCTTCCCTACTCCACTCTTCCAAGTTTACACCTGTTGTGACTTGGGTTCCACTATTGGATTTCAGATACAACTAGAGCAGCAACTCTTTTCTAGATTCCAGCTCTAGGGGGCTTGCACAAATACAGCACGAGTAGGTGACAAGTCACACTCCAGTCACAACACTACTTAGCCTTCACTTAGTTTCAGTTTCTAATATCAAACCAAGTGGTAAATACAAATAATGAATCGACAGAAAGAAGTACACTTTACAAATTTGTGCAGGCAGTTTGTAGTGCGTAAAAGAACTTGTAGGAGTAGAATGTTCAGCAATGGAGATTTCAGTAAGTTGTAGCACAGTTCTTCGCTTGGAGTTGGTGTAAATCACTTTCATGCTAGAGAGAGTGGAAGGTAAGCATATTGAATGTTTCTCTAATCCCTTGCACGTCCTCTTGAATGCTCTTTTATAATGAATGAGTAAATTCAAACGTTTGGTGGTAGGTAGCGCGCATTTAATGTGCCAACGTTCGAATTTTTCCGACCGCTGCGAACCAAGTTGCATGTGGAGTCGACTTGGTATGCGACTTCATCTAAGTCGCACGATGGAGTTGACTTGGGATGCGACTTCACCCAAGTCGTAAGCTGGAGTCGACTTTGGGTGCGACTTCGGTCTTTAGCTTCCACTTCAAGTTCTATCTTCAGGTCGATTTGGTCTTAGACCTGACCTAAGTCGTAGGTGGAGTCGACTTCGGGTGTGACTTCACCATCCATGTGCATATGTTGGAACTTAAGATTCTTGCAAGTGATCTTTGATACTTCATTTTTCCTCTGTTATCTTGTTCTCCAATTGATGTCTTTGGTTTTCCTTGTTTAGTCTTGAGACTTAGCATATAGTTCTTCTCTTGAGAAGTTTATCCTTGTGACCTTGATTTAGGATGATTTTCCTTCTTGATTTTAGTCTCCGATCTTTAGTATATATAGTTGTTCCTTTAATGATTTTTGACTTTGAAGGATCCTGACAAAGCCAATTGCTTGCTTGAGTTGACTTGGTCTTCAACTTCACTCAAGTCGCATGCTTGGGTCGACTTGAGGTTTGACTTCACTCAAGTCGCATTGCGGAGTTGACTTGGAAATGCGACTTGACTTTGAGGATTCGAAGTCTTCTGCATATTGTACTCAAGTCACATATGGAGTCGACTTGGGTCTGCGACTTCACTTAAGTTGCAAGTAGAGTCGACTTCGACTGCGACTTCACTTGTCTCCGAGTCCCAAATTCAATGCTAGAACATTTAGTGCATCCGAAGTCGCTTCTGGAGTCAACTTAGGAATCGACTTCACCTAAGTCAATGGTTGAGTCGACTTGGAACTGCGACTTGGTCTGCTATATTCTAAAACTTGAGTTTTTAACCTTTAATAATACTTAGCAACCGCATTAGTACCCAATTAATTCTGAAATTGAGTTGTTAATCATCAAAACATGGATTGTACTTAATTTTCCTTGAATTCTAACAATCTTCCCTTTTTGATGATTAACAAAACCAATTTTAGATATACCTCTCATTTTCTATCAAAAGTGATGTATTATACTTATTTTGGTTTTAGAACATACATATTGCATTATCATTACATTCCAGGTTCAAATGAATCAAAACACTATTTCATGCTCAAACAAATTCATGCAAAGTACATTGAATCATTCAATCATTGCATTCCAAATAGTCAATCATTGTAATTTCAAACACAACACAATTTGAAACAAAACCTTGTCATATATCTAACCATTTGCATATATTATGATTCAAAAGAAAATGACCTATATGTACATGCTACCCAAACCCAAAAAACAGACTAAGTCCTAAACCTAGGACAACCCTAATAACCCTCTCAAATCTCCCTCCCCCTTTTTTTCAAAGAATCAAATAAGAGATAGGGGAATCGGGATTTTGAAAATTGGAAAGTGATGATTGGATAGGAGGGAGAATGGGTAGGTCGGATGTGGGCTGAGGAGTAGAAGGAGGAGAAAGCCTGAACTGTGGGTTCGACTCTTACAGATTCTCTAAAGTACGGATCGATCTCAGGTAGACTCGGCACTGGATGACCATGATTGCTTCCCAACGCGAGTTTATACTTGATTATTCTCAATTTTCGATCCATCCTGTCTTAACGATTGTGCATCTCCATCATCGCCGTATGTATCGCCACCAACTGTTGGGTCAGTCTATCTTCCATCTACTCAAGATGATCCCAGATAGCATGAGCGGAAGCAGACCAGTTTGGTGAGTGTGGATGAGGGTCTGGAATCTATGAACCTTGCGGAGAACAGGATCCATGAGAGTGTGGTGATGCAGGATCTACAAGTGCATGAGGTGGAGATAGAGCCGGCTCAGGCTGTGGTGGCTGCTCCTCCTTAGGATGACCACCCGCTTCCGCGGGCTAATTTGCATGTCCCATCATCTCCCATAGTTGCTCGGCCCTGAATTCCTCGAGATTGATCTTCATTCGGGTCAGAAGGGCTCGGTTGATAGTGTTTGTAGGCTTCAAGACCTTGAATGGTTCCCCATCCAAATTCACACCAAGGAAACTCATAATCTTGGTAATCCATGTCCCATAAGGCAAGACTCCTCGTGGATTTTCCTTCTTAGATGCTAGAGCTTCCAACAACAGTCTAGGTGGCTGACTTTGACCCGATTTACCACCTTCCACAAAATTTCAGCCTCTTGGGGATTCAAATGATTGCGGCCTCCTCCCTTAGGATATATGCAGTGTACAATCAATAGCCTGAGAACCCATAGTCTGGGGGATAGATCCATATAGTGAAGGAATTTTATCCCCGGATGGTACTTGTTGTTGTTAGTCAGTTGGTTGTACATTTGTGTAAGTGACAACCCATCTAGAATCCGTTCATTTTCTTCTAGGACTTCCAAAACATTTGCAATCCAATGAATTGCATTGTTCCTGCGTGTAGCACTTCATATTCCCAGATTAATCTCAATCCCCTTGACAAACGTGCTGTAATATTCCTGATCCCATAGGTAGTAGAATAATTTAGTTAGATCAGGGTATATCCGATCAACTGCCTTTAACAGTCTAGTCCACCCTTGAAAATCCAGCAACTCTTCAATCCCAAACTCATAATCACTTAGAAATTTAAAATTTATAATCTTGGGAATGAAGATCTACGCTCATAAAAATGTCAATAGAACCGACAATGTTGCCTGTCGGTTCTAAAGTAAGTGGTGGGCATTTTTAGAACTTGCCCCTTCTATGTCGGTGTCCCTTGCCTATTTCCTACCGATTCGGTGTCACTGCTTGATTCTGCAGATGAATCCTTATGTCTGGGAGCGGATGTAGATGGATTTCCTTTCTGGAAGCGTACTCGGTGCCCCGTAAATGCAGTAGTTTCTTCTTGAACCCGCTTAGACGGCGTTCGTTGCTGTCAGGGCACTCCCTCGCTAGTGTTGGACTGGGACAGCTTGGATATGGGTAATTTGGAAGGTTTGGCAACTGCCTTTGGTGCCATTGATCTTTGAATGAATTATTTGAGGATTATCTGGGGGTTTTGTAAGATTGAAAGAGAAAGACAGTGAGAGGAGAGAGATGAATGGAATGAGAGCTGAGGCGAGAGGAGAACTGGATGGAATTGATAGGCAGTTAGAAGAGAGGAAGGGTAGAGTTGAGATGCAACAGGACAAAGAGAAAATGGAAGCTTGAGAGCCGAGAGAAAATGGAGGTAGTGAGGAGAGAAGAACCTTGAGAGTTGAGGCAGTTGGCGCGAGAGAGAGGGAAAGAGAGGAGAGGAAGAAGGAGAGAGAGGGAGTGTTGGAGAATGAGAAATCGAGAGAGAGAGAGAGAGAGCTCGTGAGCTTAGAGAGAATCCGATCGCAGGAGAGAAATGAGGAAGAAAGAGGAGAAGGGAAGAAGAAGAAGAGATGGGCGAAGTACGGGAAGACCAACCGGCATGCGTTGGAGTCGACTTGCCCTAACTGAAGTCGACTTTGCCCTTTCGGAGTCAACTTCAGTGAAGTCGACTTGGGCGGATCGAAGTTGACTTAGTTCTATTGACTTAGTTTCTGTGTTCTTTCTAATCTGCTACCCCTATCATATTATGCTCCTAATCAATCTCAATCATACTCATATATTTTTAATCTTGTAAAATGGTTCCTTTGCTAATAATTTTATGAAAATATCAGCAATTTGGTCCTCAATTTTAACATACTCTAGACAAATATTATGATTTTCAACATGTTCACGGATGAAATGATGTCTTACATCTATATACTTTGTTCTAAAATGCAACACAGGATTTTTAGTCAAACAGATAGCACTTGTATTATCACATCTAATTGGAATTTCATGATAATCAATACCATAATCCTTAAGTTGTTGTTTCATCAAAAGTAGTTTGGCACAACAACTCCCGGCGGCTATGTATTTCGCTTCCGCAGTAGATAGAGCACACTAAGTTTGTTTTCTTGAAAACCATGAAACCAATATATTTTCAAGAAACTGACATGTTCCACTAGTACTTTTTCTATTTACTTTGTAACCGGAAAAATCTACATCCAAGTAGCCGATTAGATCAAATGTTGACTCCTTTGGATACTACAACCCTAGATTAGTGGTTTTGATTAAATATCTGAAAATTCTTTTTACAGCTATTAGATGTGATTCTTTTGGACATGATTGGAATCTTGAACACATGCAAACACTAAACAAAATATCCGGTCTAGAAGCAGTCAAATATAATAAAGAACCTATCATGCTTCTATATAGTTTTTATTCGATAAATTTGTCTTTTTCAGCCTTGTCAACCTTGATGGTTGAACTCATTGCCGTATTTGTACCTTTGCTGTTTTGCATTCCGAACTTCTTTAACATCTCCTTGATGTATTTGCACTGGTTTGTAAAGATCCCTTCCACTAGTTGTTTAATTTGCAGTCCAAGAAGGAAGTTCAACTCACCCATCAAGCTCATTTCAAATTCACTCTGCGTAATCTCAGAAAATTCTTGGCATAGTCCAAGGATGCCCAATCCTCTTTTGGGAATGTAATATCATCTTGTATGGTCATCCAAGAATCCATACTAATTGTCATAATTAGTTGTTTCTCCTTCAACTTCCAATAGACAAAATTATTGTTATCAAATAGAGATGGTTAAAAAAATGATTGGCCCTCAACAAAAGCAGGTACTAAAGTTGAGTGGGTTGCTATATATATATATATTTATATATATATAAGAAATCACCTCAAATAAGATAGAGACTTGCTCTTGTTGGTCCCGAGTTTATGGCAACAACCCAAGAGAAGAGGGTTGAATTGGGTATTTTAAAATTCTTTACTTAAACAGAAACTTTTCCCCTTTTTAATTTAATCCCCTTAATGAAACAAGCAGAAAATATGGAGAGAAATAAAGCAGTAAAATATAGATAATCAAGTCACACCAAGAGACACAATTTTATAGTAGTTGGGGCAACCTTCCCTACTCCACTCTTCCAAGTTTACACCTGTTGTGACTTGGGTTCCACTATTGGATTTCAGATACAACTAGAGCAGCAACTCTTTTCTAGATTCCAGCTCTAGGGGGCTTGCACAAATACAGCACGAGTAGGTGACAAGTCACACTCCAGTCACAACACTACTTAGCCTTCACTTAGTTTCAGTTTCTAATATCAAACCAAGTGGTAAATACAAATAATGAATCGACAGAAAGAAGTACACTTTACAAATTTGTGCAGGCAGTTTGTAGCGCGTAAAAGAACTTGTAGGAGTAGAATGTTCAGCAATGGAGATTTCAGTAAGTTGTAGCACAGTTCTTCGCTTGGAGTTGGTGTAAATCACTTTCATGCTAGAGAGAGTGGAAGGTAAGCATATTGAATGTTTCTCTAATCCCTTGCACGTCCTCTTGAATGCTCTTTTATAATGAATGAGTAAATTCAAACGTTTGGTGGTAGGTAGCGCGCATTTAATGTGCCAACGTTCGAATTTTTCCGACCGCTGCGAACCAAGTCGCATGTGGAGTCGACTTGGTATGCGACTTCATCTAAGTCGCACGATGGAGTCGACTTGGGATGCGACTTCACCCAAGTCGTAAGCTGGAGTCAACTTTGGGTGCGACTTCAGTCTTTAGCTTCCACTTCAAGTTCCATCTTCAGGTCGATTTAATCTTAGACCTGACCTAAGTCGTAGGTGAAGTCGACTTCGGGTGCGACTTCATCATCCATGTGCATATGTTGGAACTTAAGATCCTTGCAAGTGATCTTTGATACTTTATTTTCCTATCTTATCTTGTTTTTCAATTGATATCCTTGGTTTTCCTTGTTTAGTCTTGAGACTTAGCATATAGTTCTTCTCTTGAGAAGTTTATCCTTGTGGACTTGATTTAGGATGATTTTCCTTCTTGATTTTAGTCTCCAATATTTAGTATATATAGTTGTTCCTTTAATAATTTTCAACTTTGAAGGATCTTGACATAGCCAATTGCTTGCTTGAGTTAACTTGGTCTTCGACTTCACTCAAGTCGCATACTTGGGTCAACTTGAGCTTCGACTTCACTCAAGTCACATTGTGGAGTCGACTTTGAAGTGCGACTTGACTTTGAGAATTCAAAGTCTTCTGCATGTTGTACTCAAGTTGCATATGGAGTCAACTTGGGTCTGCGACTTCATCTAAGTCGCAAGTGCAGTCGACTTCAACTGTGACTTCACCTGTCTCCGAGTCCCAAATTCAACGCTAGAACATTTAGTGCATTTGAAGTCGCTTCTGGAGTCGATTTGGGAATCGACTTCACCTAAGTCGATGGTTGAGTCGACTTGGGACTGCGACTTGGTCTGCTATGTTCTGAAAATTGAGTTTTTAACATTTAATAACACTTAGTAACCACATTAGTACCCAATTAATTCTCAAATTGAGTTGTTAATATTAAAACATGGATTGTGCTTAATTTGCCTTGAATTCCAACAGCTCTAATACCACTTGTTGGTCCCAAGTTATTAACAAAACCGAAGAGGGGAAGGTTGAATTGGGTAACTAAAAATTATTTGATAATTTAAAAACTTAATCCCTTGTGTGTTCAGTCCCCTTAAATGAAAAGTAGAGAGCTAGGGAGAGTAGCAAAGAAACAAATACAACAGTAACAAGCGATATAATAAATTATAGTGGTTTAGACAATTTTCCCTACTCCACTCTATGAAGTACTCACTCTCTTATGTCTTGGATTCCACTATTGTATATTTGATACAATTTAGAGCATTCACTCTCTTTTTTAGATTCTAGCTTTAGTAGGTGTATACAATAATCACTTGTTGGTGAAATTAACTCAAACTATTTAACTCTAATATGTTAGTAAGACAAACTCAAACCAATCAAGTAAAACTCATTTAGAAGACAAACTTAAACTAATCAATCAAAATTCATTAGTGAGACAAAGTCAAACCAACCCTCTATTTTACTTCTTCTTGAATTCGATCTCCAACACCAATCCAAGACAACAACCCATAGGAAAATTTACGCTTTACAACCTATAATCAATTCACTCTAGAAGCTTCTTGTTGTATGAAGAAGATAATCATACAAGCTCACTTAGAGCAGCAACATTTGAAGCTTCGATAGTTATTCAAATGATATCAATAATATTGAACGTTAGAACGTGTAAGATCATTTTATATTTTCAACTACTTCTCATGTTCATACTTCAATGATATTTATAAAGGATATGAAGATCTAGCCATTGCACTGGTGGTTGGCATACATTTTATGCTTTAATATTCAAAATTTCCTACCATTATAATGTGAAGTTGCAAGTGGAGTCGACTTAAGCACCTGACTTCACTTCAGTCGCATGTGAAGTTGACTTCGGTTGCGACTTTGCCTTGCTAAAACTCTCTGTCCATTTTTCTATCTTTGAAGTTATAGGCGAAGTCGATTTGGGATAAGATTTCACTTTAACTAAAACTTATTGTCTATTTTTTGTATTCAAAGTTGCAGGTGAAGTCGACTTAGGTAAGACTTTACTTTGCTGAACTTGCTATATGTGAACTTGAGCCCTTGAAACTTAATTTATTTTACATTTTCATCTTTATACTTGTAATTGGAGACTTAATATCTAAATACACTTACACATATTCATTAGATCCTTTTTTATAATATTTTAATGGCTTGTTAATTATCAAAATTAAATTAATCTTTCTTAAAGCAAGAATATGATCTACAATTAAATGGTGGAAAATTTTGAATATTGCCAATCCCCTATTGATGAAACTTGAGGCATATTTGTTTGGCATCATGTGGGCGATAGAAATGGAGTAAAATGACTAAGATAGAAAGTGATTAGTTGCTTCTGATCAGTTCGATTTTTGGAGGAAGTGAAAATGAAATTTACGCTAAAATTTCTTCTAAATGGTATCAAAGAGGTAGGTAAATCCTTTGAGAAGATATCTTTCTTGGAGTGTTTTAGGGGATGTAAACCAAGTTGCTCATGCAATGGCAAAGTTAACAATAGGAAATGGGTGATTCATAGGTGCTGGTGGATTTCGCCATCACAAAACATTGTAAATTTTTTGAATAGGGACTTAGCTTTTTGTAAGGTTTCTGTAACACCCCACCCTCGGGGTGTCATAGACGTGGTCTACTGTGTCAAAGCTGAGAATACCGTGATGAATAAAATCTCCCAAAATGGAAATAGATACCAAGATGCAAAATCATAAAAAAAATTTAACTATTACATCTCAAGTTTGCTCATCGTGGAGTTATTATACATATTCAGTGTTTATTATCAAGACAAGTAAGCATTATAAGATAATTTCAATAAAAATCTACCTTTCTTTGTCTTTTGCTCTGCTAGATTCACTTTTTTTTCGTGTTGATAGAGGCTCTAGTTTAGCATTGTATCCCTGTGCTTCCACTGAAAACAAAACTATGTGAGCTGAAAGCTCAGTAAGTAAAAATATATTTTTACTAAATTCATTTTGCAATCATTTTGATCTTTTTTCAACAACAAGGACAACATTTATATTATCTTGTATGCACAACAAACTGTAGTTAATGAAAATATAAAATATCTTGATACATGTGCATACATATGTCAATTCTAAATCATATATTCGCATTGTAGGTATTGTTATCTGTTTGTGCTCGCTGCAGTCCTGCTACACATTCGTGAGCTAATTCATCTTTTTTAGTAGTCCCAAAGTCGTTATCCGGGTACTACCATACTACTTTACTCCTTAGCAGCAAACCCAATATGCAATTATGCATTAGGCTCATGCACTGTGATTAATGCACCACTTAAATTTACTACTTAACATGATTTTGAAATAATAATACTCATATTTGAATAAAATGACTTGGAAGAAAATTTCAATTTAAATAAATAACCACACTTAATAGAAAATCACAATATTCACCTAATATTTTCAAAGTCATGCTGTGGTAAAAGTTTACTTACCTCTAAGAAGGCTTTAAACTTCTTTTTTAATCTCTTGAAATGACCTCAAGTCTCTATTCCTAATTTCATCACAACATATTCATTATTTCACCTTATTATTTTTTATAAATATTATTTAAATTCTCATTTATGACCTCTCCAACATATGTCATAATTTTATTTAGTGAAAATTATATTTTTCTATTTATTCTGTGAATTCCTAGCTTATATAAGGCATTTTTGCAAACTATTTCATTTGAAATGGGCTTTTTCATAATTTTTCTAAAACTTTTCTTATGAAATTCCTTCACAAGTCAAGAGATTATTTTGTAATAATCTTTTTAAAAATATCTCCTGCAAATTTTCTAGCGAAATTTATGTAAAATTTCCAAACTTGTTACAGTTTTTCTTCTTCCTTCTCTCTCTGTCAACATTCGGCAGTTGCAGAAACTGTCCTAACGAACCCGGAATTTTCCTCCGGGCACATATCTGGGTTCCTTTTTTAATATAGATTCACCCAATACTTTTCTTTTCGTAAATCTAGCAAATCTATGAAGTTTGAAAAAAAGTGTATGAATTATAAAAATTTAAAATTCTTATTGAATCTTCAACAATAAAGCATGAAAATTTTGTCTTACCTAACTGGCATACCCATAAAATGATTTACTGGAACAGATCTGAGAATTACATAAGTTTTCTTCCAAATATCAACTCGACAGCGTCCGTTTCTTGCCTTTTGTGCCTTCTCTCTGCTCCCGCATTCTTTAAAAAGAGCGCGTCATCGCTCTCCCGCCAATGTTCACCATTAATGTTCATAAATTAAATTATATTATATTATTAAATATTTACGACTATTACAGTTTCTGTACCCAGTCTCCTAGCCCTAAGGGGAGAAGATGGAATGGGGTAGACTCTTTTAGTTTTTTTTGGTCCATTTGGTACATAAACTAACAAATTCTCAAAAAGAAAGGTTTAATGTTGTTTGTTAGGAGTTAAAAATAGTTAAAGTTGATTATAGAAAACTAAAAATATAGTTTAATTAATGGTGTTAATTAAGAGGAATTAAAATTTGTTAAAGTTCATAATCAACAGATCACACAGTTGAAGTCGTTTTGCATAGTTAAACACAATTAAATGAAGCTAAACATGCAATTAAACCCAATCAAATTCAGTTAATGACATCAAAACTCATCTACTTAAACAGTTATATGCCTTAAGTGGCCTACAAAAATGAAATAAGAAAATTTTTTTTCTAGATTAGTGACAACGAACTTTAAATATAAATATTTACCCCTAGTTAAGGAGAGCTAAAGGTAGTTAAATTCAAGTAAAAATATAAAAAGCATTTAAAATGGTTTTTTTATGGCAAAAATTTGGTGCTTCCTTAAAAGCCACTATACTTCATCTGCGTAGAGGAAAAGAGAGGAAAAGAGTACACCCTATTAATTCAAACCAAAAGACTAGTCCTTACAAAAGTATTTAGCAATTAAAATTGATTAAAGACATTTAAATTGAAATAAAATCAGTTAAGGGCCACGTACGGCCCAATAATAGAAGATATTATTAAAAATTTTGAAAATTAAAAAATGATTACGGACCTATTCAAATTTAGAGTAAGTTATTCCCAATTGATTATACCATAATAGACGCACCAAGGATTATAAGAGTTTTTATTAGAAATGATAGTTAACCATCATCTTAAACAACATCAGCATTTGTTTGTACAATATACCAAACAAATCATTTGCCACCAAAAATTATTCCATCCGTGTGCTTTATGCAAGTGATCCATCAATTAAGTGTCAGCGATTTTGATTTTCATACCCATCAAGTAGCCTTTTCACAATGACTCCTGATATAATTCACGATCCTAACAACTACAGTCACACTGCATAATTCCCAAAATATAAAAATACCCTCTGTTGGATCATATTCTTTTCATTGAAAAGATTTTCAGTGGGTCGTGAGAAGCGTGTGTGAATTGGGTTGGTATATGTAGCCATGATGGCAAGGGGGAACTTATCTTGGGAGCATCGGAATCAAATGGCTTTCAGACAAACACTTGAATCTTCTTGGGAGCAAAGGCGTTGTGCTTGGTATGAGCACCCACCACAAGGAGCTAGTCACAAACATTGCAGATGGGCGGCATGGGCCCTCCGATATGGCCGTTTGTGGGAGAAAGATCTCCAGCCACATTCATTCCTATCATGAATTTGGGTAGTATTATTGAGACCCCTCCACCCCCACTTTAATTCCCCTTTTCTCTCGTGGCTTTCATAGTAGAGGTATTATTATGAGAAAGAAAGATGTCATGCACGCTCACCAACAGTAGACAGATGCATGTTGTATACTGTAAGTGCATATATATTAGATAATATTCTATTAGAGGCGTAATTCCATTACCCACTGACCAATAATTTTTTTTTTTAAATTTGTTTTTCTTTTTCATAAACTTGTTGATCTAGATAAATTTAATATAGAAACTAAGTTTTACAATTTCTGAAGATATGCATATATTTTTTGAATTTTTAAACATAAGTGCATTTTATCAATTTTTAATTGTCTAAAATTAATAAAAAATCTTGCATGTAAAAATTTAGAAATGTATAAACATCTCCAAAATAGTAAAAACTTAGTTTATATATAAATACACCTAGATTAACATAGCTATAGAAAAATTTTAACTAGTTTTTTCGCTCGGCCTAAGGAAGCCTAGGTTGACAACATCATACCTCATTATTATATTACATACATTTGTGTACGCATGCTTGCTTGTGAGTACAAGGGTAGTTTATTATGATCAATGTATATAGATAGATTTTGATCTAGTGCATAGACAATGTATGTGACTGTACTGTGTAGTTTATACACTATAGGGCCCACTTAATCATGAATAAAAAATCTATCATATCTATTGTACTTAGAATTATTCACTTTATTAGCATACCAATTGTCATCCAAATCAAACTCTTATATGGGCTCCATCTTAAAATGGTACGAAATCAGCGTAATAAAATATTTTAATACAAATTTTAAATTTAAAGTGGTATTTTCAACATCCAAACGAAATAAAATATTTTTTACATGAAAATGAATATATAATATATTATATTTTAATATATGAGGCCCATTTTGTAGCAGATTGTACCATAATTATGGTGTAGTCCATTTGCCCAAGATTATATCTCATACACACACATATGGGGATGCTTCTTTAGAGGGACTTGGTCATATGCTCCCGGGTGCATACATTCATTTTTTTTATTTTTTTGAACATTTTTTATAAAACTGTTAATCTAAGTGTATTTAACATATGTATTAATTTTTACCATTTTTGGAGTATTTTTTATATTTAGTTTTGATTTTTAAAAATCAATGGTATTTTAGTAATTGTAAATTACCTAAAATACCATTGATTTTCAAAAATAAAAAATAAATACTTAAAATAGTCCAAAAATGGTAAAAATTTATACACATATTAAATGCATTTAGATTAACAGTCTTGTAAAAAAATTCAAAAAAAAACTAAAAGAAAATGGGTGTATGCACCCTGGAACATATGATCAGTTCCCTTCTTTAGAACCCCTTCAATTTTTAATATTTTTATAGTTAATGAAAAATTCTCTCTATCTATCATATTTATCGTCGTTTATATTATCATGAAAAATATTTCACTTGTTTAGTATCACTGTGTATGACCCTCATCTACAAATATATAAAACTAATATAATAAAATATTAATACTAAATATCAATTTTGAATTGATATTTTCAACATCTAAACTATCTAAAATATTATTATATAGATAAATAATTTTATAAAGAATTATTTCATTCTACTATATATAAATTGATCTAAGGTTTTCCTAATTTACATATAAATATGCCTATTTGGAACAAAATGTGGCCCATGCATATTTGAGGATGAAACTTAGTTTTCTAACCAAACAAATGATGTTAAATAAAATTAATAAATTAAATTTTCATTAAATACTAAAATCTTAAATTTTAAAGGGGTTACACGAAACACTTCTATGTAACCTAGTTACACAAAAGTAAGCCCGATATGTATATAAATACATATATATGTGCACATATATGGCTTTGCTTCTATTTAAATAGGTTACTTTGGAGTTTTTATTTCACTTCATAAATGCAGCCCATTTCGATAATGTAATCAAAATTAACCCACTCACATTTGGAATTATTTTTGAACTCGGAAATTGACTTAACAAGATTTTTTCTTAATTTAAATTTCATGTAGAGCAATCGGTTTGGACCCATCTTAATAATTAATCAAAATTATTACACTAAAGATTAAATTTCAACAAAATCAAAGATGATCATATAGACAGGCTATTACCGTTTAAAGGTTAACATTAATATACTAAAATTGTTACATAAATTTTCAATTTCTAAGATTGAACATCTATGTTTTCTAAAATATTAATTTTTTTTATGTAGATGAATGATTATGTAAAATATTATGGTGCTTTAAATGCTTATATGAATGTAGTTGAGTGACTTTGATATTCCTTTTTAAAAAATGTATACAAAACTTGAATTGAAATGATTCTTGGTTTCATAATTCAATAAGTTATTAATCCATTGCGTTGGAAAAGCATTAGCTTCATGTCTTATTGAAAAGAAGCAAAGTCTTTTGTGAAATCATAAAGACTTTTTGAGAAATGGTGAATTGTTTTGTATTTTGCAAGAACTTGCTTTCGAAAATGGATTAGCATAGGCATAAACCCATGCTTCCAAAAACGGTGCCATGATGCCAAGGTCCAAGACAATGCAGATTCGTAGCATGAGCTAATTAAGGCCTAAGGGTGGTTGGTAAAACACGAGAAGCAAGGGAGGAAACAAGATATCCAAATAGATTGTGGATAGTGAAAAGTGTCTAATAATGCATGATTGACATCCAATAAATTAAACGAACTCTAGCTTGGCTCATAAGCACTGACAAATAGAAAACGATAAACTTAAATCAGCCCATAATAGCCGTCAAAACCAAAATGACATCACTCAAGTTTGGATGCCTACAAAGCAAGGCTAGATATATAAGACATGGACAGCAAATACTGGAATTCCACATAAGGATGTGGCACTTTAAGAAAAATCTTCCAACTTGTCAAAGAATCATTTGAAAATGATAGATTTACAAAATCGTCTTAAGATTCTCCAACAAAGAAGGCAAAAGTGAAAATATATCTACAGCTAGTTGATCCAACAAGAAATGCCCATTGATGGGGGACAAGGAATGGCAACCAACTTGAATTTTTCTCATTTGACCTTTATATATATACATATGCAGGTGTATGGAACACATGGGCAGGCAGTGGAGATCATATTTAGGTACTTCAAGCACGTGAATCAAAATTATCCCCCATACAATTAAATAAATATAGAACAGTGTAGGTAAAGTTATTGAAGAAAATTATCCTTCAATTTTGATTATACCGCATATTTCATTATTTAAAGGATTAATTATATTATCCCCTAAGTTTATTATAATTGTTGTATGTGTGCCCGGCCCCAACTGAATGTGTGTCACTTGTCTTTTAGTAAATCGTTTCCTTTTCTTTAAAAACACGAAATATCCCGGCCCTAAAGTATGTCAAAAAAAATTTGGGTTTAATTCTTGTTTAGATTCATCTCATTGTCCAATCTATTTTAGAAGAGGAACAATTCTGTTAGCCCGGGCTGAACAAATGACTCGTTTAGCCCATTTCAAAAAATCTATTTAAAATATTTATTTTTCTTTTTTCTTTATAAAATTGTTTATCTAAGTATATTTCATATGTAAACCAAATTTTGACATTTTTGAATATATGTATATATTTTTTTTGAGATTTTTAAACATATGAGTGTTTTAAATACATGTATACTCATAAATGTTTAAAAATCTCAAAAAAATATATACACATATTGAAAAATGGTAAATCTTATTTTCTAGGTTAAATACATTTAGATAAATAAATATATGAAAAAGATATATATACTAAGTGATTCATTTGCTTAATACGGGCTAACAAGAACACTTCTCATTTTAAAATAAGATATACATACATTATGGTGAAATTTACACAGACTAAACACACGTATAACTGTTTTAATTCATAACACAGGGTACATTACAGGGTGCAAATGGTTGCAATGGCTGCTACAAGAAAAGTTAACTTCTGCAGCAAATAAAATTGTTGGTTATATTACAGAATTAGTTGCATATTTATGTAAGTAGCTAATGCTTGGCTGGCAGTTGACAACATATACAGTACTGTATACTTAAAATGAAACCAAAACTACGCTAATTTGCCACAAGCATGAAGGTTATATGTAGCTAAAACTTGTTTGCTGCATAATAGTACTCTGTGTGAATTATTTTTCAGTGCCAGTTGCTTTTGTGCTTTAAACTTGCATGGAGTAAAAAACAAACATCATTTAGCAGTAAACATATAGAATTTAGTAAAGATTTCAATGTTGTTATTTCATTTGGCTTTGACCATTAAATTAAATTTTATACACTCATATTGTTTAAAATCATTTTCTTTAACATTAATGTGGCACCTGATAAAGAGGCTGAGGCATCACAATTTTACACGTTTTCACTTTTATCAAATGCCCAAAGTATTTGATTTGAACAAAACTTAATTTCCCAGTTCAACAGATAATGATTGATCGATTGGACGATTTCAATTTTCATTTAATCATTAAAATAGTTAAAAATATGTCAACAGCATCGAAGTATTTTATGATACCAGCACCATAAAACTGTTTTCCTTTAATATATAGAGTATAAAAATTTTCAACCAGTCTAATTTTGACATCATAAATAAACACGCATGGATGAATAATATAAAAAGTGATGAATTTTTTTTAAATTTGAAAATTTCCTCTTATACCTATAACATTTGCTCCTAATTCCTAATGATCCACAATTTTTTACAAATTTATCTCATTCTAATAATATTTTACATTACCACTTGCGACTAGTGTAGGTGGTCAGAGGCATTGCCTCTATTGAATCCAGGTTAACGTAATTTGAGCTCTTTGTTTCTCCATTAATATTTCGAAGCATGTGGTCTCCCTCTTAAATGTTAAGAGCTTATAATCTTCCCATGGAAAATTATAAATATTGTCTTAAAGCTTAATTGTAATACAAGTTGAGATTTAATGTAAATATATACCAATAAAAAATAACATTTTACCTTGAATTTACCATATACACATTGTCAACATAACTATTATCTATCTTATTGAAAAGATAATTTTGTCTATCTAAATTTTCTTAATCAAAATAACTCAACTTTAATATGCCTCTTGAATTATCGAATGCCACAAATTAATGATTTACCATCATCGATTGAACCATATTATGGCTAAATTTTTTCAAATAGGAAATTTTAGATGAGCATAAGTCGTCTTTTCACTAAAGTAGATACTAACTTTGTTGATGTCATATATGTATCATTCACAACTTCGATGCGATAAGTATGTGAAATAGAAAAACAGTTGTTAGTGTATTAGAAATAGAAAAAGTAAAGTATTATTTTTTGAGAACGAGTATTTCAAAAAATAAAAATGACATTTCATCCTCATCCTATCTTCACTACATCCAAAACGTGAAAAAGGGTGAAACATAGGTATGAAAAATTTATGAAACATGGTTAAATTAGAAATTAGGAACAAATCTTATAAGTATATTGGGAATTTTCTCGTAAAATGTAACAAAATTATTGTCGGTCGGATTGTACTTGATCGAAAACAAATAAAATCATTTAGGAGACCTTCTAGGGTGGAAATCATTTTTCGATAATTCGTTTATCTATCTATTTTTAATATTTAAAAAACAAGGGCATGTTTGGTTACACTAAATGCTTCTTAAATAAAAAAAAATCTCAATCTAAATTTTTTCATTTTCCATAACCACTCTATTTTTTATTATTTTTTCACAATTTCATATACAAATATCTTACTTTTTAATTATTTCTGTATAACAGCTCATACAAATAATTTATCTGTTTTAAATTTATTTTATCTACTTCTTATCCTTACCCCAATCATATTACATTATTTTCTTCCATTTTAAAATTTTTATCATTTTCTAAACACATCTCACTCCAGATACATTATTTTTATGATAGCACCCGTGCAGCAGCATTAAAAACTAGTAAGAGAATGAGATGGTAAAAGACTGCGTATGTGTGCATGAGGCACACATTCCTTGTTATCGACGAGCGGACCGCTTGCATTTGGGGTAGGTGTGCACAGTAACAAAAGCTTCGAACCAAATCCAAAGGCCTTGATTTGCGTGGGCCCACCTGACAGACGCCTCTGATTTCGCACGTGTGATAGCATGACGCGTGTTGAAGAGTGATTGTAGGTAACATAGCCCGAGGCATCTATTCCAAGTGCAGATTATTTTTTATGTGGAGGTGGAGTTTTGTCTTCTTAGCCAGGTTCTCCCTCCGGCTAATTATTCTCCCTTCAATTTTCAATCCCCCACTCATATCTTGCAGCAGAGCAAGATTCACTTCCTTTCCACTTATTAAAATTTTTTACCAGTATATTAAAATCATCAACCGCACGCTCGTATATCAACATGTATGATTTAAAAACCCGAGTAATCTCTATGGATTCATGTACCCGTTTCCGTTTTCGAACTGGACGCCGAATCAATCAAAAGCCCACGCCCGCGCCTTCACGACAAATCGCCATGTGACCTGGGGAAATGCGACTGCACAGTTCACCACAACCCCACACCAAAATCCGAAAATGGGTCTGATAATTCAGCAATCCGAACCGTTCATAGACTAGATCGAGCCTAGAATGTGAATCCCACAAAATGGGAAGAGATCGAATTAGGAAGATTGTGTGGTGAGGAGTAGGACAACAGTCGGATGTGGGTTTTTTGTTCCCTACACGTGTGGAAGATGACGCGCGTGAAGCGGAAAAGCACGAGACAAAGGGTAAAGGGGTGTCCGGGGAGTGGCCGACCCAACAGAGGAAAGTGGGGGGCATGTGCCACAGCTGGGAACTCTTCTTTCCATGCATTGCATCGGACAGTGACAACAACTTCCCCTGGCGTTTCGAGTGCGCTGTTTTGGCTTTTGTGTCCCTTTTATCTGCCCCTCCATCCTCCAATCCCATCGTCTCCTCCATCCTTGCACCGATCTCGTATCCAATCTCAGCCATCCGTATTTCTCATGTGTAATTTCTTCTGGACATTTAGCCATCAATCGTAGGGGCCTGCCTAGACAACGGTTTAGATCGATCTAGTAATGATCGTTGTCTTACGGGAAAGGGATCGCTTGGGCATTGGGAGGGTTGATGATCGGGGGGTGGGCCGCGGATGAGGATGACATTCACGCAACTGAGCATGTGTTGATGGAATGTGTGTTGCATGCACGACACAGGCGCACGGGTGGCATGTCGCGTGGCTGTTTTCGGCAGGCACGTGACTGCGTGGATACTGCCAGTGTCAGGCCCCCTTTGTCTGGATTAAATTAATACGATAAATAAATAATAAATTTTAAAAACTGTGGGCCCCACCCCATCAGAATGCAGAGCTGTGAGCTTTTTTCTGCTGGCAAACCGGCCTCCACATGAATCGCCATGATCTTCAGCCCCCCAAATGGCAGACTGATTCGATGCTTTGCTGCCGAATTTTCCCTTGTGCATCGGCCTTGCTGACGGTTTGGATTCTCCAACGAATCTGCCGAAATGGCACACGTGAGCATGAGGTCGCTTGGGGTGGAGAAGCGCAAGCGCGCGAGAATGCATCCGTTAACCCATCCGAATGTGCTTTGGCGCCCGCACGTGATGGGCTTTTTTTTTTTTTTTTTCCCGGTCAGACTCGCGCTGCTCGGGCGGCGTGGTAGTTGCTGCACGGGAATTAATAAACTAGTATGCAAAGTGAAGCACGCAACTCGCTGCTCCGGGGTTGCAGCAAACGTGTCTCACCGTTAGTTGCAATATCTAGACCGTTGGAAACTCCCAGTCAATTTATCTGAACCGGTCCGGACTGGCCGTATGCACCGTTTATTTATATCATACACTTACAACCAGACGAACTGCATGCACTGTTGTGGGATCTCTGGAACCAGTTTCTAGTAAAAAAAAAAAAAACGACTAAAATTATATTTTTAAAGTCAGTTAAAGATATTAATTTTTTGATTTAATTTGTTATATTTTATACGTAGTTAATGCAGTTTTAAGAAAATTCTATTAATTTTTCTGCATATTTAGAGTAACAGATTCTAACATATAGTGTCAGGAGTCATGAATATTACATTTTTTAATATTTAAATAATTTAAAATTAAATATGCATAACTTTAGAAATTTTAATATTCGATTAAACTAGTTACACAACGCCAGTCTTTTTAGGGGTTCAATCAACGGAATACTTTGACAACATTCCCCGTATGCAGCGAGCTATATTAAATAATCACCTATGCAATTGCCTTTCCAAATGATGAATAGGAGATTTTGGGCTTTTCGCATATACTTAGCTGCCTACCCATAGCTTTATCATTTTAGAATTAATGCTTCAAAGCCTTTCAAAGAAAAGAATTTATGCTTAAAAATGTTGATATTGCAGATAACTCCACGTTGGCACTTTCTTTGCAAATTACCCCCTATAAATGATATTCGTCCCACTTTGTCAATCTTCTATTAAGAAAAATGCTTTTATGAAATCTCTCTTTTACGTAACTCCTTTTATTTTTAAAATCATAATAATTCGATGAAAAGTTCACTTTATTAATTGTATTTAACATCAATTATATTATTATGAAATCCCTTTTATTCGTCTAATATCAATATGGATAAGCCTCATTTAAATATGAAAAATGATCTCATTAACTCGAGCTATGTAATGACTTACTTAGTCCACCTCAAAAAGCTCATTTAGAATTTTTTTTTTGCATTTTTCCGTACTTGTTTATCTAAGTGTATTTAATATATAAACTAAGTTTAGTTATTTTTAGAAATGTGTATATATATTTTTAAAATTTCAATGTTTAAAAATCTAAAAAAATATAAACATATTCAAAAATAGTAAAACTTTGTTTGTTGAATATGTTTATATTAATAAGTTTACATGAAAAATTAAAAAAAATTAAAATAATTTTTTTAAGTAAGCTAAATAATAACTTATTTAGCCCGAGCTAATGAGTTTATTTCTCTTTAAATATATATAAAACTAACATAATAAAATAGTTTATTGCTAAATGTCAATTCTAAAATTGTATTTTCAATAGCTAAACTACTTAAATTATCATTATTATGTAGATAAATATTCTATAAAATATTATTGCTTTCTAATACATACGTAAATGGATCTAAGTGTTTTTCATAATTTACACAGGAATATATATTTTTAAATAAATGCGGCCTATGCACATACATGGTTTAAATAAAACTCGTTCTCTTAGCGAAACAAATAATATTAAATATGATAAATCGATTAAATTTTCCATCAAACATTAAAATTTTGAAATTGAAAAGAGTTATATAAAATCACTTCAATAGAAGCGAAACTCTTATATTAAAACTCTTTATGTTTTGAAGTGTTGGTGTCTTCCCTTACTTATGTACATTATTAGTAGCTATTAGTAGAGGAGATATGTAAGTTAAATTAGGCGAATTGAGCTTCGATTGTACCAAAATATAAGTGATATTGTAAAAAGAAATTTAAAAAGCACTCTTTCTTTTGATTATTACAAATTTCAAAAGCCGGCAATATGGGCTCAACAAAGACACTAATTTTTAAACGTATACCTATTTTTGCAAACTTTTTAAGATGAAAACATAGCTTTATTATGCCCATTTTGAATAAATTTCGTATAAAAATAATTCAAAAATTACAATTCCCATAAAAAAGACAAAATTCGGCCGACTTGACTGGTGGGGTATACTTTCAGAGGAAGTGACTGAAAAGGGGTCATTTGCAAAACCAATAGAACTGGAATAAATTGCAAAAAAATTAAGCCCTAGGATTTTTTTTCGAGTTCGAAAACATTGAAGGAAATGGATATAAGATATTGGATGACTGTAAGTGGGGAATGTGAAATTCATCAGCGCCAGCTTATCAATCATGAATGGAGGGGTGAACCAAAAGGACCCCAGTAAATAATAATGGAAACAATATTGTTTCTAGATGCTTTTGATTGTAAGAAAGAAGGGTTGGATTAGATGGTGGCGGTGGTGGTGGTGGTGGTGGTGGTGGATGATGTTACAAAAAGTTGTATGGAGCGCGGCCACTTGGAAAAAGGCAAAAAAAAGGTCAAGCTGTTTAGCCGAATCTGCATCCAAAAGTCTAAGGTGATATGGGCCATCTGCTCCGAAAGGATGCAACCAAAGTCCAAAGGTTGATGCTCTGGCAGAGGGTGATGGCACCTGCACTGTCCCTCCAGCAAATGGTGACGTCGCATTTGGGACTTTCAAGGGCCAGGGTGCCTCCTCAAAAAGGCGGGCCGGGCCTTTAATTAAACACAAGCCACGCTACCTCCTCTTTTTTTAAAAATAAAAAAAAATAAAAAAATAGGTCAATAAATTTATCACGCCCACAAAATTTATGGGGGGTAAAGATATAAATTCGGATGGTTTTGCTTTTTTTTTTTTTTTTTTCAAATGATACTTTATAAATTTGCTTAATTGAAGTTTAGTCTCTGTGTTTTGCATTTTCGTAAAACAAAACCCACAAGTGCACGATTTTGAGAAAAAGACCTTCCCTTCAACATCTGTGCAAATGCCAACTATTGGGTTTTGTTTTATGAATATGATTATACTATAATTGACACAAGTCTAATTTGCAACACGCACCAAATTTATAAGGTGTTAGTTATGAAATCTCATTGGTTTGAGTAACGAACTACGAACGCAAGGATCTAGCCCAAGAGTTGGTTAGGTGATCGGGAAACCAGAAATTTTGAATTGGAAAAAGATACTAATTTTAGTTTGTAATTTTTGAAAGGATAATCCCATTTTCAATGGAAAATACTTCAAAATTTTCAATGTATTACCTTCATTTTGGGTCTAACCTGATGATAAGTCAAAATCCAATACACTCAAACTTGTTTTGAGGCCTTTTTGGGTGATTTGCAAATACAACCACCTAGTTTGACTATAATTGTAAATATACCTATACAATTTTAGACATTGTCAATTATCCCACATAGTTCGATCATAATTGCAAATATACGTATACCGTGATGATACAGTAACAACATCATAACAGCTTGGGTATATTTACAAAAGTTTGTAAACTATGTAGGTATATTTGCAATTTCAAAAATTAAGCGGGTATATTTAGTTTTTGCAAATATACCTATACTGTGATGATGTAGTAATAAATTCATAAAGGCGTGAGTATATTTGCAATTATAGTCAAATTAGTAATTTTTAAAATTACATGAGTATATTTGTAATTATAGTTAAACTATGTAAGTATATGTGCACATTACCTTGCCATTTTTTTAAACTAGGAAACTAAATTTGATTTAAATCAAGTATATGCTTGAGCTCTACGTAAAATGGTTCAATTTATATATCAATTTTAAAGTTGTAAATTCAACGTATAAACAATTTGAAACAACATTCCAAAGCAAATAAATTATGGCATGACTATTATATTTTAATATATGGGACTTTGCCTTTATGAAACTTTTCTGTATAACTCTTTTTATTTTTATTTTTTAGATGGTTGATGGAAAATCTACTTCGTCTATTGTATTTAGTATTATTAATATTATCATTCATTCTTTCATTTATTCAGTATTACTGAGTATATGGGCTCTATCTACACATGATTCTAAAATTATTTTATAAATTATTATTATTATATTCTAATCTATATGTAAATGTATATAATCATTTTTCCTAGTTTGTATACAAATATATTATTTTAAGCATGTGCGGCCATGCATATGCATACTTGATTTATGCAAATTTTTCTCAAGCTAAAAAAAAATGTTAAATATAACGAATAGATTGGATTTTACATCAATCAAAACTTTTTAAAAATTGAACAGGTTATATAGAACCTCTTCAAAAAGAAGCGGAGCCTTTTTTATAATTTACACGTAATTATATATTTTTTAAAGAAATACGGCCCAAATTACGTTATACCACTTAATGGATAAGATTTTAGTTTAATCATCAGTGAGGGCGGAAAATGAGAGGCGCATTGAAATCTTCAATAGTATGGGGTGCCTTATTCTGTAAATCGTCTAAACAAATTCTTACCCCTTTATGTTTTTCCGTTTTAGTTGACATAAAATATTTATTTTAAATGATTTTGAACACGAATTTATTACAACAATCTTTATCAACTCAAAATTTCAATTCCAATCATCGACCAGATTTCAATATAAAACCAACTTAATTTTCTCAAATCTGGGCTAGAGGGTGGGTGAAATTTTTAAAAATAAAGTTAACATTAATTAATTTTTTTGCGAATAGAGTTAGGATTGTGTTGATTCTTACCATAGTCAAGCTGACCTGGTTTTACAACCTATCTATTTTGACATAAAAGCCATTTCATGTATTCCCCTTTCTCCAAGAATCCCACATTCTCAAAAAATAAATAAGGAAAAAAAAAAGAATTCTACTTTTTCCACATAATCATCTATCCATGATTTTTTTAAAAAAAAAAAAAATTACGTCATCCTTTATACCAGGCATGTTTTAAAATTTTCACTTTTCAACTCTTGTTACATTTTTCCCACATTAAAACAAGCATATCCTAAGCTCATACTAAGAATTCAGCCAATTGCGGGCATGCGGATAATCACCACCACCACCGCCATCAAACTTTCGAGAATGAAGATAAAAAAGAAGCGTATGGCAATAAAATACACAAAGGCTCATCCATTTCCCTCTTAAAACCATAGTAATCCTCCAACATCAGTACGAAAGCATTTATTAATGAGCTAATGCTTAACTAGGCTGTCTTTACGTTATCCATTACTAGCCTTATCGTTAAGCTATCCCCTGATTTCCGTCCGACCGTTGATTAAGCTTTGTTAATTGATTTACAAAATTCATACCAATAGTCATATGATATTGAATACACTTACATTAACAGTTTCGTCAAAAAGTTTTCAAAAAAAATAATAAATAAATAGAGCATACGACCCGGACTCGTGTGAACTGTAGTAAGTGCAATAGAGCACACCCCTGATCCCATCCATGCCAGGTACACTCTCTCTCTACTCCAGCTCCTCGTATTTTGTCATGTGCTTACATTGTTGTGTTGGAACGATGCGAGTAGTGTTCTAATATGGGTCTTCTAAGATTTTGGGTCTTTAACCCTTCTGGTGTAGGGGCCTGACTTGGGTGGATGTAAGAACCATCTTGCTTATTCAAATATGGTAGTTTTAATAAAATACTTATGAAGTAGGGTAGAATACAGAAAACTACTTACGTTTTCAATTATGGTAAAATAGATTTCATACAATGAAAACTGTACGAAAAGTTTTCATACAACGGGCATCTAAAATCGACCAATTCTCCGAGGATATTGAGTTTCAATGCTCTCGCTCTCATGAGCCATTGTTTTCTTTTTTATTCTTTTTAATTTTTATTTTTTGACATTTCTATGTGAGCTTGAGTATGAACTTTCTACATGTGCAGAATTTTTTATTTTTGGATTATTTTAATATTTTTGAATTTAAAAAATGACAAAAAGCGTTTTTCTTGTGTCTTTTTCATGTGTCGGCACATGAGAAATCATTTTTTCAAAATTCAAAAAATTGTTAAAACAAGGAAAAATAAAAATTTTGTTAGATGAAAAGTTCATGCTTGGGCCAACATATAGATGCAACAAAAATAAAGAGGTGGAGTATTTAAGCCCAATGCTAGCTCTCGCGAGCATTAGATTCATACTAGTAGAGTTTCATATGTATTCATCCATCTGTATTGCTTCTTATCTCTATAACTCAAAATTTTTATTTTGCTTTTCTTCCCCCCAGGATTTGCCTTTTTTAATTTTATATTATCTTCTCAACTTTTAATATTTCATTTATATGAGAAACAACTCAATTACTTCAATATTATATGCTTTGTACTAGAATCGGTTTATAACTAAAACCAAATCAACTGGCCTTCACATGAGTAGAATGGTATCAGAACATTTACAACCAGACCTAAATTGTACCCCTGTTTTATATGGGTCCCTTGAATGCTTTATCTTTCGAGGCCCAACTCATGGGAAGCTGTTCCCATGAGAAAAAAATGAAGTAAGGGCATTGTGTTAATTTTACTATGTAAGTACATTTGTTTGAAAATGTGAGTATGTTTGGTTTTTTAATAAAATTTGTATTATATGTATATAAAATCTCAATCTATTCCATTCATTTGCTGGATCAACCACTGAAACATATCTAAATATAATTTTTCATTATTTGACATTTTTTAAAAAATATTTGAGTAAAAAAATTATTTTTTAATAAGAGTTCATTATAATTGGTAAAGTTAAAAAATATATTTTATATAATGAGTTCTGTTATATTATTTAAAGTTCATGTAATTAAGGTACTCTCAACAATAACAATTTCAATATTTATTTCAGAATTTTGATAATTTAATAATAATTTTTATTTTTCGAATATAATAGAATTTAACAGCATCTAACGACATCTAACCAATTCTAACTTTCGATATTAATAAGTTAATCTTAATTTAACACATGTAATATGCTAAGCCCCTTATAAGGTCATTTATACCATAATTACAAAATTTAAAACCCAGATAATAAGCTTTAATAAAATCCACCTTATCTAATGGCATCTAACAGCATCTAATGACATCTAACAGCATCTAACGATAACTAACAGCATCTAACGACATCTAACCGAATCTAACTTTTGATATTAATAAGTTAATCCTAATTTAATACCTGTAATTTGATCCTAAGACCCTTATAAGCTCATTTATACTTTAATTACAGAATTTAAAATTCAGATATTAGGATTTAATGAAATCCACATTAACCTAATGACATCTAACAGCATCTAATTGGATCTAACGACATCTAATAGCAACTAAATAGATCTAACGACATCTAACAACATTTAACGACATTTAACTGAATCTAACTTTTGATATGAATAAGTTAATCCTAATTTAACACCTGTAATATGATTTTAAGCCCCTATAAGGTCATTTATGTCTTAATTACACAATTTAAAACTCAGATAATAGGATGTAATGAAATCCACTTATTCTAATGACATCTAACAGCATCTAACTGTATTTAACGACATCTAACAACATCTAACAAGATCTAACGACATCTAACAACATCTAACGTCATCTAACTTTTGATATTAATAAATTAATCCTAATTTAACACCTGTATATAATACTAAGCACCTTATCAAATCATTTATACCTTAATTACATAATTTCAAACCCAGATAATAGGATTTAATGAAATCTACCTTAATCTAATGGTATCTAACAGCATCTAATAGCATCTAACAACATCTAAGGACATCTAACAGAATCTAACGACATCTAACTGAATCTAACTTTTGATATTAATAAGTTAATCCTAATTTAACACCTGTAATATGATCTTAAGCCCCTTATAAGCTCATTTATACTTTAATTATAGACTTTAATTATAGAATTTGAAACTCAGATAATTAGATTTAATGAAATTCACCTTAATCTAACAGCATCTAATCGCTTATGATCTTAAGCCCCTTATAAGGTTATTTATACTTTAATTATAGAATTTGAAACTCAGATAATTAGATTTAATAAAATTCACCTTAATCTAATAGCATTTAACAGCATTTAATCGCATATAATAGCATCTAACGACATCTAACATAATCTAACATAATCTAACTTTTGATATTAATAAGTTAATCCTAATTTAACACATGTATTATATCTTAAGCCCCTTATAAGATTATTTATATATTAATTATGAAAAAAGAGAAAATATTAATTATTGAATTTTATCATCTTAAAAATAAATTATAAATTACTATTTTTATTTTTAATATAAATAACTATAAAAAATAATTAACTATAAACAAACCCGGTTTAATATATTAAGTTATTTCATGAACTTAGTCTATTTAACCTACAATAACTTATAGGATTCACTCATCTCTTCATTTGGTTGTTTCAATGTGAAATTAATAAAATTAACATTAAAATGAATATTAAGACAAATTAATCAATATATAATTATCAATTTAACAAAAATTAGCATTAAATAGAAATTTATTAAAAAATTTAGTATAATTTTTAAAATCCATGTAAATTAATTAAACGTAGATCATTGAAGTTAATAAATACCTATATTAAGTACAAATTTTATGGAATTTTTTCAGTGTGATATCTAATTTTTATTTGTAAATTTAATCTAAATTGAATGTTAAATGCAGTCTTAGTCATCTATATTATAGCTAGCTTCAATTTAATATTTAATATTAAAACATTTATCAGAGCCACTTATTAAAAATATTTTAATTCACATTTAATATTAAAAACATTTATTTTTGATGCTGCTTAATTTTTAATCGCCAGAGTATCAGATTGATGTGAACCGCCAGTTTTTATAAACTATTGCACGTTTACAGATTGATCTTCACCGCTAGAGTATGAAGGTTTGGTGCTCCATCATCCAAAGGGCAGAAGGTAGCCATCGTTCTCCAGTACGGTCCCTTGTTTCCTCTAGATCTGGTGCCGGTAAGCCTCAATCCAACAATCCGAATCATTAGATGGAAAGTTAGCAAAAACCTCAGAAGTCCGGCGGGAGAGGTTTCTTCTCCGGTAACATCTCCAGCGGCCATGGGTACCCAACGTTTTCAACCATAAGCATTTTTCTGAAGTGGGTTTTGACAGATTTGGACGCCTCCTTCATTGTCGCTAGCAAAATCCATTAACCTACATTCCTTCCCACGATGGGCCAACTGAAATCTCCAATCTTCCAATGACCTCCATGAAATCTGAAAACAGGAAAAACATTGCAACTAAGTCATCCTCTTCACAGCCATGGAAGAAGGAAGAAAAATGAGGGAGGGAGAAAATTGCAGTGTTAGGAAAGAGAGAGGAGACACGAGGCTGGCACGTGTATTATTCTGTCACTACGGTCTACATTACTGCTTTTTACATGTGTATTATTTGTGGAATTATGTTGTGCTAGTTACAAATTTCGTTTTTGAAAATGTTCCAAGTCAGTGTGCTACATGTGTTTCATTAAAGAATTTTGTAAAATAAGCATGCTAATATGTTATATTAGATTCCTATCATATGTTCTTTTTCCAAAAACGTACACAATTTTAAAATGCTAACTTCTAACGTACTATGCTAATTTCATAATCTTTTCCACATATCTATCAAAAATTTTTCCACATTAAAGCGTTTGTATAAATGAAATAAAAAGACCAATATACTAATTTCATCAGAACCCCATAAAATAACATGCTAATTTCTACTATGGGCATGCTGAGTTAAAAAATCCAAATGTCACCAGCGCGGTATTTGGAATGGAAATGCAAAATCAGTACGCGAATTCGATTTACCGGGGAATTTGCACTATACCCCCTCTAAGTTTGCATATTAGCATTTTAGACCCTGACATTTGCGTATTACCATATTAGACCTTAATAAGTTTCATCATTTGCATTTTAAACCTTCCGCCCTAACGCCGTCTGTTATGCACCGTTTAGTTGTGTGCAATGACGAAAATACCCCTCAATAAAAATAAAATCACAACAGCTAGCCCATTCTCTTTACAACGTGAACGGTGGAGGATAGACGTATGCTTCCTAGGGCCTTGAAAAGAAAGAACAAGTGTTCATGCTTTACAGAACCCATAGACGACATATTGTCAAGAAAGAAAACATGACATGAACAAGCCTAAAGCTCCGTCTTTAGAGATACGGGGGGTTACAGGCTTCCTTAAGGTTAAAAAAATAGTTTTTGAAGGTGTATGGGTCCAGACTAGAACAAACACATTGCCTAAAAAAAGAAATTTTAAAAAAATAGGATGAGGAGAAGCTCCGCCCAAAATAAGAGTCCAGATGAAGAAAATGTAGCAAACAAGGAGATATAACAAGCATCTCTAAATTTTGGGAGAAGTAATAATAATTTTTTTAAAAAAATCTGCTTTGCGTTTCTGAATGTTGTACGAAGGGAACCTATATCATAACTTGCCGCTCCATGCATCATCATAAAATCCTGAAGCAGCACAGTAACAGAATCTAAAACAGGCTAGGCAATCATTTGATGTTCGGTAATTTTCAGAGAAGAAACAGAAAACCCAAATTCCAAAATAGCATTCGTCCGAAAAAAACTATACATAAGATGAATTCCCCCGCATTCTTCAGACATTGTTCAAATCAAACAGCGCGACCAACATTTAACAAGCATCGTATTCCAGACCAAAATCCCAAACAGATCAAGACCAGAAGTGAGAGACATATTTTACTCAATACTAGCCAATGCTGCAGGAATTCGGCTTTTATAGCAACTCCAATGCTGGACGAGGTGGATTCATCGGTAGCTTTTAGCAAGGGGTAGAAGCAGGAGCAGAGATGGGGAGTTGGGGGAGGAGCCAGAGGGAAGAGGCGAGGGAGAGGAAGGATGACATAGATGCTACCCGTCTCCAAGAAAGCGTCAGGAGGAAGCATGATGGAAGAGCTGCTTCTGCTGGTCGTCGTCGTTGTCATGGAAGAGCATCCTACTCCTCCTGCTACTCTTTTGGCAGCGAGAGCAGCGGCGACGACAGTCGCAGAAGCTGTAGTAGTGTGGGAGATGAAGTGGTGTGGGTAGAGGAGGAGAAGATCGGCAACCTTGACAGGAAGGAGGAATTGGCGGACCTGCCCATCTGGCTGGATCACGTCCATCGTCTGTCGCCCGCATTGGATCATCCGAAGACCCATCACCATTGTTGTCGCCCCCACCCCCATTGCCACCGCCATCGTGCTGCTACTGCCGTCGCCGCCTCCGCTGCTGTTTCCGTCGCTGCTCTTTCTTTCCATTGCTATCTATATGCTCAATTAACAATTTCTTTCTTCCCCATCCACATATATATATCTCTACATGTTTGTTTGTCGATCCCTTTTTATCCTACCTCCGCACCACTATACTTTCATGCACAACTTTTTTTCCCCCGGCCATCATCTTTCATGAACACTTATTCTTTCTTTTCAAGGCCCCAGCAAGCATACGTCTATCCTCCACCGTTCACGTTGTAAAGAGAATGGGCTAGCTGCAGTGATTTTGTTTTTATTGAGGGGTATTTTCGTCATTGCACACGATTAAACGGTGCATGACAGAAAGAGTTAGGGCGGAGGGTTTAAAATGCAAATGATGAAACTTATTAGGGTCTAATATGCTAATACGCAAACGTCAAGGTCTAAAATGCTAACATGCAAACTTAGAGGGGGTATAGTGCAAATTCCCCTCGATTTACCATGAAAGATGACCGTATGCATGCTATGGACTGGATTTGAAAGATATCATTCAAATTTTTTTACTAATAAGATAAATTTTTTGAAAAGAAATACTTATGGATACGAATTTTTTTTTTAACTTGCATCAAATTATTTTCCATTATAATTTTACAAGTTTAAATTTAAAAGATACTTCAAATTAGATGGATTGAATTTGAAAGATATCGTTCAATTTTTCATTCATAATTCAAAAGTTAAGTGTTATATTTCAATATTCAATTCATGTAATTTGAATAATTTAATACAAGTTATTATACCATGTGGTAACTAGTTGAGGTTTAATAATCATGGTTAACCCATCAATTCACCCGTCCAATGATTTATGATCCATCATTATATTCAACTATTTAAATAAATAAACGAATTAAGGTTGAAATTTCATAATTCGTCAACCTGTTTAGTAATCTATTGAACCCGTTCTACCATTTAAATAAATAAACGGATTAAGTTTGAAATTTTACAACTGTCAACTTATTTAGTAACTCGTTCAACTTGTCAACTCAAATATTAATCTAAATCTCATATTGATTTTCTATTTCAATTTTTTCCCTCCATCTCCCTTGTCTTCTCTATTGCGACATTGCCATTACTCACCTTCATGTTGTCTCTGCCACCACTTGATGTCGTTGGTAAATTTCTTCCTGACCTCCCTCCCTAGTGCTCTTTCTCCCCCTCCCTTTCCGTTCGGCCATCTCTTATTCCTCTCATTCTCTCTCTCTCTCTCTCTCTCTCTCTCTCTCTCTCTCTCTCTCCATCTAATCGTGCCCTGTCTCCTTCCCCATCTGACTGTCCCCTCTCCTTCTTCATCCAACCATCCCCTTCTTTCTCTCTCCTTCTTCATCTAGACATCCTTCCTCTTTCTCGGTCTCTTCTTGTTTCCTCTCTTTATCTTGCTGCTCCTTACTGTCTCTCTTTCTCCCATCTATCTCCTTCTCCTCTTGTTCTCTTTATCCACAGGTTTTGATACAACCCGTTAACAACTTGTCAACATGTTTATTAAATTAGTTAAAGTTGAAATTTTTTAAATGAGTTAATAAATGAATTAAGGTTGAGATTTTCTAAATGTGTTAAAATTCAAATTAGATTTTAACTCGTCTAGCTTGATCCGTTAACCCCCCTCATAACTAATAATTGTAATGAATAATTGCTCATTACATTGCAACAATACAAATTAATATATTTAATTAATCTTTAAGGTTTTATTATTTTATTTTTATAATAAACATTTGTTAATTATTATTATTATCACTTATGTTAAACACTATCATTTATTTAATATTGCAATTTTTAATTAAAAATATAATATCGCTTATATTATAAGTATGAATTGAAATTGAGAAGAAAAGTTTCAAATGGAATTCTAACAGCGATTTCGCATTTCTATTTTTATTAGTGTGCTCATGTACCTAACATTTGGGATTCTTAAATTAGCATACCTATGGTAGAAATTAACATGCTATTTTATCTTTAAACGAAAACGATAAATGGGATTACGGTGGAATTAATGCGAAATCTTTGAAAAAATATACAATAGTACGCTAACATAAAAAATTATTTTTTATTTATGAAATCACTGAATGATACACATGGAGCACACTGATTTGGACCATTTTCAAAGACGACACTTGTGACTAATATCGTGGATTGCGCTAATTTGGACTATATTGAATGTGCATAGATTTTATTGCACCACCAAAATAACAAAATATGATACTCCATTGGACATGGTTGTTGCTGGAGATTGAAGGTTGATGATTACATCGGAATCTAAGCTAAGTAATAGCTTCCTCTCGTTGTTATGGCACTAAAAACAGCAAAGCCCCACCAAAATTTTTACCTCCCCATCTTCTTCAAGAAAGGACCAAAATACATCTTTCCTTTCTCCTACTGGATCATCAGTGTCCCCGATTAGAAAATCATAATCGAAAGTCCGAACAATGACACAAAAACCACAGACGTCTCTGCTCTCCCAATTTAGGTAGCCATGATTGCCGACAACTAACATCCCTTACAAGATCAGTGAGGCAAGTAACATATGGCAACCATCAATTTAGAGCAATGATTTGTCTTCAAAAATGCATAAGCCCCAACAAGAGCCCTCCAACCACAACTATCCATTCTTTATAAAATTTGGCACTGCAGATCAAATCTAGTGACAAAATGAGCGAGGAGTCAATTTGAGAAGGTCAATAGGTACTCTTGAAATTGATTGAGAAAAGAGTATTTAGAAAAGAAAATGAGAATGAAATGTGTTATTTAGGGTTAAAATCTTTCTCATGTCATTTCGCCTGACATCCTTCTTGGAGGGTTTTCTTCGCTCAGGTCCATTGATAAAAAAGGGAAAAAAAGTGGGTTTTCGAAAGGAAGAGGGCCAACCCATGGCAAGCACTTCCCCATTTTTTTTCTTGTGGGAAGCCGTATCTCCACCATTCATTTAAGCTGAATGGCTAGGATCTATATGGGCATTTTAGTAAAATTGAAAAATCAACAGGAAATCAGTTTCTCATTCGCACCCTCTCGTCCCGCCCATCTTTCTTCCTTAGGCCGAAATCGTGTTTTTGGCAATGGTTGTTGGAATGGGAAAAGGGTTGCAAGTGGTTATATACGACCATCAAATTCGTGAAACACATCACCTCACGGCCTTTTTTTTTGAATTTGTTGTTGTTCATGGCGCACATTTTCCTAGTTGCTTCTTGATTGCCACAGACTATGATTGTTGTTGGACTTGAGGGCTTTGCAGATGCTTTTGATTGACCAGTTCCGATCTTCAATCCAACGGCTCAGATGGCCAGATCTAGAAAAACATGAGCTGCCAGAGATGGGCTTTTCATGGCTGCTCGCTACTTGGAATCGAAAGAGATAAATGTGGCCGGAAAATCTGTCTGTTGAGTTCTCCTTTCACTTGATTTGGCTGGCTTTGAAGGAGGGGCAAGGTGATGGGTTTTCTCCCTTGGCAGCGGCAACCATGACCGACCGACCGAATGCTATGGGGGAGAAAAAGAAAATTTTTAGGTGGTCCAATGGACCACCTGAATTCGTGCATAAGCATATCGTTATTTGCAATTGTCGAATAAGATTAAGCGACAACGATAATGTCATTTAAATTTCTACGACACGATGCACATTTTTATTACACACAAAAGAAAAAAACTTTCAGAAATATAATCACTCGCTCAAGGAAAATTTTTGAAAGATTTATTTTTAATCTTTAGCAATAATGAATGGTAAATTCTTCAATGTTACCTCAATACCATTTAGAATTTCGTGGTCACCGGACCTACCTTTTTCTCAAAATGGACGTCCGGTGTATCTCCGTGAATATAAATGTGCACTTAAATGTATAATTTTTAACTAAATAATTTCAATAAGCTTGAAAATATTCTTAAGTTAATTTTTACCTCCTTTTGAATTCATTTTGTGTAATTTTTTATTTTATAATTACTTCATTTTAACTAAAAATTATACAATGACTTAGTTTGTACCCATATTTTAAAATATATTTATAATCATATATGTGTATGATTTATCTAATTAAATTTGTAAAAATTGTATTAATATACTAATGCATATTTCGAAGTTAATTTTTTTAGTCTATTTAATTCCTCTTAACATGTGTAATTCTCTTCATATTTTTATATTTTTGAAAACGTTGCAAAATAAATCCGTTTTATAGAAAAAATTAAAATTATATAAAAATATACTTTTGATGAATGTTCATATAAAAATCATAATTAATTAGCTCTTTTTATAATTAAATGTGAGAATTTAATATGAAATCTTACTAAATAAGTTTAAATTAATGTATTTAAGGTATAATTTTTTTTTATCTAAACTTAAGTAAATATTTACTTTTATTTAATCTATTTACTTTTATTTAATATAATATTTTTCAACTACATAATTTTTATTAAAGAAATTTTATGCAAAATTAATCCATAAATTAACAATGATAAAATCTGAGCAGTATAACTTTCATTATATAATATTTTTAGATATTTATGATTTAAAAATAATTAATTTTTGTAGATATAAACTTAATTTAAATATATTCATTTTTGTAGAGTTTCAATTTAAATTAATTTAATTCATAAAAATTAGAGACAATTTTTAATACCTCTTGGCTCCATGCTGAATAATGTTCAATCTAACTTTTACCCATTTTTATTAATTCAACGATCATCTTATATACCTTTTGAAAATTATAAAATTTTTATGGACTTCATTTACATAAAATCATAACACTTTGTTAAGATTTTATGGATATATAGATAACATTTCTTTATTTTTAAAAACTAATTATTTTATTTATATCATTCAGTTTTATGTTTGAGCTCATGTTTATTTTTATTTTAAATTAATTAATTCTAGTAACAATAAATCACAATTATTATATTAATACGTTAAATTTGTAATATAAACTGTAATAATATTATTTTATAATTTTAATAAATTTTGTTATAAAATTTCTATAAAATATAGTTATTTGCTAAATTGATTATTTAACCAATCCCAAAAAGTAACATATATTTATATATTAAATCTAAATTATAGTTATATATAATTTATTACAATTTTAGTTTTACAGCGTCATATATATAATAATTTTTACAATTTTATATATTTACGTAAATTTCTATTTCATTTAGTTTAAATTAGTTAATATTTTTAATTATAACTTTATATATTTATTTAGTTAAAATTATTTGAAGGTTTGTGTAGTTCTGAAATGAATTATTAAGTATATATCTTTTGCAAAATACACAAATTAGGTAAAATATTTATAAAATATCAAAAATTAGATGCAGTTAGATGATGTTAAACGCTGTTAGATTAAGGTGATTTCATTAAATCGTATTATTTGGATTTTAAATTCCGTTATTAAGGTATAAATGATCTTATAAGCGGCCTAGGATCATATTACAGGTGTTAAATTAGAATTAACTTATTGATTTCAAAAATTAAATGCGGTTAGATGCGATCAGATGTGGTTAGACGCTGTTAGATTAAAGTGATTTCATTAAATCTTATTATTTGGGTTTCAAATTCTATTATTAAGGTATAAATGACCTTATAAGGTGCCTAGGATCATATTATAGGTGTTAAATTAGGATTAACTTATTAATTTTAAAAATTAGATGCGGTTAGACGCTGTTAGATTAAGGTGATTTCATTACATCGTATTATCCAGATTTCAAATTCTGCTATTAAGGTATAAATGACCTTATAAGGGGCCTAAGATCATATTACAGGTGTTAAATTAGGATTAACTTATTAATTTCAAAAATTAGATGCGATTAGATGCGGTTAGATACGGTTAGATGCGATTAGATGTTAGATTAAGATGGATTTCATTAAATTGTATAATCTGAATTTCGAATTTCGCTATTAAAGTATAAATGGCCTTATAAGATACCTAGGATCATATTACAGGTGTTAAATTAGGATTAACTTATTAATTTCAAAAATTAGATACAGTTAGATGCGGTTAGACGCGGTTAGATTAAGGTGATTTCATTAAATCATATTATCTGGGTTTCAAATTCCGTTATTAAGGTACAAGTGACCTTATAAGGTGCCTAGGATCATATTACAGGTATTAAATTAGGATTAACTTATTAATTTCAAAAATTAGATGCGGTTAAATGCTGTTAGATGCGGTTAGATATTGTTAGATACTGTTAGATGCGGTTAGATGCTGTTAGATGCGTTAGACGCTGTTAGATTAAGGTAATTTCATTAAATCGTATTATCTGAGTTTCAAATTCCGTTATTATGGTATAAATGACCTTACAAGGGGCCTAAGATTATATTACAGGTGTTAAATTAAGATTAAATTATTAATTATAAAAATTAGACGCTGTTAGATGCTGTTAGATTCTATTATATTAAAAAATAATAAAATATTAATAAATTTTCAAAAAATAAAAAAAAATAAATGTAATTGTTATTTTTGAGAGTACATTAACTTTGAATAATATAAAATAACTCCTAATATAAAGTATATTTTTCAACTTTACAAATTATAATGAAATCTTATTACAAAATAATTTTTTATACACAAATATTTTTAAAAATGGTCAAATAATGAAAAATTATGTTTACAAACATTCTAGTAGTTGATCCAGCAAATTAATGGAATAGATTGAGATTTTGTGTATATATAATACAAATTTTATAAAAAAACCAAACATACTCACATTTTTAAATAAATATACTCATATTGTAAAATTACCACAATGCCCCTACTTCCTTTTTTTCTCATGGGGAAGACTTCTCATGGGTTGGGGCTTCGGAAGGAAATGACCCTAAGGAAAATTTTTGGATTTTATATCGGCATTGTGTGTATTTCTCTTTATTTGCACTTTTTCCCATAAACACAATGCTAAAATGAGTCAACAAGGTAACACCTATATACATAAACTGCTAGATTAGAACACATGCTAGTTCAATGCACTCGGGTGTACTTCATTTGTTTTTAAATTTTTTTTATGCAACTGTTAATTTAAGTGTATTTAACATATGCATCAATTTTTACCATTTTTAGATTTTTAAATATTTTTTTGGATTTTTTAAAAATTAATGGCATTAAATTACTAAAAATGTCACTGATTTTTAAAAATTCAAAAAAATTCTAAAAACTCCAAAAATAGTAAAAATTAATATACATGTTAAATACACTTAGATTAACAGTTTTATGGCAAAGTTTCAAAAAAATGGATAAAGTACACCTGGGTTCATTGAACTGAGTTCCAATTAGAACACTACACCCTAATTACTATGTAGGGTCGCTATACCTGATAATCTTCCATACATCCATATATATATATGTATGTCGACTTGAAGAAAATAAAATTAATAATAAGAAAAGTAGGAATTTGACTATGCTTCTCATAAATTAGGGTATTGTCTAGTAGTATCACATTAGGTGTGTTTGTGTGTGAGAGGGGTCTCTGTGAATCTTTTTTTTTTTTAGGTATGGCTAATGGTGATGCATTCCTATTGAGCGAGGAACTCCGAACCTTAGCCTTAAATCAAATGGCTCAAAGGAAGTTGGACCCCAATGAGAAACCAACATTGGTCTGCTTGGTATGTGGCTCAAAGGGGTATAACAAAAAACTCTTTAAAGCTACCCTCAAAAGAATATGGAAAACAGCAAGGAAGATCGCAATGGTTGAAGCGGAGGAGAATCTCTACCTAATCCATTTCGACCTAATAAGAGACATGCACGAAGTGTTAGATGGGCGCCCATGGTTGTTTGACAGAAATTTAATTCTAATTGAAGCTCTCAAACATCGAACATGGCATGAAGAAATCCTGTTGACTAGAACCCCCATTTGGATCGACATCATAGAAATTCCTTATCTACTTGTAAGAGAGGCTTTGGGAATCCGATTGAAAATCTTTCGAAGAATGTTTGGAAGTGACAGTCATAGGCGAAAACTTGAGGATTAAAGTTATAATTGATGTACATAAATCATTAAGAAGAGGCATATTCATCAGTGGACCCACTAATCGCAAGAGATGGCTTCATTTCCAATATGAGAACTCCCCAAGTTCTGTTATGCATGTAGTATTATGGGCCATATTTTTTAGGACTGCGACAAGTCATATAAGATTGATAAAAACACACCTGAACATTAACTACCCTATAATTGTTTAAGGGCTGGGTTCAAAGTAACATGAATGAAATGGGCAGGAGGAAGAGGGAGTAGAGTGGAACCAGTAACCTATATTAGAGGTGTCAAAGACCAGCATGGATGGGAACATTTGGAAGATGGACATATAGAAGACATGCAAATAACTATCACAACAAGGGGAAATGATAGTCAAGGCAAGGAATGTTGGAAACAAGTGTTGGAATCAATGGCAAAATAAGCAAGGTATATGTTTTGATGATTAACAACTCAATTTGAGTAAGTTTTGGCTATTAACATATTTGGTGAAATGTTTAAAGGATATAGAAATGAAGAATATGAAGCATGACAGGTCAAGTCGATTTTCAAGTCAACTCAGGCATCGACTTAGGTCAAGTCGATCCCCAAGTCGACTCCAGCATCGACTTCAAACATGTTTTTATGTCCAGCGCTGAAAATGAGGAGCAAGAGCTGCCGAAGTCGCACACGAAGTCGACTTCCCATGCGACTTGGGCGAAGTCGCAGACCAAGTCGATTCCAGCACGACTTCAACTGCCAGCACAGAATTTGAAAAGTGAAGTCGCATACCCAAGTCGACTTGACATACGACTTGAGTGAAGTTGGAACCCAAGTCAACCCAAACATTTGACTTGGATCAAATGAAGATAAATCGAGACCAAAACAAGCAGATTTACATCAATCTAGATTGAGGGATATTATTTGGACATCTCCATGAATTCCAAGATTTAAGCATTCAAGACTTCAAGACACAAAGCTAAAAGATTTCAAGATAATATGACAAAACTGAGTTCCAAGTAAAAGAAATCAGTGGAAGAACAATTAATATGAAGAAAATCAAGCAACTAAAGTCATCTCTAAGGATTTCAAGTTCACCTGGCAAGCAAAGAAAGTGAAGTCGCACCAAAGTCGACTCCAGCAGCAACTTGGGTCAAGTTCAAGTCTAAGTCGACCTGAAGCAGGGACTTGGAACATTGCTGAAAACCGAAGTCGCACACGAAGTCGACTTCATCTGAGACTTAGGTCGCAACGTTCGAAAAATTTGAACGTTAACGCATTTAATACGCGCCACCAACTCTCAAACATTCAAATTTCTTCCACCATTATAAATGGACACTCAAATGAATGTGAAAGCAAGTAGAGAAAGAAGATACTAAGATCTAAATTCCATTTTCTCTTAGCCTTGAGTGATCTATACAAGCTTTGAAGGAAGAACGAGCTCCAACTTGCTACATGCTCCAACACTGATCAAATCATCTCTTCTACGTGCTGTAACTTGCTTACACAATCTGTAAAGTATAGATCCCCTTTCTTTACAATTTGTTATTTGATTTTGATACTTGGTTTGTTATTAGTATTTCAAACTAAGTGATAGCAAAGTAGCGTTGTAACTGGAGTGGGACTCGTCACCTACTTGTGCTGTGAGTTTTTTATGCCCCCTAGAGCTGGAATCTAGAAGAGAGCAGAGGTTCTAGTTGTATTTGTGAAATACATAGTGGAACTCAAGTCACAAAGGGTGTTAGCTTGGAAGAGTGGAGTAGGGAAGATTACCCGAACCACTATAAAATCATGCCCATTGATTTGTATTTCCACTTTTATTATCTTATTACTTTTCATTTGTTTCATTAAAGGGAACTGAACTAAACCGAGGTAAATTTTCTGTTTTAAGTAAAAATTTTAAATACCCAATTCACCCCCCCTCTTGGGTAATTACCATAAACTCGGGACCAACAAGTGGTATCAGAGCAGGTCTTTGAGTTTAAACCAAAGAGATCTTTTGAAATGACATCCCAATCAACTTCCACCCCTGCTTTTGCCGAGAGTCAATCTTTCACTAGATCACCTCTATTTGATGGGACTAACTTCGATTATTAGAAGTTGAGAATGAAACAATTGATCATGGCTACAGATATTGACTCTTGGATTGCTATCCAAGATGGCGTTGTGTTGCCTACAGATAAAAAAGTCTCTACATGGTCCGAGGAGGAAATAAGAGTTGTTAAAAGCAACGCGAAAGCTATGAACTCCCTCTTTTGTGCATTAATGGCATCTGAATATGATAAAGTGTCATAATGTCAAACCGCCAAAGAGATATGGGATACATTAACATCCATTTATGAGAGAACTTCTCAAATCCAAGGGACAAGGAGAAATATTTTGATTGGAGAATTGAAAATTTTTAAAATGCTAAAGACAGAAAATATTTCAGAAATGTTTGCTAGATTTTCTAAAATTACTAACGCCTTAAAAAGGCTAGGAAAAGCAATTTCTGAATCTGAACAGGTAATGAAAATTCTAAGGGCACTACCCGAATCATGGACTCCAAAGATTACAGTTATTGAGGAAGCAAAAGACCTCAATACACTACAGGTAGAAGACCTTATAAGCTCACTCATGTCACATGAGTTGATAAAAAGGAAAAATGAGGAGCAACATAGGGGTAAGAGAGTCATCGCCTTGAAAGCCGCACAAGATTCGGACGATTCCACCTCATCATCACAAAACAATGATGAGGAAATTGCCTTACTTCCAAAACGATTCAGAAAGTTTGTAAGAAAAGGAAAGAATTTCAAAAACTTTAAAGAAAGAAATTCTAAGGAGAAAAAGAAAGAAGTAACAAAATATTTTCGGTGTGGCGGTATGAAGCATATGCAAGTCCAATGCCCAATGCCCGAGAAAACCAAAGCAAAGGAGTGAAGAGAAAAGAAAGATCGAAGCGAAAACAGAAGATTTCAAAGAATCAAAGGAAGAGGCATGTATGTAAATGAGAAAGTATCCACAACATGCAGTTCCTCAAGTGAAGAAAATGAGGCAGATTGCGCAAGGATTTGTTGCATGGCAAATTCCAACATATGTCTTGCAGTGACGGAAATTTTGGAGGATCAAACCACTTCAACAAACTGCACAAGTAGTCAAGAGGTAACCTTCAAACAAAAATCTTTTTCTATTTTTTCTTCTACAAATGATTGCCTCAAATGTGCTGAATTAGAAGAACTTCAATAAGCTTATGATTCATTATATGAGGAAATAAGTTCACAATAAAGAAAAGACAATTTAACACAGTAACTATTGTGAATGGAAAACTTGCAGAAAAAGTTGATCATTTGACAAGCGAAAGGAATACCTTGATAAATGAGATAGAAAAACTCAAAAAGGAAAATGAATCATTAAATGAATCACTTGCTAAGTTTTCTAATTCCGGAGAAAGTGTCAAAATATTTTTGAAAATGACCACCCAAAGCTGTAAGAAAGGACTTGGGTATACTACATTTGAGCAGGGTAACAAATCTAATGCTCCAAGGAATCATAGAAACAAACTAAAACTCATCCATGCTAAACCTAAGATGAATCATGTGATTTGGACCAAAAGACCAACTGGGGAACCAATTACCAAATGGCTTCCCACTCCTAGACTTCCAGGAGCTTGTAATTTTTGCAACAAGATGGGATACAAGGTTTATAAATGTAAAATGAGAAAATTACAAAATCTTGGTGCAAAATTGGTTTGGATGCCCAAAAATATTGAATTTATGACTTCAAAAGAAGATCAACGTAGATTCCAATAGATAACCCAAATGGACCTATAAAATGGGTACCAAAAGGATGAGCTCTACTTGACTTTATTATTACAGGTTTGTCTTAGAGCTAAGGCCAGTAACATATGATTTATGGATAGTGGCTGCTCAAGACATATGATAGGAGAAAAATGACTGTTCCATAAAATTAACCCGTGCAATGAAGGAACAATTGCTTTTGAAAATAATGAAAAAGGTAAAATAAAAGGTAAAAGAAATGTTTATGAAATTTCAAATGCATGTATTAAGGACGTACTATTTGTTGAAGGACTCAAACATAACTTAATGAGTATTAGTCAATTATGTGATAAAGGTTATAAAGTTGTATTTGAATTCTCTATCTGCAATGTATTTGATGATGATCACATAGTATTTAGTGGCAAAAGACATGAAAATATATATTTAGTTTGCCTAGATGAACTCGAGGAAAAATGTCTAATAATCATAGAAAATGATCCATGGATATGGCATACAAGGCTTGGACATATAAATATGTCAAATATTAAAACATTGTGGAAAAAGAGCCTAGTACAAGGGTTGCCAAAGCTTAAATATGACAAGGATAAGATTTGCGAATCTTGTCAATTATCCAAACAACCCAAAATGTCATTTTCCATCAAAAAGAAAATTTCAACAACTAGACCACTTGAATTATTGCATATGGATCTTTATGGGCCATTGGACATTTTAACTCTTGATGGGAAAAAGTATGTATTTGTGATTATTGATGATTTTTCAAGATTTACTTGGATTATACTCTTAGCTAGCAAAGATGAAGCATTTTCTATTTTTATCACATTTTCAAATTTGGTGCAAAAGAAAAAACAAAATACAATTATTTCCATTAGAAGTGATCATGGTGGTGAATTTGAAAATAAACGATTTATAGAATTTTGCAATGAAAAAGGAATTCACCATACATTTTCTGCACCAAGAACTCTTCAACAAAATGGGATTATTGAAAGGAAAAACCGGACAATACAAGAAATGGCTAGAACTATGCTAAATGAGAGTAAATTGTCCAAAAGATTTTGGGGTGAAGCTATAAGTACAGCTTGTCATGTATTAAATCGAGTTACCATTAAAACAATATTGAAAAAGACCCCATATGAACTTTGGAAAGGCAGAAAACCAAACATATCATATTTCCATACTTTTGGATGTACTTGCTATGTGCTAAACAATGGAAAAACTAATTTTGAAAAACTAGGTGTCAAAAGTGATGAGACAATTTTCCTTGGTTATTCATCAAATAACAAAGCATATAGAATTTTCAACAAAAGAAATCAAATAGTAGAAGAATCAATACATATTTTTTATGAATTTAACCAAACTCTGAGAAAGGAGGATGAATTAAGTGATGCAGACGATATATCGAAGAAAGATCAACATAAGCAATAAGAAACCGAGGCTAAGCAAGAAAATTCCACAGAGGAAAGGGTAAGTGAAGGTAACAATTCTTACAAACCTCCAACTGATTTAAAATTAAAAAATGATCATCTAATTGAGCAAATTATTGGCAATATCTATGGAGTAATGATTAGAAGGCCAAAATAAAATATTTATGGACAATATGCTTTGTATCAAAAATCGAACCAACAACTATTGATCAAGCTCTTAATGATGAAAATTGGGTTATTGCAATGCAAAAAGAGCTAAATCAATTTGAAACAAACAATGTATGACATTTAGTTCCCAGACCCAAAGATTGCACTATTATTGGTACCAAATGGATATTTAGGAACAAATTAGACAAAAGTAGACTTGTGATTAAAAATATTTTAATTGTTCAAATTTACATAGATGATATAATATTTGGTGCTACTGACGAAACTTTATACCAAGAATTTTCAAAGATTATGCAGAAAGAATTTGAAATGAGCATGATGGGAGAATTGAATTTTTTCCTTAGACTGCAAATCAAGCAACAAGCCGAACGGATCTTTATAAATCAGTCCAAGTATATCAAAGAAATGTTAAAGAAATTTGGAATGCAGATTAGCAAGGGAGCAAACATACCAATGAGTTCAACAATCAAGATCGACACGGATGAAAAAGGTAAATCTGTTGAACAAAAACTATACAGAAGCATGATAGGATCTTTGTTATATTTAACTGCTTCTAGACCCGATATCCTATTCAGTGTTTGCATGTGTTCTAAATTTCAATCATGTCCTAAAGAATCACATTTAATGCTTGTAAAAAAATTTTAAAAATATTTGATAAATACCACTAATCTTGGACTATGGTATCCAAAGGGGTCAACTTTTGATTTAATCAGCTACTCGGATGCGGATTTTGCCAGATACAAAGTAGATAGAAAAAGTATTAGTGGAACATGTCAATTTCTTGGAAACATGTTGGTTTCATGGTATTCAAGGAAACAAACTAGTGTTGCTCTATCTACGGCGGAAGCTGAATATATAGCCGCTGGGAGCTGTTGTGCCCAACTACTTTGGATGAAACAACAACTTAAAGATTATGGTGTTGATTATCATGATATTCCAATTAGATGTGATCATACAAGTGCAATTTGTTTGACCAAAAATCCTGTATTGCATTTTAGAACAAAACATATAAATGTAAGACATCATTTTATTCGTGAACATGTTGAAAATCATGATATTTGTTTGGAATATGTGAAAACTGAGGACCAGATTGCAGATATATTCACCAAACCTTTAGCAAAAGAATCATTTTACAAAATTAGAAATGATATGGGTATGATTGAGTTTGATTAGGAACAATAAGATAGGAGGAATGAACTTAGAAAAGTCTAAGTTGATAGGCCAAGTCGACTCCAGGAAGTCAAAGTCGACTCCGCATCGGGGCGAAGTCGACTTCAGTTAGGGCAAGTCGACTTCAGCGTGCAACCGTCCGGCTTCCCGCCTTCCTCTTCTTCTTCCCTTTTTTCTTTTTTTCTTCCTTCTTTCTTCTTCCTCTCAGATCTCTCCTCTCTCAAATCCCCGAAGCCTCTCCTCCCTCTCTCAGTCTCTCTCAGCTCATCTCTGCTTTCTTATTCTCTATCAGTCTGCTCTCATCTCTCTCCGTCCCTCGAGCTCTCTCTCTTCCTCTCATTTCTCTCTCATTTCCTCTCTCCATTTCTCTCAGACTATATCTCATCTCAGCTCATTTTATCACTTTCCTTCTCTTTCTCCCCAACTCTCTCTCATCTCTTTGCTCTCCTTCTCTCAGCCATCTCTCTCCTCCTCTCTTTCTTTCTAACTCTCTCTCTCAGACCTTCTATCTCTTTCTCACAGTCATATTTGAAAAACCCATTTCGAAATCCAAAGTACCCATATTAGCTATCTCCCAAACCATCCCTAAGTCCAATACCAAGACAATCCGAATCCCAAACCGAGGAGGAGATTCCCAGGAGACAGAACTCCGTCTAAGCGAGCTCGAGAAGAACCATCCACATCCACCGGCCGTCGAGTTTGATTCCAAGCCGGGACTCCATCCACTTCTGCTCCAAGAGAAGAACCTCAGACCTCCGGTAGTACTGAAATAGGAGCTAGAAGAAAGGGTACTCCAACTTCGAAGGGTCAGGTCCTCAAAATGCCGACAACCTATTTTAGGACCAAGCTACAACACAACAGGTTTTACAAGAACTTTTATGAGCATAATCTTTGTCCCCAAGATTATAGATTTGAAATTTCTAAGTGATTATGAGTTTGGGATAGAAGAATTATTGAATTTTCAAGGGTGAACAAGGATGCTAAAGGATGATGATAGGGTGTACCCAGATTTGATGAGGATTTTCTATTATCTATGGGATCAGCAATATTTCAGCACATTTGTAAAAGATGTTGAGATGTATTTGGGTACCAGGGGGGTCCGAAGCCATGATCAAGCCCTTATGCAGATCGGCAGAATCCTAGGAGTTCCGTTTGAGGATGAACAATTGCCTGTCGACCTATCTCTAACCTAGATGTACAACCAGCTCACTAGGAGCAATAAATACTACCCTGGGATCAAGTTTCTCCGTTATATGGACTTATCTCCGAGGTTGCGAGTACTTAGGCTACTGATTGCCCACTGTATATACACCAAGGGAGGAGGTAGGAATCAAGTAAACTCACAGAAGGCAAAAATTTTATGAAAAGTTGCAAACAGGGTCAAGGTCAGCCTTCCCAGACTTTTCCTTGAAGCCCTAGCCTCCAGGAAGGACAACCCACGAGGGGTTTTGCCGTATGGGACTTGGATCACTAAGATCATTAAGCATTTTCATGTCAACATCGACGGAGAGCCATTCGAAGTGTTAAAGCCAACCAACGCAATCAACAAGGCTTTACTGCAACGAATGAAAATCAACGTCGATCAATTTAGAGAGGACAGAATCAAGGAAAGGATGGGTGAATCGGCTCAAAAATAAGCCGGAGGAGCACAGGCTGAGGGGGAGAAGCTCCCGCCATCACCACAGGCTCAACCTGCTCCACCACAGGATGCCCCCAAGGAGCCCGCATCGCCCCATTCCCACGGGTCTTGCTCACCTAGAGGTTCCGAGATCCCAGACGCAGCTCCAAGACCACCGTCATGGGACGACTCAGTGAATGCAATTCGGGAACACTTGGAGCAGATTGAGGATCGGTTAACTTCTCAAATCGCCGGAGTTCTCAACGCCGTCATGGATATGCACTCGAGACAAGATCGTATGGATCGAAAACTAAGAATGATTTGGTATCGGCTGGCATCCGGGAGCGGCAGGGTTCGACTGATACCCGACCTGGATCCATTTGAAAGCGAGTCAGTGCGCCGAGATCCCACACCTAACCCTGTCTCATCTTTCTATTCTTCGGCTCACGTTCGACCCACTCATCCCATCCGACAGGCTCCATATCCAATATCAACATTTTTATTTGCCAAGTCTCAGCCTTTAGATCCTATATCCTATTTTTGATCTATTAACAAAAAAGGGAAGAATAGATTAGGATTTTAGGATTTGAGTCTTTGAGTCTTGGGTTGGGTAGTTTGTATATATATATATATATAGGTTTGCATTTGCTTTTGAAACTTGTATAAAATTCTGTGATTATATATGAAAAAGTTTGTTATGTGCTCTATTTGTTTATGTTCTATTTTTATTAAAATGGTTGAATGAATGATGAAATGCTTGAATGATTGGTTTTAACTTATGATTTATATAAGCAATTATTGGAAATGATATGCGCAAATGGTTGAAAATGAAATATGTATGTTAATTTCATTAAGTTTAAAATGCAAATGACCTATGATTATCCTAAAAATATCAAAACAAGATAAAATGAGATGTTTTAAAGACATTAAAATGTATATACTCAAATTGATTTTGTCAATCATCAAAAAGGGAGAGATTGTTAGAAACAAGTGTTGGAATCAATGGCAAAATAAGCAAGGTAAATATTTTGATGATTAAAAACTCAATTTGAGTAAGTTTTGGCTACTAACATGTTTGGTGAAATGTTTAAAGGATATAGAAATGAAGAATATGAAGCATGACAGGTCAAGTCGATTTTCAAGTCGACTCAGGCATCGACTTAGGTCGAGTCGATCCCCAAGTCGACTCCAGCAGCGTCGACTTCAAACGCGTTTCTATGTCCAGCACTGAAAATGATGAGCAAGAGATGCCGAAGTCGCACACGAAGTCGACTTCCCATGCGACTTGGGTGAAGTTGTAGACCAAGTCGACTCCAACATCGACTTCAACTACCAGCACAGAATTTGAAAAGTGTAGTCGCATACCCAAGTCGACTTGACATACGACTTGAGTGAAGTTGGAACCCAAGTTGACCCAAACATTCGACTTGGATCAAATGAAGATAAATCAAGACCAAAACAAGCAGATTTACATCAATCTAGATTGAGGAATATTATTTGGACATCTCCATGAATATTATTTGTAGAAAGTCTGAGTGTTGCAACTAAAGGTTGTCCCAAACAGCGAGAAATGGATCAACGAAATGCTGATGCATTCCTTCGTAAAAAACCTCTATCCTTTGCCGGTGGTGATTGCTTAGCAGTCGAGCATTGGATCGAGGCGATGGAAAAGATTTTTGACTTTTTCGATTGTGACGATTGTCAGAAAGTTTTATTTTCTCCGTTCAAACTTAGTGGAGAGGTCTATCGAGGGTGGAAGACACAGTAACATGTCTTCAATAGTGGGAAAGAAAATGTGGCTTGGGATAAATTTAAAGAATCCTTTTTCGCTAAGTTCTTTCCATCTTCTGTTAGAATTTCGAAGGGCCGGGAGTTTTCCGAATTGAAGCAAGGCACTACGACGGTGGCTAAGTATGAAATAAAATTAAACTCTCTGCTTCGGTTTGCTCTAAGCTCGGAATAGGAAGAACATAGTCGGATCCATAGTTTAAGGACGGTCTGGCTGAGGGCATACGCGGTCGAGTAATATTTTACCGCAATAAAACCTATGATGATGCAGTCGATAATGCTCTCTTAGTTGAAAATGATACTGCTAAGCTTGATAGGCGTTATCTGAAGAGGGAACGATCACCAGTAAAAGATCATTCGGGAAAGAATCAGATCAGACAGTCTTTTTCGGGTCAAACTAGAGTTGAGAGAAGTGCAAAGAATAGAGGATTTCAAAAGAAGAAAAGAGTCCTCAAGTGCAACGATGCGAAAAGTTTTATACCGGACTTTGCAAATGCTTCAAGTGCGGGAATATTGGCCATCGACCATCAAACTGTGTTGTGGGCTTCGTGTGCTACAACTGTGGATAACCTGGTCACATCATTAGGGATTTTCCAATAGCCAGAAATGTCGAACAACCACAATGGCAAGGGCAAAATCGTCAAGTTTGTAGACCAACAGGAAAATAGTACCAAAGTGGTGGATAGACTTACCAAATCCGCTCACTTCTTACCCTATCGCTGTTCAAGGACCCAGCTCAAATCTTGTATATACTGAAGTAGAGACTCGAGAAGTACCATCTCAGGCAAATCACAAGCTACCCTCTATGCAATCACAAGGTCAAGATGTACAGACTAGAGTCGAGTCTAAAGAAGTCTATGCTAGGAAGGAACCAATGACTTTTTATAACCAAGGAACCATTGTAACTGAGTTGGTGTGTTATTTTTGTGGAACCAATAGACATATAGCTAAGGCATGTCCATATGGTAACCGAGTTTGTTTTCTGTGTCATTCCTCGGATCACCTTAAGAAAAATTATCCTTTTTTGCAAATATGCAAATTAGGTTGTAATATTTTATATATATATAATAAAAGTTACGATTGTTCTTATATGCTTAAGAATATTTATTGAGACTGTATTTCTCTTCTATGCCAGAATGAAAAGTAATTCTCATGATCTGAATGCCTAAACTGGTCACCTAGAGCAACATCCTAGTAAAAAGTTGCAAAAGAAGCAGGCTAAGGACCAACCCGAAGTTGAGTCTAGAAAGAGGCCCGGTAAAAGGAACGATAAAGCTCTAGTTGAATCTCCGACCAGAACTAACATGCTTGAGCAGTGTCTGAATGAGCAAGAGCAAACCTTTGCAGTACTTCAAGCAGAGGTTTTTCGATAGTGGGAACGAATACAAGCACAACTAGAACAGATTGTTCAACAACAATCATCAGCAGTGCTAAGAAACCAAAAGCACTGCTGTCACGGGCATGATGAATATCAGTCGGCTGCTACTATGCATGGGAGTCAGGAAGAAGGGCCATATTAGAACCTAGATGCTCGGGTTTTAGAAGGAAAGTCAAAATTTGGTAGGCATGAAGAAAGAGAGGTCTCGCACCAGGCAAATAGAGAGGCTAGTGACAAAGTTGTAGGAACGGTTGCAGGAAGTCTGAGTGTTGCAACCACAGGTTGTCCTAAACGGCAAGAAATGGATCAGCGAGATGTTGATGCATTCCATCGTCAAAAACCTTCATCCTTTGCCGGTGGTGATTGCTTAGCAGCCGAGCATTGGATCGAGGCAATGGAAAAGATTTTTGACTTTTTAGGTTGTGACGATCATTCGAAAGTTTGATTTGCTCCGTTCAAACTCAGTGGAGAGGTTTACCGATGGTGGAAGACACAGCAACGTGTCTTCAACAGTAGAAAAGAAAATGTGACTTGGGATAAATTTAAGAAATCATTTTTTGTCAAGTTCTTTCCATCTTCTGTTAGAATTTCGAAGGCCCGAGAGTTTTTCGAATTGAAGCAAGACACTATGACGGTGGCCGAGTACGAAACAAAATTCAACTCTCTACTTTGATTTGATCCAAGCTCAGAATGGGAAGAAGATAGTCAGATTTGTAGTTTGAGGATGGTTTGGCTGAGGGTATATGCGGCCGAGTAATACTTTACCACAATAAAACCTATGGTGATGCAATCGATAATGCTCTCTTAGTTGAAAGTGATACTGTTGAGCTTGATAGGTGTTATCTGAAGAGGGAATGTGTGGCGCTCCGAACCGGGGTGCCTAGAAGCCTTACTCCGGGACCATTTTTGATTGGTAAACGTAACTCAGGATTGTTGCCCTGATCACGCGGCGGGTTCTTAATTGGATCTCGTCCAATTTTTTTCTTTCTTTTTCTTTTCTTTCATTACATAAACATATACTCATCATCATTCATAATGGACTTATCCATATCATCGTAAATCATCAACTTCTCATATTATTCATACTTCATAATTTCATACAACCTACGTCTTTCTCACCACATCCCATAGGGCATTTATTCATACAAAAATCTACTAACCTTTGTAGATTTCTCTTTTCCTTTAGCAACACATGCTCTTCATCTCTTGACTTTCCCTACACCTGTATGAGGTTGGGAAAAAATATGAGTCGAAACTCAATAAGCAAGCATTTTTCATTTTAAATGCATTCCTCTCCATTCGATAGAAGACACTTACCAAGTGATCAACTATCAAATGCACAGAAATCTTTTCATAAAAAATATTTCATAAACATTGGATGTGCAAATGCTTCATTTCCATTCCTGACATAAATCTGTGTGCGGGTACGCTAACACAGGAAACATCTCATATAGCATGATCCAATACGCCAGCTTTCTTCGACTTGGCCTCGTCAAGGGGAACCTCTCTTCCTCTTGACGCCTACATGGTCTCCTACATGCATGACTTTTGATTTCTCCAGCATTATATACCTCTTACACAGGGCGACTTGTCATTCCTATGTAGAGAATTATTTGCGCCATCCCTTAAAAATATCATTTCAAATTCATGCTTTCCTTTTCAATCCATGTATGAAAATGCAATGCATTCATTCATAGATAACATTCTTTTGCCTCCACCTCTTGGGAGGATGCCGATACACAGCCCATACGACTCAGCAATAATGAGGGGGGACCCTCTGATCCGCTTTCTACCTCCACCAAAGCCTCTTTATTATGCATCATACATGTGCACATGCCCATGAACATCACATGATATCAATATGTCAGCATGACTTTTCATAAAAACTCATAAACATTCATCATTTCAAAATATTATAGGAATGGTCACCCTTAAACACATTTCATAAATATTTGAGAATAAAACATATTTTCAAAAGAGTTTGCTTGCTTACCTCCTCAGTCCATGTCCTCCACCTTTTCCTATACAACGAAAAATGATATTTTATCTATATCATTCTGTCTTAGATTGCTTCTCATGCATGTTTTATAATCATTTATTACATCATTCCTATAAAGGTTAATCTTATAAAGATACTTGGTTATTACCTCCTTATATGGATTTTTTTATTTATAATTTCCTTTAAAAATTTCGTCTATATATTCTTTAAGATATAAATGCTAATCTTATTTTTTTCACCAAATTTACGCTTTTTACTGTCTATGGTATTGTTCATCATCACTGTTCACGATCACTGTTCACGGGTTACTGTTCACCCGAGGTTACTATTCACAGTAACGTGTGCTACTGTTCATGGGTTCCAAAAATTGACATTTTTTCTAAAAAAAAAATACCATGACATACCTTATGTTTAGTATATCATGGAAAAATTCATGAATTTTGAATTCATCATCATTAACTTGGCTAAATAAATCATTTTCTCCATATACTAAAAATCAACATAATTTCACTTCAGCATAATTCTTAAATCCAAAAATCATAAGATTAATATATCTTCATTCCAACATCATAATTATCATAAACATTCATCCCAAATCATCATTTAGCAATTTTGGAGCATTATTTGCACATTTCATACATGATTTTCTTGAATGATCTATTTTTGCTCCAAATTTTCGATGTTTTGGCATAATTCCACTTTGGCATTATAACCATACTTATTTTCTCATGCTTAGGCATTATCTAAGCATGATTTTACCCTATTTAACATATAAAAGAAATTTGGGTAGAATTCACTTACCCAAAGTGGAAATATCTTTCCTCCTTTCTCACTTTCTCTCTTCAACTTTCTCCTTCCTTCCTTCTCACTTGGGACGTGTGGGGGGTGTGTGGGAGTGAGTTTTGCTCAAGCTTGGGAGCTGGGATATGTGCCTTGAACGTCCACCCCTTGGCCACTTTTATAGGCATGCATTTTTCAAGTATTTGCATTTTACCCCCTCAAATTAATGTTTTAAATTCTAATTATTTTTTCCATGTCATTTTCTTGATTTTTCTTAATTTCTTATGTGGAATTTTGTGGTCCACACAAGCTTGAGCTAATCCATTCAATTAATTACAAATTTTCATCAAAAGGTATGTTAAATCTACACCCTCGATTTTCCATGATTGGATCCATCTTAGCCCTTGATTTTTCATCAAAATCCAAGCAATCTTTTAGTCAAAAATTCAGCCCCCCTTGCTACCTTGGACGTCCCCTCTTATAGCCCCTTTATTTATTATTTTTGTTTTATTAAAAATGCATATTTTAAGCTAATTACATTTCATCAGTTGATCTCTTGATAAGAATAATTTTGATCTCTTGATAAGAATAATTTTGAGCCGTTGATTTTGGCTCCAATCCCAAGCACCTCCCACGCCCATACCCCTCTTGGTATTTGTGCTAATCTTGCATTTAATAAAAATGCTTTTTAATTAATGAAATTTGAGCAAAAGTCAAATATACATTAATTAAAATTAAAGTTACTTTATTGATCTCCAAATGATGTTGAATCTTGGCCCTTAATTCATGATTTTCATCATATCTTAAACAATTCATCATGTTCATCATAATATCTTGGCCATCTTTAAAAAATTTCACTTTAATCCGACGTCCAGATTGCAAGATATGAATTTTTCTTCATTTTCTTCACAAAAATCCATAAAAATCCAAAAATTATTATTTTAATCCAAAAAACACTTTTGTCCTTTGGTGGGAAGCTTCCTTTTTCGTCTTTTATGATTAAGTTAATCTAAAGTGATTAACTTAACATATTTCTTAATCCCATGTTTACTATTCATGTTTACTATTCATCCGAATTAACATTCCATAATTAGCTATTTAATTCTCCAATGTCATCTATTGCAAAATATCATTAATATATATTTCATATAAATATAATTATATTACCCAGGGTTTCATACACGTTCCTAAAATTGGAGTTTCACAAAACGATCACCAGTAAGAGATCATTCGGGAAAGAAGCAGATCGGACAGTCTTCTTCGAGGCAAACTAGAGTTGAGGGAAGTGCAAATAATGGAGGATTTCAAAAGAAGAAAAGAGTCCTCAAGTGCAACGATGCGGAAAGTTTCATACCGGACTTTGCAAATGTTTTAAGTGCGGGAAGACTGGTCATCGACCATCAAACTGTGTCGTGGGCTTCGTGTGCTACAACTGTGGACAGCCTGGTCACATCATTAGGGATTGTCCAACAGCTAGAAATGTCGAACAACCACAACAACATAGGCAAAATCATCAAGTTGCTAGACCAGCAGGACAACAGTACCAAAGTGGTGGATAGACTTACCAAATCCACTCACCTCTTACCCTATCACATGACCTTTTAGAATGGATTAGATGGCAGACTTGTACCTGCGGGAGATTGTTCGTTTACATGGTATCCCTATTTCCATTATGTCAGACAGAGATCGATGATTTATTTTCGATTTCTGGCAAAAATTACAAAAATGTATGAAAACAGAGTTGCAGTTAAGTACCATGTATCACCCGCAGACGGGTGGTTAGTCTAAAAGACCAATTCAAATTTTAGATGAGCACTTTGGTTGAATTTGCCTATAACAATAGTAACCAGGATAGTATCGATATGACTCCGTTTGAAACTCTATATGGAAAAAGGAGTCGAACGCCTGTGTATTGGGAAGAAATCAATACACGGCAACTTGTAGCTCCGACACTAGTTCAGCAAGCTGCTGATGTGGTTCGAGTTATTAGGCGACGGTTGGAAGCATTACAAGATCACAAAAAAAGTATGCTGATAGCAGACGAAGAGACCTACAATTTACAGTAGGCGAGTTAGTCTTCTTAAAAGTTTCTCCCACCGAAGGTGTGACTCATTTTGGGATGAAAGGCAAATTATCTTCTCAATATATCAGACATTTTGAATATTAAAAATTATTAGCGATGTTGCCTATCGGCTAGCAGTGCCTCTTTCATTAGCAAGTGTTCATAATGTCTTCCATATCTCACAGTTAAGAAAGTATATGGCTGATTTGACTCATATTTTGTTAGCCGAACAATATTAGATCGAGAAAGATTTAACTCATCTGGAACGTCCTGTTCGAATCTTGGATAGTCGCGAGAAGCAGTTAAAGAGGAGGACAATTCGGCATATTCTAGTGCAATGAAGAAACCACAGTGAGCGAGAAGCTACGTGGGAGCTAGAGGATGATATTCGCAGAATCTGCCCCTACTTGTTCAACGATCTATTTTGACTATTACAAGTTTCGATGACGAAACTTTATAAGGTGGAGAGAATGTAAAATATTAAATAATAATAATAATAATAATAATTTGAGTGGTCAAAATCCATGTAGGACACCCTATATGGCAATGGTAGGCTTTTTGACCAACTTAGTCAAATGAATAATAATGGGCCTTGACCAATTATTATTTAAATATACCTAGGTTATATTTATATTTTCATTTTTGAATGTTAAGGTGGATGAGTGGTAAAACAAAAAAAGATAAAATTAGGAATGAAATAATTCGAGAAAACTTAAAAGTGAGACCAATCTATGATAAAATGAGAGAAAATAGATTAAGATGGTTTTGTCATGTTAAAAGGAGGACTGAAGTAGCACCGGTTAGGAAAACAGAGTCTATCCTAGTAAAAGGTGGTAGGAGAATGAGAGGAAGACCCAAAAAAACATGGATGGAAGTAATTAAACAAGATTTAAAAATATTACAAATTACAGAAAATTTAGTCTTAAATCGCCAAGAATGGCGTAATAAAATCCATGCAGCCGACCCCACATAGGTGAGAAATGGCTTATGATGATGATGATGATGATGATGAATGTTATTTCAGCAACCCGTGTAACTTGGTTAGCATACAGGTGGTCCAAGTGTCCAAGTGGTCTAGGGTTCAAGTAGGGGGTTCCGCAAAAAAATTATTAATTTTTGCACTTTTACCTCTCGAGGCATGTGGGCCCCACAGGATAAGATAGGATGAGATAAGACTGAAATTTAAGTTTAAAAGAGTTTTATCTTTTATTCTCTATCTTAGCTACGGTAGCTTTTATAAAACGGCTTAGGGAGTTGGTGGATTGAGGCATCCGTAAGAAAGGTTTAGGAGAGAGTTACAGAAGGAGGGAATTTATTTTCTTAAACAGAGGCAAGTGGGATTTTATTTAGGAGCAAATTTTAGTTCAATAATTATGCATATATATATTTACAATTAATTAGGTTATACTAATTAATTTTATAAATCACGTATATCGAATGTTATACTTTTTAGGCTTTGGATTTAATGTGTTTGGCATGATTAATTTTATGATAAAAATTTTTGAAAAAGAAAATGTCAAAGTTTAATGCGTAGGATATATGTGTAGACATTATATATATTTTTAATGCATTTTTTGTAAAATGCATACGATATATAAATATATATATATTACATTTTTTTATATAAGTTGTGGACTAATGATCTAATAAGGGTGCCTTGATTTTTGATTTATGAAGTTATGCGCCGTTGAGAATTTCTTCAAATGTTGAGAGTCCTGAAGCTTCAAATTTTGGTTTCAACGAAATTTCCAATAAAAGCAACGAGCACGTTGGTTGCTTTTGTGAAGTTCCCTTTTGGAAAAGTTGAAACTGACGCACAGATGTACTTGTGATCGGACTTTATTTTTTTTATTTTATCTATTTTGCTTCATGAAGGAATTGTGGAGAAAAACAATGCTATAGTAATAGCCAAAGCAAATTTTAAAATTTTGATCCAGCAACAATGTTGGTTGGCTGCCAGAGGCTAGGCAAGGCCCATTCACGGTGAGAGCACCGATGATGCAAGGTATTGTGGATCGCCTAATTTATTTAGGCGATTTAATTTCAATTTTTATGATTAAATAGTCAATTTCTGGACTCAATGGAAGAGTTTAAATTTGTATTTGAGGCCTAATTTTTGAGATATTAAATTAAATGATTATTTTTATCATTTAATTAAATTTTAATTGGGTCATAATTCAATTTTAAATAACTTTCTACTTGCTAGTCATATTGGGATTAACCCATTATTTTTACAGGTGTATCAAATCAAGTGAGACACTAGCATTTTGGATTTACGTGAAGATTTTCAAGAATATTTACTTCTATTTATTTATTTTAAAGGCATGTATTGAGAATGACAAACTTGTAAAATTTCTTTTTCTTGTGCCTTCATGTAATAATGGAAACATGACTAGTGGAAGTGAAACTTCAAAATTTTTATGAAATTATAACAATTAATTTCACCATAAATGTGTTATTAATCTTGAAAAATTGCATTAAATACACAGTCCAGGATTACTTTTCTGGACCGGTATGTTACAGAAACTGATGAAGGGCAAAACATGGAAGAGACTCTAGGGAGGAAGGAACAACTAAGGTGCAAATGGAAGGTGTAAGGGGCAAAACAAATTGAAAAGGGTTAATCCAGGAGGGGATTCCAACAGTCCATTAGGACATTTGGGAATCCAAAAGAAGTTAAAGCACAGCCCTTCAAGGTCTTCTACGGATGGGGAAGTGGTAGTAGTTGGGAACTCTACCCAGCTTCGCCAAACCTAAATGACAATTTTGTTTTGGAATTGCTGTGGGCTTGGGAATCCATGAACAGTTCGAAATCTTTTGAATTTTGTTCATAAGGAAATCACATTTTGATATTCTTGATAGAAACAAAGAAAAGGGATGAAGAGATGGAAATTATCAAGAGAAAATTGCCTTTTAACAATTGTTTGGCGGTCGACTGCGTAGACAGAAGGGGAGGTCTAGCTCTCTTGTGGACATGGGTAGTTGATGTTTTTGTCAAGTCATTCTGCCCCCACCATATCAATGCTACCCTTGATGAACCAAATGCGATGTTATGGAGGATGCCAAGTTTCTATGGTCATTCGAAGGTTGGTAAACGATCACAAACTTGGGCCCTCCTTCGATAACTCTCTTCTTTTTTCGGACTGCCATGGCTTGTCTTAGGTGATTTCAATGAGGTATCAGGACTAGCAAAATACACGAGCAATAATATTAGGTTGAGCAGGCAGATGGAGGCCTTTAGAGAGACTATGGATTTTTGTCAAATGCTTGATTTGGGCTTTAAGGGGTATAAAATGACATGGAGCAACAAATGATCTAGTCAGGATCATGTGGAGGCAAGGCTGGACAAAGCCCTAGTAAATCATGGTTGGCTGCACCTATTTCCCCTAGCTCAACTATACCATAAAACAATGGCAGCTTCTGATCATTGCCCTTTCCTCCTACTGAAAGATCGAAGCAGAAAGTTAAAAGGGCAAGTAGGCCTTCTAAATACGAGATTGCATGGGCTAAATCTCCGGAAGTTATGAACATCATTCGGGAGGTATGGGAATCAAACTTTCAGCACCATACCTCTAATTGGAGCCAAATTAATTCCAAAATGCAAAAATGCGAGCTAGATCTTGGAAAATGGAACAGAAATACTAGAGGCAATGGAAGGAACAGGATCCTTTTCCACCAAAAGTGTCTAAGTAGACTCAAGTTTGATCCTCCAACAGTAGCCCAAGATATGGAAATCAGAAAAACAAGAAATAGTCATCAACTCTTTGTTGGAGGACGAGGAGCTGAAATGGAAGCAGAGATCTAAGATCCTTTGGCTTCAGCGTGGTGACAAAAATATCCCTTTTTTACACACGATGGCGAGTGAAAGAAGGAGAAAGGACTGGGTGGAGGTGTTAAGGGATGACAATGGTAATCTAGTAGCGAATTAAGACCGAATTCAGACCATGATCTATAACTTTTACACCAACTTATTTCAGTCATCGGGGAACACTTTCAGCTCAAACCAAATAATTGATGCCATTCCTTGTAAAATTTTTGAAGCAGAAAACCAAAATCTAGTGTACCAACCAGAAAGACAAGAAGTACTGAATGCTCTGAAAGAGATGCATCCCATGAAAGCTCTAGGACCAGATGACATGTCTGTAAATTCCTTTCAAAAGCATTAGGAAATTGTTGGTGAGGATATTTTTCAAGCATGCTTAGAAGTCTTGAAAGTTAATTTAGTTAGGGAATAGGTGGAGATTCTAAGGTCAATCAATGGCACAACAATTGTTCTTATTCCAAAGATTAAGGGAGCCAATAAGCTTGGTGATTTCTGACCCATTAGCCTATGTAATGTGGCTTACAAGATTCTCTCCAAAGTGCTTGCTAACAGACTAAAGAAATGTTTGCCAAATGTCATCTCTCCTCAATAAAGTGCATTTGTTCCTCAAAGACAAATTGCAGACGATACCTTGATAGCAACAGAGGTAGTGCATGATCTGAAAAGAAAGAGAGGAAAAAGGGAAGAGATGACCATCAAAATTGATGTCCAAAACATAGGATCGGGTGGAGTGGCATTATCTATGTAGAAGTGATGAAAAAAATGGGGTTATATGAGCAATGGATTAACTAGATCTACAGTTGCATCTCCTCTGTTACCTACAGGGTCTCCTAGAATGACAGATTCACGAAAGTCATCGTTCCATCACGGGGGCTTCGCTAAGGTGACCCATTATCTCCCTATCTTGTTTTACTCTGTGCTAAAGGATTATCGGCTTTCATCTCACAGGCACATGACTTTGGACACATCAAAGGGATTAAGGTGGGTAAATGTCGTCCAACACCTACACACCTCTTCTTTGTTGATGACATCTTATTGTTCTTAAGAGCGAATGGAGACAGTGCAAAGCATTTATTATATATTTTGAAGTGAAAGCTACTCGTGCCAGATGGTAAACAGAAGTAAGACTACCATCTTTTTCAGCCATAGCACCACTCTCCATACTAGATATGACACTGAAAGGAGGATGGGCTCAGTTAGCCATCAAATGAAATCCTATTTGGGTCTACCGGTTGGGATTGGACAGAACAAAAGAGCTGAATTCCAATATCTCAAGGAGCGCATTTGGAAGAGACTTCAGGGATGGAAAGCAAAATTACTTTCTTTCAGGGATAAGGAAGTTCTCATTAGCACAAGTTATCCCGAGCTACACCATCAACATCTTCCTCCTCTCTCGCTCCTTATGTTATGAACTCAATAGTATGATTAGCAGATTCTGGTAGGGAGAGAAGGGTAGCAAGAGAAAAATGAGCTGGATCTCCTGGCATAAGATGTGAATCACCAAGGCTGGCGGGGGGTAAGGTTTTTTGTAATATACAATCTTTCAACATGACTCTTATGGAAAAACAGATGTGAAGCATTGCAACCACACCTTCGTCCTTGTGCTACCAAGTGTTGAAAGCAAAATACTACCAAAGTGGTAAGGTTTGAAAATGCAAGATATGCAAGGGATGTTCTTTGTCTTGGAAGAGTTTCGCCTCCACCTGTTTCCTAATTCAGTTGGGATACAAATGGCGGATTAGGGATGGTCACACTAATAGCTTCTTTGAAGATAAGCGGGCAACGCAAATTCTTATCCCTGCTACTCCTCTTCCTGAAGAGATACACTCCACAACCAAAATAGACTACTCTACCTGATCATAAGATGGTGGAAGTAGTAACTCATTAAGATGGATGCAGGTGACAAGGGCTGGGAACTTGTGCAAAGGATTCGTATTGCAAGGGAAAGAGAGGATGACGGTATATTCCGAGATTTGGAATCGTATGGGGCCTTTTCAGTCAAGACTACGCACAAATTGGTGCACTAATTGCACTTACAAGCAAAGGGGCTCAACATATCAGTGATGGATTCCCATGACGCAACCATTATGAAGGGTATTTTGAAGGCAATGCTCCCTGAGAAGATCCTATTTTTTGGTTGGAGACTCCTCAATAACTCCTTCCAACAAGGTTGAATCTGAACCACGGGGAAATCCACATTACTCCTAGCTACCCTCTCTGTAATCAGGCTGCCGAGGAGGAATTTTATATCTTCTAGAATTGCTCTTTTACAATGGAGGCCTTCAGGGTGTGTTATTTTTAAGATTTGACTACTAGACAATTTGGCAATCTGAAAGGAATTCTTCATTGCCTTATTGTGGAGAAGAATCTCTACCCTTTCCATCTATTCCTCACTATTTGCTAGAGGATTTGGTATAGGCGGAACAAATTGGTTAATGAGAATGTCAGAATTTCTTTAAATGATTCAGCAAGATGGGGTATCAATTTTCTGCATAATTCCCTTTCTTCATCTCTTATCCTCAACCACAGTTTCAGTCACTCTTTGAGCCCCTCTGGTTGGACCAAACCAAAATCTAGTTGGCACAGACTCAACATTGACGCTGCCTTCTTCCACTTATCATAATATGATGATGTTTAGGGCAATTTTGAGGGATGAAAATGGCAAGTTTATTGCTGCATTCTTCTGTACTATTCGGGGAATAGAGAAGCCAAGCTGAATGGAACTTCAAGCAATTCTTTTTGGCATTAGCTGGCTGGCTGGGAAGGGGTACAACATACTGATTATTGAAAGCGATGCACTGGTAGTGATATCATGACTAAAGCGAGCAACCTTCCCCCTTTCCAACCTACGGTTCCTTCCAGATGAAATCAGGGTGACTGAACTCCGTTACCTTACAATCTCCTATTCTCATGTCCATAGGAATGGTAATATGACAACTCACTTCCTGAGTAGGTATGGCCTATCTTTTCAATTTGTATCATTTGAATGGTGGTCATCTCCACCAGCATGTATTCAAATACAATTGTATAAGGATGCCTCTATTAGTCTTCAAATACTTTGGGGCTCCTCCCCCTCTTTCTTCCTCCTCACGGGGGACGTTAGGGGGAATGAAGCAATCCCCTTTCATAAAAAAAAAGTGAGAAATGACTCATGATGATAACTATGAATGTTATGCTTAAAATATATTTATTATTTGCAATGATTTTTAAAACAATTTCAATGAAAATAATTAAAAATAATAAAGTTAGATATTAACACTTGCATCTTCGTTATTTCACAACACAATATAACTATCTCGACCAAAAGGACATGGTTATAATTCCAACATGGTGCTTTCCACTTTTGTGAAACTAAAGGATTTGCCTACAATTTCACCAAAACTACATAGACACAAATGCAAAACCCCAAGAATTGAAATTGCCACTAAACACCCTTGCAATCCATCATATGTATTTCTTCGACTGCATATAAAAAATAAAAATGAAATTGGCGTGCTTTACACCTGCAAATGATGAAAAATGTCCCACATGCTGGCATAACTGAGGACAAATACCACCTTAGCGGAAAGCCAGTAGCCGCAAAAGCATCGCCATTGTTGAAAGAAGAAAAACCACAAAGCTTTTCAAGAAATCTAAAGAGCACTACCTCCCTCAAAAGCATTTTTCCACCCTTGTGCTAATTCATCTCATTTCTTGCCATAAATTTGAGTACAGAGAATAGGTGTGGACAGACGGAGACCCACTGCCACGCACAGATTTAAAAAACTCGTCAACTTATCTTGGGCCTGTGGACTATTAACTTCAACAATGTGATATTATTCGCTCTGACATGATAACTCAACCACATAATTTTAATCACATCAAGTTATATTAATCTCAAACCCACAGAAAAACTCTTAGAAACTCTCCTTTCCAATGTAGAATTTGATTTTGTGTTGTTATACTCATCTTCATATCTACAGAAACTTTCCCTCAAAATGTAAAGAGTGCAAATTGCGTTGGGTTGGTCCAAGTTAAGGTCGACTTTACCCTCACTTTATTATCAAAAACTCATACCTTATCTTATTTTAAATTGTATCAGTTCTACGACCTTATCTTATTTTTAAAGGTTGAGTCAATTCAAATTTCAGTTCCAAATTGGTTCTCTAAAATAATCTTTATATCATATTTTAAACTAAAATTTATTATAAATCTTACTTAAAAACCGATAATTAAGATGATAATAATATAATTTTATTATTACCTTGAAATACGTTCGTCAAGCCTATTAAATAATAGATAAATTAAACAAGTTTCTATACATTTAAAGAATTTTTTTTCTTTCGATATAAAAAATATTTCATAAAATATATACATTCAACATATATTAGTAATTCGGGCAGGTTCCAGATACCCGAATTTTTGAATTTACCATACCCTAGGCATTTCTTTCCTTAGAACCTACTCTACTAAATAAGTATAAAAATAGAAACTTACTCTACCCAATTTAGGGTACTCAATTCTAGTTGCCCCCTACCAAAACTACTGCTATACATCCTGAGCCCCTCGATCTAAAACAATCCAATTTGCAATATTATTGCCACATACAGATCGAAGCTGTGACTCATCTAATGGTGCAATTCCTTGTGTTAGCACCCTTCGTGGCGGTTGCATCTCATGCCTCTTAAATTCCTAGAAAGTATTCTAATAGGAACTATCTTGCCTTTAAAATGTAGAAGAGTAGCCCCTGGTCAGGCGCCAAAGGAAACAATCGCCCTCTTGACACTAAACGATAGATACATTGGTATATGCTATTTGCAAATGAGATAGCTCTAACAAATTAGACAATAAATAACCAAATAAATAAATTAGATAAATGGCGGAATGAGTTAGAATATAAGATTTTTAAAATTAATAAAAAAACTGAAAGTACAACATACAACTTTGACAAAAGTTTAAAAATATATATGATGCTCTATACAAAAAATCATATACCATGACTTGCTAGTTACCGCATCAAATCAAATCATAAAATGAATTTTATCTACAATCATAATTCAAGGCAGGAAAGAAGTTAATGGGATGTGCAAAAAAATTTAAGCTAGATAGAAATTGAGTTGGTGCTTTGAATAAGTGACCAAGAAATTTTTTTATAAAATAGCATTATAAGTTTGGCTATGGTCATGTGATAGAATATTTAGTTACAACAATAACAACAAATACAGATGATAAGTGTCATTGAAAGGAGATGCTAACTTGGAAAAGCAAATTAAAAATAACCTGAATCCATGCAAAGTAAAACGAGGAAAGGCAAACAAACTTAGCAGTCCAGTAGATCAATAGGTAACAGAAACTACACAAGTTTAGAGTGAAATTATCAACATAGAGAACCAGTAAACTTTTAATAGTGAGCTGATCAATGTGGAAGACTTAAGGAATCCTTAAGAGTAAATTACCAATATCAGAGACTGAAAAAATCTAGAAAAAACACCAGCAAGAGCATCGTTAAAGGCCATTCGGAAAGATTTTGGAACTGCTTGAAATAATTTGGAAAATAGTCTAACACAAACAAAAATGATGCAATGGGATTCCCATGTATGATGTAGAGAACAGTACATGGAAAACAAACTAAATGTTGATGAGAATCTTTTTTCTTTTTCTTTTTCTTTTTTTAAAAAAAAGAGTCACGTATTTTACAATTGGTTGAAAACATTTTATGCATATGTAATAGAGGTAGAGAGGAAAAAAGAGGAACAATAAAGGCAGGCAAAGGATGAATACCAGAAAGAGTACGTGGAAATGTCCTACAGCTGTAAGCCAAGAGAATGAGCATCACTATCATATTTTAATGGAAGCCAGAGAATTTCAGTTTCCTTCTAGAGTGATGCATTCACCAATAAAGAGTCTAAGAAAAAAGATGACTGCAGCCTTGCCACAACTTCTTGAAACTGTTTCCTTGGATCAAACCCATGACATCAAGATCGGAAGCAAAGAGATTTGAATCCCACTAAGAAAGTACCCATGTTTTTGGGTACTAATGTGCCAGATCAGGGTCAACTATTTATTTTGGGTGACAAAAATTACAGTTTGTTTCTGAATACATTGTGGATGAAGAACTCATCAACCATGTAGAGTTAAAATGTACAGATTGCAATTTTAAATTATTAGAAATTGGGGTTCCTATGTGACCTTGTTAAGGATGAAAATGTAAAAAGTAATTGAAATGTACTATCAACAGTTTGCAGTGTCCTAAAAGTTTATCATGCCAGCCATTGAAAAAAGCAGTATGTTGGAATAAACAAAATAATTACAACAGAGAACACACAATGAAACCCAAGTAGAAAACGTATGTCATCAAAAGACCCAGGACCCATGTAAACATTTCATAGGGAAAACAGGTGACAAGTTCACTTGGTAAAACAGCAGAAATGCTGATGAAGTTCTAACCCTCAACTTTTGGGCGCCACCCAGCAATGATATCTTGATGCAGTGCTCGTGTTTTAATGAATGAATCCAATGAGAAAATTGACTGCAAAAAAATCAAGTCAGAAATAGTTAAAAGTTCCATTGCAAGAAGGTTGAGGTTTGAAATGCCTTACCTTCATGTATGACTTCACATATGGCAATGTTTCTGGAACTGACCAATTCTTGTAGTGACCCAATGCAATCTCCATATGGTAAAGCTTAGGTCCAAGAGACAGGTCAGGAGCTGAAATGCCTTTACCATTAATAAAGGGGCCCTGAATCAATCAACAAAAGAAATTTACAGAAAACCAAATAGCTTCCATTCTCCTTTTTCGGAATAATTTTGAAAACAAAAATTAGTGCGTTTCCACCTACCTATATTGAAGAGTTAAGCAAATGGAAATTAAGGGAAAAACATATAACAAACCTAAAATCTGTGACTTGAATAATTGATGATGCTGATGGCGAGAGCTAAATAGGCACAACTCACAACAAACAGAAGTGGCAGAACATGATTCATGAGGAAGAGGTGGACACAAATTAGAAGGAAAAGGTTGTGGTGGTGGTGGTGGTGGTGAGATGGTGTCATGATGACTATGATGATGATGACGACAACCACTGCAGATCCAAAAACTACAGAAATCGATATTGGAACTCATCATACGAACATTAATTAACAAAATAATCCAAGGCATTAACAACATTATGAATGGAATGTTATGCCATTGGACCAAAAAAATGCCCCATAGATCTTACAGAGGAGAATAAATGATATTCTTGAACTCTTCACTAAAACTGCTTAGCACATATAGATGAGATACTCATATTGCTAATATCCTCAAAACTGACCAAGACATGAAGAGAATCTTCATGAAATAACAAGCACAATTAAAGAAATGAGACAGCATTATCATATACATTAGCATTGGCCATCTAATGCTGGTAGTTCCATGAATTACCTCCCGCCACCTGAGACTCTATAGAATAATCCACCTTCACATAACCCTTTTACAATTGCAGGATGAGCCCCAAAATCTGCCCATGCTGCAGGAATTAATCCCAGTATATTGACCCAAATGTATGCTTCTCCTCCAATGAAAAGTGTTCTGAAATTTTCCTTGAACCTTTCAGAAAGCTCTTTGAGATAGCTCCTGGTGCATTGGTAGACATCTAGAATGCACTTTCATCTAGTGTGCAGGCATCTGGATGTTCAATAAGGCTTCTTTGTCGAGGGATTTCTACTTTTTGTCAATTTATTCTGCAAAGGATTGAGAGATTGCCATCAACTTTTGAGCTTTACATTGAGTACAAGGCCGGCAATTACTGATGGATGATAGAATCATTTGAAATAATCTAAGTTGGAGGACAATCAAGACAAGCTAGGAAGAGAAATGTTGCTAAGTTTCTCTTCGCTTACAACCTAAACAATGCACAAACTACACGCTATTTCATTTCGTGTCCAAGAAGTTTTTAGATATCTTGCGGAAAATCACAAACACACCACCCCGGCATTCAATTTCTACCCACTAACACAACATTTCATAATAATAACAAGTATATTTTGTAGATGAGTTAGAACTTGCTATCAAATATTTTGCTAGGTTTATTTTTTTTTCAATATTTCCATAAAAATCTAGAAAAATCTTAACAACCTAATTAGGATCTAAATTGCAAAAACTTTTCTGATGCATGGTTTGGAATATTAATATCAGAAACTTGAATTAACAAGAATAATTGGAATGAACCGGAATAATTGGAATTAACTGCAATTAACTAACAGGAATTAACTCCTACTGATGCTCACGAGATATGGGAAGGGATATATCGCAACCCTGATAATCTTAACACCCAAGTGGATCTCTGAGAATGATGAAGATTATCCAAACTTTCAGCTTTGGATAATGAACGATGGAGAAGGAAGAAATATCCCCCGCATACTTAAATAATGAGATGCAGATTGGAAACTATTCTCCACTGAAAAATATGTGCTCGCATGTAGCATGATCATTTATTTCACGCTTCATGTATACTAGAAATTATAAGATCAGAATTTATTAAAGATCACAAGATATGATTCACAGTCAAAAAAAATCCTAGTTGTAATTCCAAAAACAGCTATTCCAAATTCAAAAAGTATCTCAGCTGCATACGATGCATAATTGGAACTGTTTGTTGAATGCATGAAACATCCAATTAGTTATCCAAGACCGATTTGACGAAAATGGAAAATGATCAAAAATATAGTAAATTCATATCTGACGGCCACAATCGAAGCTTTGACAGATATGGACATTGGAAGCAAAAGCTAAATAAGCACATAACAAGTCAACTCAAAAGGGAAAATGGCATGGAACACCTTTCAAGAAGTTATAATGCTGACATTAAAAAGCAGATTCCTCATAGATAAAGATGCTAGGTGTCGAATAAATGATTAGGTGTATTTAAATAGACTAATTGCCTAAAGACACCTGTCCACTTTTTTATCTTTTCTTTCAAAAAGTATTGATGCATGTTAAAACACGTAGTCTATTACTACAATTGTAAGATTCGCTTTTCCATTATAGATATAAGAACTCTTCAAACCAACATGAAACATAGAAGTATTCTCATAAGCTAAGAGCAGATTTTTCCTCTCTAAGTCTTCCTCCAGTCACCTAATTTTCATTTTTCTACTGCTGCCCTAATTTCATTTTCCCATTACTGCCCTATTTGCATTTCCTCTACGCTGAAAACACCCTCTCGTCTCTCCCTGCAAGATAATTATTTACTAGAGCTTAGGCTTTTAGGTTATTTGCTATACAACCCGTTAACAACCCACCAAACCGTTTATTAAATGGGTTGTAAATGGATTAGGGTTGAGATTTTTTAAATGGGTTAATAAACGGATTAACGTTGAGATATATTAAATGGATTTAGATTAGGATTAAACTCCAACCCGTCCAACCCGATCCGTTAACACCTCTAGTTCCCATGTCTAGGATTGTTTGCAAAACCAATTTCATAAAAATTATTGTCATCTTCGAATTTGTATGCATTTTTGGAACATGTGAATGCTCTGAATTATGATGACCTCTAGCATACATGTTTGGGTTTGAGAGAAGGCCAGTTATGATAGGAGAGCTACTAGAAGCATGAGTATTGTGTGATTGGCCATTTCGAAATGATTGTCCTACCTCAATCGTAGGACGTTTTTCAACATTTTCAATCAACCTGTTTGTTGAGGAAATGAGAAATTGAATGGCAGAGGTTTCTTCTTTTTGGAAATCTTCTTGCTTTTGGACAGCGTATCACAAAAGGTTGTTAAAGATTCAAATCGGTTATCAATGGAATTGGATAAAGCTTCGAGTTCGGCATTCAATTCAGCATTAGTCGGCATGGTGACTCAAAATTCAACTTATGCTGATATACAGAAGACTTAATACTAAGAATGGATTTTTTTCTTTTTCCATTTTTTTAGGGTTCAAAAGTAAAGAACTTGATTGAAAACAGATATGCATTAAATACTTTCAACTAAAGAAAATGTACCCGTTGAGGTCCAATCTTACCAAGTTTAGCAGGAAACAACTTGAAAGTGAGTTCAAGTGTTTTACAGCTTGGTGTAATGTAGTGGACAACTTGGTGTATTGCAGCAAAGGAAAGTGATTTCAGCAACTTCTTGGCAGTATCTTTGTGATGAACAGCAGGTTGTTGTAATGGCAGTAGTAGGCAGCGTAGGCAACATCAAACAGCAACAGAATGGACAACAATGACAGCAGCAGTTCATGGACAGCAAACAACAATAGAATGGACAGCAGTGATTTATGGACAACAGCGGTTCGTGGACAGCAGAACAGCAATAGAAATTTGTAGAAAGTAGTACCAGGTTTGGCTCTGATACCAATTGATGTAGGATGGGTAAAGAAGAAAATAGAAGAAAGAGGAAGGAACATCTAAAGAGATGAGAAGAGAAGAAAGAAGGTAGGAAGAGTAGAAGAATAATGAGAAAGATAAGGAAAAGAGAAGTAGAAGAGAAAACCAAAGCAACACTCATTTATAATTCTCAAAATTGATGCTCCTTAGAGCTTACCAGGGTTATATTTATAGGTGAACATACTACCTAATCTTAGCAAAATTATTAAAAATAAAATCTTTATAGAAAAGAAAATTGCATATTTTAAATAAACTTCCTAAGTAAACCTAAAATAGGTATATGCCTATTTTAAACAGATTCTAAAATATTCTAGGAATCTTCTAATATCTTTCAAAAATCGAAAAATATTGCAATAAAATCTTTCTAAAATATCCTAGAATTATTTCTCCTTTACAAGATTCTTGCACCTGAAATAGACATATTTGAAATATTACTTTCTAATTTCATCAATCAGGCTCTAACCTATCCAACTCAATCCGTCAACACCCGTATTGACAATATAAATATAACTGGGAATTTATGCATGAAGCATGAACCACTAGATCTACCTTTTGCTTTTTTATTCGTACAATATTATACATTTAAAAATTAAGAAAGAAATTTTGAGGATGATTTAAATTTATCTAGTATAATATTTTTAGACTTATCCCAAATATACCCAATACATTTCACTCCTAATCCCAAATATACTCATTGTGTTTGTTGGGTTAGGCATTTTCAAAAAACATTAAGCTATATAACCCAAATGAACCAACCCGATTTCAAAAATAGGTTGGTTTGAGTTAGATGATTGCCGACTCGACCTAATTTCATACATTAGTGTAAAATATAATAAATTATTAAAAAATTGTTATACATTAGTGCATAATATATAAGAATTAACTAGACATTATTGCTTTGAAATAAGATTATTTGATAATTATATTATTGTACGTTATAAATTGGAAACCCGATTTCTAAACCGAACTGAGCCAATTTCTAGAGAGCTAAAATGGGGTGGGTTAAGCTGTGAAAAAATAGGGTTGAAAGTGGAATTGGGTTGAGATTTTAAAAAGAGGGTTAGGGTTGTATTTACCCCAACCCGAGTCAACTCGACCCGATTTACACCTCTATAATAGGGTTTAGTAACCCTAACCCGATTTTGGTTTTGTACCCCAAAAACCGCCATTGTTATTTCTCTCATCATCACCCCCCATTTGCCATCGTTTGCGCCTAGAAAACTTGCTGCTCTCATCCTCCTTCCAACCAAGAGTACCAAGGAAGATGGAAATCTCGTACTCCATCTTCCAATCAAGCTCGGTTAATGTCTGCCTCCATTTTCAACCCAACCGAGAGGAGATAATGAAGACAACACCCATCATTATCTTCCTTATCCGTGACACTAGCATTTCCCAAATCTAGCCTTACCCAAACCAGTACATCATCATGCCTACCGACCAAATGATTAGAAAATCCCCCAGCAAAAAATTCCCAATTTCTTGCTTCGTTTATCCCTACTTCTATTGAAAATGATCAACTCCCATCTCATCCAATTCTTCCATCTCCACTTGCCTTACCATAATCTTTGACTACTCCGGCTCGTTGCGGTCCATGGAGAAAGCTACTACTTGCTACTGCTCGAGATCCACCTACACGTCATTGCCACCTCCGAGAAATTATCGTGTCCTTTGGATGTTAGCTTGCAGAAATTCTCTTTTATAACTTACGTTGCGGTTTTAATGGAATGGGTTACAAAATCCATGTTTTTTAGCGTCTTCAATTCAATCTCTTGATGCCATTTATTTAAATAAACTCATCTCTTAATCATTATCACTTTAGGCCTTTATTTTATATGTCCAAACCACTTTAGTTTGTTTTCCCTCATTTTACCATCTATTGACTTCTCCTTTAGATTGTCTCAGATTTTTAATTTTAACTTTTCTTATTTGGTCACTCATCCCACCTTAATAGTCACATTTTTTGAATTAAAAGAAAATTAAGTGATATGATAAGGGTAATGACGAGAAGTAAAAAGAATAAAGTTAAAATAGATAGATTAATTATGTGGATAGTTGTGTAGAAATGTTTGAAAAGTATGATAGTTGTATAAGAAAATGTGAATAAATGATTAAAAATAAGGTAATTATGGAGAGTGAAAAGTTCTATATTGAAAAGTTTTAACTTGACATTTTTTACACATTACCAAACACACCCTTAATTTAATTAGAACTCAACAATAACATAAAATTCTTAAAGTCCTTCATCATTTCTTCCATCTTGCTTGGATTCTATTTATGATGTCTTTCTAAATTTCCTCATCCTCTTAAACTATTGATCCCAAATAGTGAAAATGATGAATTCTTAATACTACAAGGTCTAAAATCTTAATTAACTTTTTATCTAGGTTCTTGCTGTGATTAAAGTTGTATTTCATATATTTAATTTTTATGGCACTAATTCTAAAACCATTAGATTCTCGGGCATTTTTCCACTTATTGAATTTCGAATTTAACCCCTCTAGTTTCATCTATTAGGATTAATACTTCTTCACGTAAATGTCTAATAAGTTCATCTATAATTAAGTGAAAAGGTAGGTAGGACTTAAGGTTGAGCCTTGATACATAAGGTTGAGCCTTGATACAAACCTATTAAAATCTCTACTATTTGTCCTTTTACATTTGTTGACCTCCTCATACAAATTTTTAACGTATTTGTTATTAATACTTTTCTTTTTCCAGAAGTAAAATTTGAAATTGAGTAAGTGGGAAAATATTCCATAATCTAATGGTTTTAGAATTAATCATACAAAACTAAAAATATGAATTGCAACTTTAATAATAATGAGCACCTAGATGAGGAATCAATTAATATTTCAGGCCAATACCAATACCAATAACTATCACTTTTGGCACTTAAGATCAATAGTTCAAACGAATGGGAGAATTGAGAAGGACATCATAAATAAAATTCAAGCATGATAGAAGCAATAGCGAAGTGATAAAAGATTTTATATGAACGTTGAGTTTCAATGAAACTAAAGGGATAATTACTCATATACCCGTAACATTTAGCCCTAATTTCTAACACCCACAAGTCCACAACATTTCCCAAATTTCTCCATACCCATAACATTTTACCCTAAATTCCTCTCACACTCATATCATCAAAACTGACACTATCTGTCTAATAAAAAGACTATTTTGCCCCAAAATTTCTTGACACCAAAAAATGGATTTAAACAAGTTCCGTGCTTGCAAATTGAGGCTAAATCATTTCAATTATTGAAATTTGGATGAATTTGGATGGACAAAAGAGTTTTAATTGGATGAACAATAGAAGTTTTGATGGCATGGATCTAAGACGAATTTAGGGTGTTGGAGGAATTTTTGAAACATTATGGGTATGTTAGGGATTATGAGCAAACCTTATGAGTATGTGAGAAATTTTTTCTAAATTAAAAGACAATTTTTAAGACAGATAAATAATAATTGTCTGAAACTAATTTTTAATCATTTCCATGGTTTTACTATTTAACCAAAACTATTTTTATAATGAATCACTGTGAGAATTCGGGTCAACAATTTCACCATGTCAAATTGCGGTATCAACACAGCAGTAGACAGGCCAAGTCACATGTCAATTAGGGGGAAAAAATATATATATTTTGAGTTCAGGTGTGCAACTTCAGTAGGTCCATCTAGGAGCTTACCAATCGATACCTTTTTGTAGGAGTGTATCCAAGTCCCAGGCCAGAGCTGAGTACAATCTGTGGACCTACTTGAACTTAGTACAAATTTGGGTTCAGCTTATGCAACTCAAGATGAGCATTAGATGCCTGTCCAAATGCATTTTTTTCTTCTTTAACCTCTATAATAATATAAATAAAATATAATAACACATTCTATGGACATGGTTAGGTTTCTGGACTTCAATCTAGGTTTGAGTGACTGCCTTCATCAATAAGAACTTAGGTTTCCGAAAAAACCAACTTACACTCCCTAGTTGAGTTAACGATTGACCAAAAGGCCAGGATAAAAAAGGGTAGAGATAAAAGATAATATGAAACAAGAATAAAGCTAATTGCCTCACAGGAACAGCTTAGGTAAGATTGAAGTGATTTCTAACACATCGAAGATTTCCAGCTCTAAAGACACTTTTTCAGGAAAGGAAAGTGAAATGCAATGTGACAAAAAACCATTGGGCCCTTACTTGCGAGAGCAGAACCAATCTCACCCAAGTCATTCTCCTTATTTTATAAAAGATGGTTAGCAACACAGTGTCAAATAAAAAATTGCCAATTGGAAGCAATAAATTTTCCAAATGAATATGAGTTTAATAAAACTCACATTTTCTTTAATGTAATCATTGAAGGAAGTCAATTCAGCCAGCAAAGCCTGCTCTGTTCCATCGCTAGGGTCTTTGCTTTTAAGAAAACCAATGAAAGCAGGGAATATCTTTGACCCACTGCAACAACCATGCAAACAAAGGGATTCATATCAGATAAAAAGAACAGAAAAATCAAGTAATAGATAACATTTAATGTCATGTACAAAACACTGAAAGTCAAAAATCATATTGAATATTTTGCCATCAGTGTTAGAAATTAATCCCAGAATGCATTTGAGTTCTCCTAGATGGATGAACATTCCAAAATAGCCTGGACCACATCCAGCATCCCTAGTAAAAACTCCCACCTGACTTCCCCCCAACCTAACACTTTCTCCCCCCCATTCCTCCTCTTCATCGCCTCTATGATCCTCTTTGCTTCTCTACTCTCTTGACATCCTTTTCATTCCTATTCCTTCTTTTCTTTTCTTTTTCCTTCTATCCTCTTATCCTTTCCTTCACTTCCCCTTCTTTCTCTTCTGCCTCTTCCTGTTCTTCATCATCTTCCCCTTCTTTGTCGCCCATTCCTCAGAACCTACCTTCTCCTCTTTACCTACCTTGTTTCCTTCACCCCCCCTTCTTTCTCTTCTGCCTCCTCCTGTTCTTCATCATCTTCCCCTTCTTTGTCGCCCATTCCTCAGAACCTACCTTCTCATCTTCACCTACCTTGTTGTCCTTCTTTTTCTTCTTATTCCTTCCACCTTGTTAACACCCCCACAACACCCGCCCCCCACCCCAACACAACCAACAAAAAAAAAAACCCACAAAAAAAAAACATATATATTCCATTATTTTCTTTGTTCTTCTTCTCGCATTTTTTAGAAAAGTACAGGTACTAGCTAGACGGGTGCTTGTAACATGTCATTATGGTAGAGCCACATTTCAGCATGAAAAAGGAAGCAGAGACCACTGAACAGCCAATCTAGGCCATAACTAAGTGCATCAAATGCATAATAGCATTTCTTGAAGGAAAGGTTAAAATACATGAACATGGTCCTTGATTAAGGGATGGGAGGGTAGTCAATCTAATCCTGAGGATTTGCAAATATTCTTTTGCGTGTGTTGTGAACCCATTTTAAGGGAAAGATGGTTCCCTGTGCGGCATACACAGTCACACTAAGCAACAGATTCAAGGACATCAGTGCCGGGGCAAGAATGTTCAACAGCCACAATTTAGGTTAAGGCAACCACCCTTGCTCCCCAACCAGGAATAGGTCCTTGCACCAAATTCTATAGCTTGGAACTTTCTAACTTGGAATTTAATGAGTTCTGGTCTCTGAGATCCTTTTATAAGAAGAGCAAATCTACTCCTCCAAAGGATTTCTACAGAAGTAGTTGCACGGTTTCAGTAGAAGATGGTAAGGCTAATTTCAAAAGCACACAAAATGGTCAGTTCAAGTCTGTCAAATTCAGGTGAAAACAACAGGACATGCTTTAAAAAATGACAGGAAAATTTCCCCTTAGAAGCTAATCCAGCAAACAGCTTCTCTAAACCCTAAGACATCTGATTATAGCTTGAGAGTTTTTGTTTGTAAAATCTTCGAGTGCTGTGGAAACAGTTGCACAGACAAATGACATCTGAAAAATTCTAGATTGGGTGTTAGGGAAAATTTTGAAAAGGGAATAATCATGCAGTTAGAGACTGAGATAGCATATGCAATCATGCATCGAGAATCCTAAATAAAGATGTGACATAGGATTAAGACGCATACACAGAAGCCTTCTCAGGTGGAACTGCCAAAGGTGGGTCAGGATACTTCTCTTCGAGCACTTGTGTAATAACATCTGAATCTGCAACCCATTTCTCATCAAGTTTGATCACAGGAACTTTTCCTCCAGGATTAATTTTCAAGAACCTACACAGAAATCAAACCCAAGCTGAAATAGGGAGCAATAAATAAGTAGGGAAATTAAATGATGTATTAGCAGACCTCTTGAACTATAAATTTCAATGTTGTAATTTCAGAAGCTGACCATTCTGGTTTCTTGGACAAATCAACCAGCTTCAAATCATAAGGTAGATGTTTTTCCTCAAGTGTCAACAAAACCCTTTGTGTGAAGGGGCCTGAAAACAAAAACATGAAACTGATGCATTGGAAGGTTGAAAAACAACCGAACCAACCCAAGCACAAGATTTATAGTCATCCTCTTATTCTATACATGAGCTCATATAAACAAAGCTACACAATGAGATATTCGAAACAGCCAAAGCATGTACGAAATTAGATGTGCTAATGAAGATGCAGAACTAGACAATATAGCAGGTGACGTCTGTACAAATGGTGAGGTGCAAAATACTAAAAACCATAAATGGATGAATGCAAAAATGAAAAATCATACTGTACCATCGTATACTAAAAACAGGGACTTAAATAAACACGTTAAAAAACTAAAAATAATTAAATGAAACAAATCCAAACAAATAATATGTAGCCAGTATTTATTACATACACAGATTCATATAAACAAAATTGAAAAACTGATTATCAAAACAAACTGAATAGAAAAAACGCAAGATGAACTGACTTTAAAAAAAAATGGAAACAGAAAAATGAACAGACTGCAATCTGTTCGGAAACTTGGGGCTAAGCACAACCTATTGCCATTCGACTGAACTCAGTTCATGAAGGCCAAATGCATTCCTGCCCACAAACAGATTCAAAATAAAGACCCAGTGAAACAATAGCGTAACTCAGAAAACAAAATGAGAAGCACGCACCCAGTCTAACCAAAACCAAGATATATTGATTCATTCCAAACGTCCAAAGCTGATGCAAAATCAAACAGAAACAGTGGGACCAGAAACCCAAAGCAAACAGAGAAAACTCCAGCTGTTTTATTCGTTACCAATGCAAATTGGCTTATTGCATGCTAAAAAACGAAAACAGGGTTAAGAAGAATCTACAATCTGCTTGGAAACGGAAGGTCAAGCACAACATGCTGGGGATGAAAATCAGATCACACATCCGAATCCAAAGCATGAAAATGAAGATGCATCCCTGCCATATTCAGATTCGTGCAGATACAAAGAAAATGGGAAAATAAAAACAGAAATTAAAAATGAAATGGAAACATCTTGATATTGACCAGGAAGAGGACTCAACCATCAAACAAAGAAGAACTAAATCCTTCAAATCACTCAACGGATTGAAGAAAAATTAAATAAATAAATAAACACACACACACAGAGAAATGATAAATGAAAATCCAAAGCAAGCAGAGGAAGGTTCTGCTGTTTATTCAGCATTAATCAAGATTGGTTTAATGGTTTTATTCCATATTAAAATGAAGACAACCAAAGGACGACAGGACTGTGAAATCATCCAAACAGGGAGAAGGAAACTCGATAATTATACCTGACTAAAATGAAACCAATGTGACTTCAAAAAAATTATAATAATGAAACCAATGCAATCCAATGTCTTTCTGAAAACGATGAAAACACAATCTACAGTCCGGAGGAAGATAAGAGAGCTCAAACGCCTTCATCTCCAATCCAAAAGCCCGTCCCCCCAGAATCCTGAAAGCCGTTCTCGAGAGAGGAAAATGGAAAAGCTATCCAATGACAGTTCGTACTCCACCGCCCCAAAACCCAAAAGCCTCCCTTATAATCAAAAAGCCCCTCCCAGAAAAGCAATTGCCAACTCTAAGAGAAACAGAGTATTTGAGAATGGGCAGCTGCCAAAATCTGGCTAATGAAGAAACCTCCCCAGTACAAATTCGTTAAGCTTATATATTAGTTTGTTAGGGTGGGAATGGAAGCTGCATGGAAACTTCCATGTGGGCCTCACTGACAAAATCAACCAATCCCAGCTCTCCACTTCATCTCAAACCGTTAGCAGGGAAAAATAACAAATCAATTCTCCAAGCTCTCCAAAATTGCATAAGAATACCAATCTTTAAAATGACATAACAGCCTTTTAGTTTTCAAAAATGCCCAAAATGCACCACATGATCGGTAAATTATTAATATGAGAATAATAAAAATAAAATAAGTAAAATAGATACAATGAGGTGTCTGCAATGATACTTTGTGAAGAAAAGAAAATTAATCCAGAGGAAGAACCTAATTATGAGAAAGAAAACACTTGCATTGAAAAAGTCGAAATTTAGGTTGCCATCTCCTGCTCAAACTCTTTTAGAAGCATGAGCAATTGCAGGTTACACACACACACACACACACACACAAAAAAAGGAAATGAAAGAGAGAGAGAGAGAGAGAGAGAGACCTGTAGCCATTCCTAGATTGGAGCACTCATAATTTTCACAATCATAAAGAAGGTATAGAGCATGTTGTAAGATTCACATCAATGCATTATTAGTTGCAGTAGCGGATAATACCATTTACAATAGTACTGACCCTTCAAATCAGTATGAAAATTCTACATTTGGAAGCTTGTAACAAGGTAGATTTGGTGACTTATACCGTCGGTCCTATACTATGGGACTCCTCAAATCTGTATATGAGTTAAAAATCAGTGGGAGATGTCAAGGGCTGAATTGAAAAGAGGGCTGGACCAACCACGAAGTTTATTAATGGTAACAAGAAGCAAAATTACTTCCGGAAACAGGAAAAAGGAATAGTTTCCTGAATGTTCTATTAAGTTTACAAGAACCAGAAGCATGCATGAAACGAAAATGCCAAAATTGTCAATTTTTCTATGGGATGTATTAATAGTGGCCACAGACACCCTATTTGTTGGGCTTGGATTTTATATTTTGGGGTCATAATGTGATCTTGACATACACATTTCATAGCAGTTGAATCTTAACATGCATAGGGTGGGTTTGGGTTTTACATTTCAGTTCCAATTCAATGCACCCATGTGCACTTAAATTTTAATGCGCCTATGCGCATCCACCATTTAGATTTTTCCTAGTGATACCAGAAGTTCACTCACATACGAGGAATATTTTCACTTTGAAACCAGTGCAATTTTTGCAGAACCTGCCCCATCCGTATTCAAAATTTAGAAAAAAAGAATTCCTTCCCACAAGGGAGAAAATGCATAAAGCCGTCGGCATTCCGATGCCCTCCACCAACGCCATCACCATTCCACATCTCTACAGCCTTCTTTTTTATATGCAAAATTGAGCAACTAAGGAAGACAGTTTAAGGGAAAAGATGAATTGAGAAATTGAGGAAGAGGGATAAAGGAAGAAGATGAGGGAGTTTGATGGAGATACGTCGACATGCGCCCACTCCGTACCTTTTCGAAGCGCTACTATAAAAATTAGGATTCATTTATAAAAATTAGGATTCATTTTTATAAACAATTTAGATTATTGATTTTTATTTTTAATTATTTATTAGCTCGTAAGATATTTGTCGTACAAGGTTGCTTAGACTGCAAGTTTATTTTTATAGCAAAGTTTACTTATTGTGTAGGGTTTCGCTTTATTATTGCTTATCCTTTTATAAATAGGGTTACATGGGTTCTATGTAGAACAGCTTATTTGTTATAATTGATTGAGATTTTACTTTCTCTAAAATTCTCTTCTAATTCTCCTGTCCCTAATTCTTCTAATTCCTTCCCCTTTCTTCCCTCTTCATCCCCTTGAGAATATTCTTTTTCTCCTATCTTCTTCCATACTTGTCCTAAATCAACTTGGTATTAAAGCGATAACTGGTGATTTTTGTTTTAAAATTTTCAATCAACTAATTTGTTGTGGAAAAGTCATTGCTTCCTCATCTTAGTTTTCATCCCCAAGCAAATAGGAAAAATAAATTAAAATAAAATAAAAAATTGGTCGATCTCTATTTAATTCAGATGACCAGCAGTGCTAAAAATAGCACTAGGAGAAAGGAAGATTATTTTTGAAGGTTTGTTTCAAAGAGAAGGTGAGAAAGTTGTGCACTGCCATTACCCCCACATAAGAAGTCATCAAAATAGTTAGGAATTCTTGTTTGGGGAGTCCCTTGGAAATTTTCTTAAACAGTCACCTGTTGCTTCGAGTTCTGCAACACAGACCAGAAATTTCAGAAACTCCTGTAATCATTAAAAATTGCAAAACTGCGCTTGAGTTCTAGAAATTGCAAGACCACACCTGGAGGTTCAAAATTTGCTGAACTGCCCAGACTTTTCAGAAATTACAAAAGCACTTCTGACTTTTCTGAAATTGCAAATTTTCCTCATTTTTCAAAAACTTCAGAAAGGCCCTTCGTTTTCGGAAATTTCAAAATGTCCATCTGGATTGAAGAAAGTTTTATAGATTTCAAAAAGGTACGTTCTTCTCAGTTGAATTTGAAATATTCTTATAACTATTGGCAAGTAGGAATACCTTCTTTTAATGTTCATCATATAGCATCTTATTAGTTAATTATTTTATGCACAATTCAAATTATAGTGTCATACATTTTTGTGCTTTGAATTGCATTTTTACTTCATTCCTAGTCACTTCTCTTTGCATCAACCATGGTTACAAACTTAGAACTTGTTGTCGCTGTAAAATGATTATCTGAAACTCGCGAGCTTTCAAATGGAAAATATGATTCTTTAGTTGAGAAATTTGAAACTTTATCACACAAACAAGAAAAAATCTTCCTGATGAAGTGTCTCACATAAACCATAACATTCAAGAATTAAACTAACAATGTCAACTACAGATAGCTACCCAAACTGAAACCATTTTAAAGTGAATAGGTAAGTAACCTCTTGAACAATTCCCTGTCCAAGAGTTTTATGCAAGTAGTTCAAGTAACATTAGGCAAAACCAGAATATAAAGGTCCACATCACCAATATATGAGTATTTTTCCAAAACCAAGTGCACTTGAAGAACATCATCAATCTTTAAATCTGGGTAGAAAAATATCAATTGAGAATCTAGAATGTTTTCATAATCAACAAACAAACCGAAATGAATTTTGAGAACAAAATAGGATTCTTAGATGGGAATTCCTTCATCCGTTACAAGAATAAGCGATTTTTAAAACTGTCTGTTCTTGGGGATGAGAATGTCACTAAGAAAATTAAAGTTGATCTCCTTAGTTTTAATGGTCTGATCCTAACAGCTTCACGGATTGGATAACAAAATTAGAAAATTCTTCAGATGGTACAATATGACAAATGCTCAATACATAAGATTTACAATAATGAAGCTGCCAGAATTAGCCCAATATTACCGGTTAGGATTTGAAAGAGACATTGAAAAAGGTAGAGAGCCAAAAATCACAACTTAGGCCGAAATGAAAAACAATTTCAGAATGAAATATATATCTTACTACCATAAAGATCAACTGATGGACCAATGGATGAATTCGAGACAAGGGAATATGAGTGTCAGTAAATATTGGGTGTGTTTAGGAATGAATAAAACTTTTGATGAAAAGTTTTATAGAGTAAAAATTGTAAAGTGATGTAATATGATAAGGATAATGATGAAAAGTAAAGAAGATAAAATTAAAATAGATAGGTTAGTTGTATGGTAGTTGTGTAGAAATGATTGAAAAATAGGGAAGTTATATAGGAAAATATGATAAAATGATTAAAAAATAGAGTAGTTATGTAGAGTGAAAAGTTTTATATTGAAAAATTTTAACTCGACAAATTTTGCACATCGCCAAACACACTCATTACCAAAAATTTGACAATTTATTCCTTGTATGTAAAATTAATCAAGTTAAGTAGGTAATACGAAAAAAATTAGTTGATGGGCTTAAACCTAAATTAAAAAGAGAAATAGTTTTACATGCCCTATATACCCTTGAAAAAGAAATTTTTAAAGCCTTGAAGAACTTGAGCAATTTTACCTAATTTCACCTTTTAGACTATCTAATTACTAAGGTGGAGAGTACTATAAAACTAAGTAATTCATCTAAACAAATATCTTCACAACAGAAAAATGCACAAAGTAGACGTAGTAACAACCCTATTTAAAATTTTAATAGGAATGTCAACTCAAGTGATCCATCTAGTTCAAGTCCTGGGTTGTCAAAGATTTAATTGTTTCAATTGTCATAGTAAGGACAATACTGCATCTCATTGTTCTAATCGAACTCTTGTATCAAAAGCAATTGTGGTTGAAGACTACAATGAAAGACACATTAATGAGATAGTTGATTCCTTAAAGGAACCAGATGATATTGGTCTAGAATTACTAGACGAAGAAGATGAATTTGGAAATGTCAATGTCATGAGATGGATCTTGTCCACACTTAATTTTAGAAGTGAATGGAGGTGAACTATTATTTTTTATGCATTTTTCACATGTGATAATGTTGTATGCAAAGTTGCTATTCCACATGGAAAAAGTTGTTTAAATTGATTTGTCTGCAAAGTTGTTCCTGTAGCAACTGAGGCAATTACTATAGCATGTGGGTTCCAGTAGCAGGAGGGTTACTTGGTGGCTAGAACGTTTGAAATTCTGTCACCGCCTCATCCTTTCTTTGAAAACTTCACCGGGTTTCACTCCGACACTAAGTTGATACAAGACGAGTAAAGAAGAAGAAAGAATAAAGAGGAAGGATCCTCTCAAAAGGATGAGGAGGGAAGAAAAATAAAAGAATTAGAACAATTAGAAGTGAGAAATTTAGAAGAGAGTTGTAGAAGAAAATTTTAGAGGAAGTAGAATCTCAAATCAATTATCTAAATAGGTTGTCTTACATAAACCCTATGTAACCCTATTTATAGAAAAGTAACTTACGCAATGAGAAAGCGCTGCGCAATTCGCAAACTTGCTCTACAAGTAAACTTACATACAAAGAGAGAACTAAAAAAATAAAAATCCAATAATCTGAACTGTTCAAAAAAATAAAACCTAATTTCTAGGGTTGCACCCCAAATAGGTACGAAGCGGGCACGTGTCAACATGTCGTCTCTTGGCAGGAATCTATTCCCCAGATTTTTGAAGACATGTTAAATGGAATTGAGATCAACTGAGCAAGTGATTCATAGCAACTCTATTATCCTCGTCAACTATAGGGGTGTTAATGGTCATAGTCAACCCGTCAACCCGCGCATCTAACCCGTTTATAAATGGGTTTGGGTTGGGAATTTTGAATAAATGAGTTATAATCCTTCAACTCTTTCAACCACTTAATTAAATAAACGGATTAGAATTGAGATTTTATAACCAATCAACTCATTTAATAACCCATTTAACCTATTTAACTCGTTTAAATCATTAAAGTTATATATAAATGCAAACCTCTTGGTTATTTTCTCCTGCTAAGTTTTCCTCTCGCTATCTAATTTTCATTTTCCGTTGCTACCCAAATTCCATTTTCTCATTATTACCCTATTTCCATTTCCTCTGCGCCAAAACATCTTCTCACCTTTCCCTGCAAGATTATTGTCTACTAGCGTCTAGGCTTTTAGGTTGTCTACTATACAACTCATTAACAATCCGCCAACTCGTTTATTAAATAAGTTGTAAATGGGTTAAGGTTAAGCTTTTTTAAATGAGTTAACAAACAGATTAGATTTGAAATATTTTAAATGAGTTAGGATTAGGATTAGGATTAGGCTCCAATCCGTCCAACCCGATCCGTTAACAACCCTAGTCACCTAATCCAAGTTTAGTTGAAAATGCAATAAATAGAGAAATATAAAATGGATAATTGCACATAGAAAGAAAAGCCAAATAGGCACTCTAGTAGATGCTAGGCATTAATCCATTGCCTTTTTAACTCAACCTCCATAAATTGAAACTTGTGCAAATAAGATGAGAATGATGGGCAGATTAAAAGAAGTTATTACAAGGAGTGGTGGATTTTGTATTTTAGGAACACAGGTAGCGAGCGATTAGGTTGATGTCGATTTAAAATGATATTCTTGAGTGTTTAAGGTGCGCGGATTCAAATATTGGCCAATACACCTCCGTATCGGTCATATCGTGTCCATAATAGCTATCTTTGATACAAGATAAGGGGTGTCTCAGCTAGGGTTTTAAGGAATTAGGCGTATTTTGCCGATACAAGAGGGCATATCGGCCAATATGAGGGACAAATCAAGTGTATCGGCCGATACAAGGGGCTTATCAGTTGACGGTGTATCGGCAAGTAAAAAAAAATTTTGAGAAGCTATATTCTTTCACTCTTTTGCATGTTTTTTTTTAACAAAACTCCTACCTTCCTCTATACTCATTTTCAAAATACTATCCGTTGTTATTTTTGGAACAAAAAAAAGGTAAAAATGAAAACTTTTCATCAATCATATGAATTTTTTTTTTATGAGAAGTTACATGAATTTGTTTATAGTGATATAATTGATATTTTCTTACAATTTAAGTAAAATTTAAGGTTGTTTTTAAATATAAAAATTTTAAAATTTTAGAAATAAACTTGAATTCCTCAAAAATAAAAAATTATCAACCTTTTTGTAGGTTTTACCTTGTGTTCATGGAAATATTATTTGTGTGGGCTCGTTTCCATGTAACCCTCTCAAATTTTAAGATTTTGAGACTTAATGGAAAATCTAATCCATTCATTGTATTTAACATCATTTGTAAAATTATGAGACAGTTTAATTCAAATCAAATATATATACCAGTCAATTTGCTCAAAAATAGATACATTTATGTGTAAATTATGAAAAATGCTTAGATCCATATACATATGTATTGGAATGTAGTAACAGTTTATAGAATCATTTATATATGTAGTGATGATATTTTACATAGTTTAGATGTTGAAAATACTACTTAAAAATTGATATTTAGCATTAAAGCATTTTGTTACGTTGATTTTACATGTTTGTAAATGAAACCTGTATACAGTGATGTTAGACAAATGAAAGAGGTTCTATAATAATATAAGTGATGCTAAATACAATAAATGGAATGGATTTTTTATCAACTATCTCGATGTTAAAATGGAGGGGGATACATAGAAATCGGATTTTATAGAAGCATCCCCATTATTTGTGATCTATGTGATTAATTAATTTATGATTTATCTTTTTTTTTTTTACTTTAGTCAAATTTGATTTTAGTATTTATCATGTATGTTGAATTGATAACTAGTTTATCTCTCTTGTTTATGATTTTTATATAAAATTCATACTGTATATTATTAGCATAGAAAACTACTTATAAAAGAAAATGGACTGGTGTTCTATCCTATATAAAAGCAAAACGTTAAGCAATTACACATTTTTTGCACTTCCCAATTTTCTATATTATTACGTATTTTTCATATTTTTTGACTTTAAAAAATTCCATCTGATGCTAATATGATTATATCATTTTGAAAGAGGAACAATATGTCGCCCAATACCAATATTCCAAACCATAGGTGTGTGGGCACGACCACCATAAGTGGATGATAGTGGCAGAGGTCTTCTGTTGCTTAAGAAATGGGTACGATATGAAGATAAATAGTGTGGATGTCATTTTAGATAGAAAGCAATTATAGTAGTTTGATTTTTGGATAAAGGCATGTAGTTTAATTTTTCTGAATGGATGAAGTGGCCTTCAGTGGCATTCAATGGCTAGGGAGTCATCTCAATGAAATAGAAATGTCGGAGAGATGGAACAAATAATGATTTTGTATTAGAGAATATGAAAGCAAGGGAACGACATTGAAAAGGTAGACATCAATCACTACCCATGGTTGGGTTGGGTTAGGTGGTTAATGGACTAAAACAGTGACTTTTGCAATGAGGGATTTACTTAGGATGGATGTAGTAATGGGTTTGTGAAATAATAAGAAAGCTTGGAAAATGTAGAATGATGGCACGTGGCTACAAGGAAGCTTGTAAGGGCAACTTTTTTACTTGTTAGGAGGAGAAAGGGTGGCCTTTATAGGCATGAAAGTTGTGATTTTGCATATTTCTCATACTTGATCTCTACTCATTCATAAGGTTCGATCATGCAAATCATCAATCTTGGTATGTCCTTGTTAGTAATTGTAGAAGTGCTTTTGGAAACCATCTTGCATGGTAGGTCAACTCATTCTTATCCACTAATATTGTCTCTTCAACTATTAGATCGAGTTTGATTTCCCCCAAGCACTTGAGTAGATCTCATATTCTTTAACTTTTTAGAGTCATCTAACATCTTAAACTATTGTTTGACCACTTGCATCTTGTCTTTTCTATCTTGACTTAAGTTAATTCAAATACCATGTGTTTGGCCCCCTTATATAATTTTTGCTTGGTCTAAAAATTGCTTGTCCCCGAATTATTTTTGTGATCCGAGTCATTCAAGTTATTGATCTTGCTCCACCCGCCTTGGGAAAAATACTGCCTCTTTGAGTCTTGCTTCTTCATCTCATTAATTAGTGATTTTCTAGCCTCTTAGCAGTCTTAGAAAATGCAAAGGCCAAACCCTGCTATGCATACTAACATCCAAGTGCTATGAAAAGTCTATGTCAAGCTCCCATAATGGGCCCAAATATAAAATCCAAGCCCCAAGAATAGGGTGTCTACTTTGGCATAACAGAAACACCAACGTCCAACAAGAACATACAACTACAAATTACTCTAAACTAGTAACTCAACATGTAGATGTGAGACCATGCAGGTATCTAATGGTGTAGAAACGTGAGATTAGCCTAGTATTTAGTTCTATTTCCATCGCAGTCTCATTGGTAAAGAAAATCATAATCCTTGGAGAATGTATATTGACTAGAATGCATTAAACAAAAGAGGAAAAAAAAAACGAGAAAGGTGAATTCCCATACTAATAACGAACAAACTTATGGATGAACTGCATGATTCAAGAGTGTTCTCCAAACTAGATGCACTACAGTTATCATCAGATACAAATCCATCCTGCAAACATCAAGGAAATGTTCCACATGCATGAAGGCCATTACAAGTTTTTAATCAAGGTATTGCATTTAGCCAATGCTCCTTCCACTTTAAAAGCCCAATGAATAAGTTATCTTGAACTTAATTGAGAAAGTTTACACCTATAGCAAAGACTTCAGGAAAGTTTAGCACAAGTCCTCCAACTGACAATTAGCTAATTGCATGGCTGGTTGATCATCCTAAACAGTAAATGAAGTGCTATCTTTGGCTGAATGGTCTTGTAATATCACTCATTCTTTAGCAATTATCACCATAAGAATGAAAGCTGGCAATCAGATCCCTGCACACGTGACATTGACCCAAGCTGCAGTAGATAACTCAATTCAACTTGGCCCAGTCACCGCTTTGGGTAGCCGCATAATCAAGCAATCAAACCAAGCCGTAAGTCAAGTCTTCACTCAAAGATCTAATTCATTTACAGAAGATCCTAGCTGGGGGTGCTGTTCAAAAAAATTGTCTCCTTTTTTTTTTAATGGGTATTGCCTCCTTTTTAACCTTGAAGAAAAATCCATCCATGGGGGAAAGGACTGACACACCTGAATGGGTCCATTTATTCAATGGTCAGTTAATGCAGTTAATGGATAGTAAGTTATTGTTTGGACTGGAATTATCATTATTTGTGCTTTTCTTTTCTCTCAAAAATGTATTAATCTAAAGAAAAACTCTCTTTCACTAATTTTTGGGGGAAAAAAAAAAACCTTCAAGGAATACCTCCTAGAATTGTGATTTTCTATTTTACTTATTTTCCTCTTTCTTAGTTGCATCATTAAACAACAATAGGCTGTGAGAGTGTGGTTTGAAATGTCATCTACATATTCGCACACATGTTAATTGTTATCACTTCTATACATCTGGAAGAAATCCAACTCCCAGAAATTCAACAAAACAACATCTCAAAAATCGAGACTACGTTACACCACCTCACACGGATTTACAGCTCAACCCTGCACTGAAGCCATACTCAATTCCTCTGTTATGGAATATCTGATGTTCAAAGAAGTATAAGAGCAAGCACTTCATCTAATCAAGAGAGAAATGCCTCAATTACACAGGCTGCATTCTCTCAAACCACCAAATTCAAGGCAACATGATTGTGAATCAGATTCTGGCTGGAACGAAGATCTTGTGGAAGCTTACTGTTACCACCCAAGACCAAAAGCATACATTAAAGGGATTACTGGTGTTTGTCATACTCAGCTCGAGTTTTTCATATCAATAGTATCGGAGCCTGGCAATGGACCGAGAGGTCATGGGTTCGACTCCGGGACGTGTCGGCCAGATTAAAATTACTACCGGTAACGAGAGGCGGATTAAAATTACAGGAGTTGGGTGCATTACAGATTGAAAAATTATTAGAATAAAAGGCAAAAGCTAGATGGAGGGGACTCGAGTGCGTACAATCGCCGATCTTGTTGGGGACGGTGGTGGAGGCTTTCACACAGACTTCGAGAGGGTCGGAGGCAGCGGCCATTACGGCGTGCAGGGTTGAGCGCCGAAAAAGAAGGCAGGGAGAGGGGTGTTTGGAAAAGCGGGAGGGAATGGTGCGTCTGACGAAGAGCGAAGAGGAGAGGGTGGAGAGGCTCATGTTCAGGCTCGTTGCAGTGGACATGTTTGGGAAGCAATGAACTTAGGCGAGCGCGGCGCAGGAAAGACTTGGAGGAAAATGGAGATGGCGTGCGCTTTCGGTTTTGGATATTTCGGAGATGGTCTCAGGAGAGTTCACTTGCAGAGAACGCCACGTTGCACTTTTAGAACCCACGCTGTAGCGGCGAACCGACCCGGAAGTCGATTGCAAGTCCCTGGACGGCGGAATGCTTCTTGGCCTGCTTGCAAATTCTATTTGGATTCCACCCCGCAATTTAGGCTTCCAGATACCTCGGGGATGATAATAATTCAATGCGATGTCTTTTTATGTTTTTCCAATAAATTTTTGTTTTTATTTTTATGTGGGCTGACATGACATTTTAATATATCAGAACTTTAATTGAGATGAATTTTAACATAAATATAAATAAATAATTTTAAATAAAATGGATGGATAGAATGTTGATTTAATCATCAAAATCAGCAATGAAACAAAATGGATCAACAACACTCAAATACGGCATGGATTATATAGAAATATTTATCTAGGAGAAAAAGTGATATTTTTCTTTTCATTTTTACATGGCCTCGTATGGCATCTTTAACTAACAAAACTTTAATTGAAATAAATTTTAGTATAAAAATAAAACAAATAATTTTAAATAAAATAAATAGATTAAATTTTGATTTAATCATCAAAATCAATAATAAAATAAAATGGAACAACAACACTCGAATGCGACACAGATTACAAAAGAATATTTATCTATAAGGAAAAAATTACATGTAAGGAAAATAAAGCTATGTACTGAAAATTATTATGCCCAAAGAGAGAGGAAAAATTAAAGTTTTGGAATTCTTCATTTCAAGCTCATCTCAAGTCTAATTGAAACTAACAATATCCTATTTTAAGTTAATTTAAGTTGTGTCTTACCATCATCACTTGAATGATCAAGTAGTTAACATAAGTATGTATATAAAGTGTTGGAATATGAGGTTCGGGTTCGAAATTGGATAAATGTAGTAGTCTTGTTATCCCTCCTCCGAAGTATACCTCCATATCATAGATGGCCCGATCAAAAAGCATGCTTTACATTCTAATTATTTTACAAATTCTTCAATAGAACCACATTAGGCTATGTTTATATTCTAGATGGTTATGGATATGAGTTCGCATAAGGTGTGCTTATGGGATTATACACTGATTTGCACTTATGAGCATCCTACTTCTTTAGATAGCATTATAGAGAATAAAGGGTAAGAATACTGATGACAAATTCAAAGCGAGAGGTAGTTTGATGTTTTGAGTACAAAGCGGTATGTTTGTCATGAAAGAGAAGTTGTAATTGTTTCTTTAATTAGTAAATTATCTTTTTTTTTCTTGGTGTGTGTTTTCATTACATTCTTAATCCTAATAAATGGTATTATAGTGAATTTCAAAGAGATCCGAAGGGTGTTGAGATAGAGATTGTAAGCAATGGTGCAGATTATACATCAAATAGTTGGAATTGCTATGCATTGGAGGCAACAAATCTACTAGATTTGGAGCATATTTGGTGGTATAGTCAATTGGTCAAGTAGACAACTGGAATTATTAATTGAAATTATTAGTTATCGTGGATTTAATCAATATAAATTGCATATCAAGATTTGAGTTTTGATGACTGACAACTAATTTGAGAAGTCAAAGGCTACTAATGGATTTTTTTATGTTCAACGGCGATTAATGATTTTTGAGTTTGTGTATAGAACTTAGAATTTTCAAATTTCAAAGACAAATTTCTTATGTCACAAATCAAGTCGACTCCAAGAGCGACTTGGGTCAAGTCGCAACTCAATTTGACTCCACAACTGATTTCAGATGCTTTTCTGAAGATAAAAAATTTCAAGGGAGAGTTTTACAATCAAATTTGTGCTAGTGTTGATTAAAGTTGCATCCAAGTTGACTTCGCATGTGACTTAGGTGAAGTCAAAGTTAAAGTCGACCCTGAACATATGACTTAGAAGAATAACTGAAAATCTAAAGGTTTTATCTCAAGTATGAAGTATGAAGTCGTACCCCAAATTGACTTCACTTGCAACCTAGGGGAAATCTAACATGAAGTTGACTCTACTATGAGACTTGGAAGCTAAAAGTTACAATAATTATCATAATAGTGGAATCAAAGACACAAGGGTTGTATGCTTGAAAAAGTGGAGTAGAGTTGTCGCCCTAACCATTATAATTTTTTTGTATTCTCTTGTATGTTTATCTTGATTTTGCTGCTCTCTTACTTTAGCTCTACTTGTTTTATTCAAGAGGACTTAAGTACAAAAGAGTTAAGTTTCAAATCATAAAAAAAATTTTAATAACCCAAATTCACTCTTTCCTCTCAAGTTAAGTCAACAACTTGGGACCAACAGTAACTAATTGAAGATTTTGGTATGGAGGATTATGTGATGATTTGCATATTTAACATATATTTTATAACTCTTTTCACACTTTTTATTTTGAATAATAGCGTACATCAAGGTTTTATGAGAAATTATTTGGTAACTATAAATGTGTATAAAAATTTTATTTAAATAATTTTAGAAATTAGTATGAGTTGTTAAAAATATTAAGCAGAATTGTAAATGTGTTTAAGTGGCCCATAGTGTAAAAATTAGTCGAAGGTGCATCAATTAAAATGTAACAACAAAGCACCATCTTTGGTCCTCTGCCATCCTTTCTTTCTTCTCTAGATTTCCATGGTTGCACAAACCCACTACTCTATCAACACATACACCAACAACAAAAAAATCAAAGCATGCGTGAAGCACCTCTCTCCTTCTCAAGATTTGACGGCCGGCAACATCGATTAGTAAATTCCACTTGCACCAACTATATTCTGTTAGACGATTAATAAAAGTCTTTATCGAACCCACTTTGAAATTCCAGCAGCCATATTTCCATCTAGCAACTGATAGTTGTTAATTCTAATTTTATCACTACCCCTTCTAAGCAATAAATCAAGCGGCAAATCAAACTAATCTCAACTACCCATCTCCATTAAATTAGCAGCAACAAAAGTCAGTGGTCATCTCAAATGTTAAACGCAGGGGCATCCATCATCATCAACAATAGAGAAAATGGAGCAATCATGCCTAGCATCCATTGTAGTGCAACAACAACACCAACTATAATTTCTATCCAAGCATCATCCACTACGTGATTTACCCATCTCTTTTCAATCGACAACAAATCTTAAGCAATTGACAAAGCATCAGCCTTGTTGCAGTTGATCATCGTTTATTAGTTTTTGTGAACTCAATTTATGCAAATTATAAATCAAATTTTGAGTTTGGATGATTAATAACCAATTTGATATAATTTAAAGTCACTAATTTAATTTGGGATGTGTGCATGAAAGAAAGAGATTCGAAATTTAAGTGTAAACAATTAAAGTCGCATTTTAAAGTCGAGTTCAAAAGCAACTTGAGTAAAGTTGCAACCCATGTCAGCTCAAAAATTGACTTCATATGAAGTTTTAAAGGCAGAGATTTTTGGAAGAAAGATGGATGGATGAAGTCGCATACCAAGCTAACCTCACTTGTGACTTACGTCAAGTTGAAATTGAAGTTGACTCAACCTACTAATCCAGATGTGACTTGGGTGAAGTTAAAGTCAATCCTTGCTAGCGACTCAAAGGAAGAAATGGACACTTAAATTTTCTTTCTTAAAAATAAAGATTAAAGTTGTACTCCAAGTCAAATTCACTTGCGACTTGAGTGAAGTCTAACTTGAACTCCAAGTCAAATTCACTTGCGACTTGGGCGAAATCTAACTTGAAGTCGACCCATTAGAGAGGTTGAAGAATGAGAAAGATGACCTAGGAGTAGAACATCTTAAAATATGTTAAAGTTTAAATCTAAATTGACTTTAGTCACTACTTGGGTGATGTTCCACTCTAAAGTTGACTTTGTATGTAACTTGAAGGCTAAGGATTTTAAGAGAAACTCATTGGGAGGAAATGACATGTTGAAGTCGATACCCAAGTTGACTTCACATGTGACTTAGGCGAAATTGTAAACCAAGTCAACCTTATCTGTGAATTCAATTATAATTGTTAGAAATTATTTGAACATTGGCACATTGAATATGCATCACCTACTCTCAAACGTTCAAAAATCTTTCAAGGCTATTAAACCCCATCAAGTGGAATTAATGGAGCTAGCTAAGACATTGATTAGCTCACACCTTTCATGTCTTGAGCATTCAAAGCTTTGCTTAAGTACTCATTTCCTTCATTTTTCTCAAAGCTTGTTGTGCTAAAAAGATCTACATGTAGTATAAAGTGTAGCTTATTTTATTTGATGTTTCTTATTGTAATTTGACACTTGGTGTGGTGTTGGAGACCAAGGCCAAAGTGTGAAAACAAGCAGTATTTGGCTGACAACTGCTTCTATGTTATTGTAGAAAACTCCCTAAAATTATAATTTAGAAGAAAATAGAGTCTCTAATTTTTATTTAATAAATGATAGTGAAACTCAATATATAAGGGGTGTGTGCTTGAAAAAGTTCAGTAAGGAAGTTGCCCAAACCACTATAAAATTTTGTATGTCCTCTTGTGCATTTATTTTCTATTCCCTTGGTCTCTTACTTTGGTTCTCCACTTTTCATTCAAGGGAGAATTAATCTCAAAGGGGTTAACCATAAATATAAAAGTAATTTTAAATTATCCAATTCATTCATCTCCTCTTGAATAAAGTCACTCATTTGGTAACAACAGTTTTATTGCTAGAATTCAACAATCTTGATGCATAACCAACTCCAAGTAAGCAACAAACATGACAAAATAATTGGATACGCAGGATTTTTCCTTGGGGTTTATTAGATGCACATTTTGCATTTTTGCTTTTCAATTAATGAGTAAATCATAGGATTCGTCCAATATAAGTAATTTGAAATGCATCTAAGTCTCTCCTCAACTCAATTCATACCATTATAAAAAGGGAAGAGTTGTAAGGCACCAAAAACATCAATTCTCAATTCAAGTCCCAGAAGTGTTGGAGAGAGAGACAAAGAGAGAGAGATCACCAACTTTCTTCGGTAATTTTTGATGAGTTCTAAGATGAAATTTTTTTGCTACAAACCATTCAGATTTATTTTTTTTGCTTTTTTAATTTTTAGGTTTTTTTGGTCTTTTTATTAGTTTATAATTTTCAGTTCAAGTTTTTGTTTTGGTTATTTTTGTTGCACTTTGATTTTCAAGTTATAATTTGCTTTTCAATATTTAGCTTAAGTAAATTTTTCTAAATAATTTAGACTTTCATTGTCTCTATGTGGATTCGATTGAATTGGCCATTATTTACACTATTGCATGTATAGTTGTTAGCTTTAATGTGTTTCAGTTATAAAAGTAGATTAATGACCAAAGATTTCTAAATTTATTGTTGCACACCATTATGGATGACCAAATATAGTGCATGGGATTATCATTAGTGTTAAGCAGTTATTAGATTATATGATTGAAAATTTTGATGATGACAAAAATGTCATTAGTGATGTGTTTAATCTTGATTTAAATTAATTCTATATTTAGATAAGAGCATATCTTGGGATTGGATATAATTGTGATTGGTTGTCATTAAGTGTGGTTGGTTGTCGTTGGTTGTGATTGGTCGTATCTTGCTCGAAAATTGGTTGTACTTTTGATAAGAATAAGTTGATTTAAGAAACATTGTATTTGTGATTGCCTGGGATGTTAAACTTAAGTTTAAATCAAAGGGAATAAAATTATACACGTAAGTTTTGGAATTTTTGGAGAAAAATTCATTTTCTATGAAATAGGAAAAATGTTATATGTTTTGACTCAAAAAGGTCAATTACAAAATTCCCACTTCATCATGTACTTCCAAGTCATCCAACTAATTCTAAGAAAAACATTAAACATTTTTAGAAAATTCAATTATATTTATGCAAATGGTCGACTGTTTTAAACCAAAACATCAATTATTTTCAAAAAGTCATTGTTTCTAGGTTAAAAGGTTGACCATTTTCTACCATCTAATGAAATGAATATGACAACTTGGGTGAGAGCTGTTATGACTATTCTTTTTTTACCCTCAAGTTACCTTTTCGAGGATGAACTTGTGGCTATAAAAGAGAGTTCAAGACCAATGAAAAGATGCAAGAAGGATTTGCTGAAGGTCATTCACTTATATGTCATCCGTACTTTTTTTATCCTAACTTTTGTGTATTAAAAAGTTAGAAATATTTGGGACATGATATGAGACTATGGAGAGCTGTTGAATCTGGTTTGAACTTACCTGGAGATGAAATTAGTTTGAATGAACCACCAATTGAACAAATGCAACTAGATGTTAGAGCATTAAATGTCTCGTGTTGCTCTCTTGTCTATTTGAATCTAACAAAATTTCTTCTTGTGTTTCTACAAAAGAGGTATGGACACTCTTATAGTTACCCAGGTAAGATCATCACAAGTGAAAAAGTCTTATATCAATAGGCTCATGCATGACTATGAATTATTTGTAGTGAAACTTATTGGATCCATTTTTGAGATATTTCGCAGGTTTACGGATATTGTATTGCTAATACTTTATTATTTTTCACCTTTGGACAATAGTTAAAATTTTGGTTGAAACTACTTATGGTATATAAAGACATTTTTCCTTGTTAAAGGTAAAGAGATAAGTAGTTAGTTGCTTATAATCATTACATCCTACAACCAACTAATTGGTCACATATAATTCAAATATATTTTTCAAGATGAAAAATATTTTTCTTACTAATTATGATTGCTAAAAATGAATTTTATTATAAAGAAGTCACTAAATAAAACATTATAATTCTAAAATATTTTTAATAAATTATTCTAGATATGTTGGTTCCGAGTTTACAGAAAAATCCAAGAGAGGGATGGAATGAGTTCTTAAAATTTTCTTAGGTAATTTAAAAATTTACCCCTTGTGAGTCTAATCCCCTTGAATGAAACGTAAAGAGCAAGAGAGAGAGAGCAGTGAATAAGTAAATGCAGCAACCATAGAGGACACACAAAATTATAATGATTTAGGCAACTTTCCTTACTTCACTCTTTGAAACACATACTCTCTTATATCTTAGGTTCCACTCCTAAGATTACAACTAGAGCAATTATTCTTTTTTAAATTGTAGTTCTAGAGGACCTTTATAAAGGTTATAAATAGACGGTAAATTCTACTCCAATAATACACTATTTGTTTCAACTTTTCCTTGGCCTTCAACACTAAGCCAAGCATCACAATACAACTAGAATTATTAAAAGAAAGAAATCTACACTTTACAGATCATGTATGATAATTTTAGCATTTGAGAAAACTCCTGAATGCTTGAGAAAGATTAAATCTTGCACAGCCTTTAGAGTGGAAAATGAGAGTCTCTCCTTATAGAGCACTTAATGCATAATTAATTTCTTATAAGAAGGAAGATAAAAGTTCAATTAATGCTCTAGCTAACATTCATAATTCCTCATGACATATCTTAACTAGTTGTGAGAGTTATTTGAATGTTGAGGGTTAGCGATACTCATTAAATGCGCCAACTTCCGAATTTTTTAAATTGTTACAACTCAAGTTACATATGAAGTCGACCAGGTGTGTCTTCACCTAAATTGCATACTAGAGTTGACTTGGGGTGCGACTTCAATCACCCACTTATTTGTCAAATGTTTCCTTCCTTATTTGTACTCTTTTAAGTCCCTTCTCAAGTTAACTTAAGCTTTAAACTTGACCTAGGTTACAAGTGAAGTCGACTTGGGTGTGCAACTTCACTGAATGTTGTAAGCTTGGAACTCTAAAACTTCAACTTTGAGCTTCTTTTAATCTTGAGTCTTGGACTTGAACAAACCTGAGTTTAGACTTGATCCTAGTTGCAAGATAGAGCCGGCTTTGCGTCTTTAAATAAGTCAGTAGAAATATACAACCTTGATTTCTTACCGAAGTTGTCTTGGTCTGTGATTTTACCCAAGTAGCAATCTAGAGTCAACTTGGAATGTGACTTCGCTTGCAGCAGAACTAATTAATGAAAAATATGAAACCTTAATTCATTACTGAGGTCGACTTTGGTTGTGACTTCGCCCAAGTCATAGTCTGAGTCGACTTAGGACTACGACTTCATTTATCTGAACTCTAGTCCTTCACTTATCTAATTCCAAGTTGATTTTTTGGGTCGACTTAAACATAGACTTGACCGAAGCCGATGTTGAGGTCGACTTGGCTATGCAACATTTAACCTATTTATGCTTATTTTGAAAATTTTGTCTGAAAATCTCACATCAAACACATTAGTTCATTTGATTTTCTCAAATTTGATTGTTAATCATCAAAACATGAGTAATTCTTGATTTGCAAATTCAACTGAGTTCATAATAATCTCCCCCTTTTAGTGATTAACAAAACCAAGTTTGAGATTTATCTTTCCCTTGCTATAAACATAGTTGTAGGTTTATGTTTGTAGTCTCACCATAAGTATATGAGTCGGAGATTGTAGTATATAAATTATTGATCCATAAGAATTGGGGACTATAAACTTTTCTTTTAAATTCTTTTATATTGAATATAAAGAAAATAAAGTAAAAAATGGAATAGAAAGTAGAAAAGCGGGAAGAGAAAATAAAATTCAAAACTAGAATGGCTATTAGAAAATAAGGATGCAAGTACCTAGAGTTTATGATTTCACATGCATCTTTTGCAACGAGTAGTGATATAATTATTTAACCCAGATATTGTTTGTTAAAGGAGAACAAATCCTAATTTATCTTTGTACATTCTCTCAAAATCTATAAGGTGTATTCTAATTTTCTTAACCACCTATTCTCATGGGATTAAGTTAATTAAAACTCATTAAGTTTTGTGGTTGTTCATGGAATTTTTCAAGGTCATCATGCCTATTCTCATGGTCTTAGATTTTTAGATTTAATATCTTGATTATCATATATTAGATTTTTCACCTCTCGATTTTATCACATAATATACAGAATCATGCCAAAGTACGAACCCATGTACAAAGCAAGCATTAAAATCACAAGAAATTAAATTAACAACAATATTTATCATAAATAAATTAAAACCACACACCCCACTACATTGTATGTATGCTTCTTAAACCCTAAATTTAGGGATTAGCCGAGCATGTTTAAGTCCAAAATAAAAAAAATTTAAACTTATCTTAAACAAAGCAATTAAAATTAAAAAGGATAAAAAAAGCTTATTGGTTGGAAGCTCCAATGGTGTGTCAGCTACTCCAAACAATTCGCTACTCCGCCTCTCACCCAGTGCTCTCCACCCTACTGCTTATTCTCTCTCTCTAGTCTCTCCTTTAATTTTCTATGTAAAACCTATTTCTCCTCCTTAATTTCTACCCTCCATCTACTGCCCGACACCCTCTTTTATATTGATGCCACAACTGCGCATTTGCCCAAATTTGCGTTTAAATCATGAACACTTGTTTCGTGAATGTTGAATTGCATAATGGATGGATGGCTAAAAAAATTTTAGTGCATGGATTGGACGGTCCTAAATGTGAATGGACAATTAATCAACGACTGGAATTTTAGATTGGGCGATGGAGATCAGATGGACGACTCATTTTTGGACGGTGCAGATTAATCTATTAAACAGCTGGGACGGTTTGGATTTTTGGACGGCTGCAAAATCAGGTTTACAAGGTGGGCACCACTGAATTTTGGACGGTTGGAATTAATTTAAAATCTCGACGGTTATATAGGAAAACCAAAATGGACAACTGATGCCGATGCTGTTTAGCGCAGTTGCCATGGAGAATTGTTTCCGTTTCCACTTGTCTGGGTTCGATTCCAGTTGTCCGTGTGTTAGACCAGTGTCTCCATATTCTTTGTGGTGGAGTAATGTCTCCATATTTTCTGTATGGAAGTTGTGTCTCCTTTACCCATGAGCTTTAGTATACGTTTCATATGTTGTATGGGATGCTTTATACATATGTAACATCAAAAAAATGGATGGCTGATGAATTATAAGCCGTTGATTTTTTATCCATGCTGTTTAAATGATTTATATAGTGGGCCCCACTGAAAGAACAATGTTGAATGGATTGAAGGCTTTAATTGCTACTAGAATTTTTTATTGCTTGGAGATTTATTAAATGGACTGCTCTAATTATTCGTCATCTAAATCAATTAGACGGTGGCAGAATTTTCATGGTTGGTGTTTGGTGGGTCCCATTGAAGATGGCTTTGATCAATTTTTGGCCATTGATAGAGCTTGGATTAATTGTTGGAATTCGGACAGTGAGATCAACTGCAAAACTAGTCGTTGATTCCTGGACAGCTTGTGGTGTGGACAACATTGTAGCTTTGATTGGTGGCCTGGATTTAATGGACGTGCTTGAATTGCAGCTAGTTTGGACGGCTTGGTTGGTGGGCCCCACACTTGTATTTTGTTAATTTGCAATAAAATAATTAGATTATTAATTAATCAAATTCGTTAATAGGTTATCAATGAAAAAATATCTCAAGCCCATTTAATTTCATGGTAACAAATAAAAATGTAATTTCAAGCCAAAATATTATAAAAATTATTTAAATAACCTGAAATTAATATTTGATACCCAATTATTGCAAATACGCATTTTATAGTAAATTTCATATTAAAATTAAATAATTACCCACCAAATTATTATAAAATGCTCACAAAATATATTATTAATTTACAAATATCAGTTTGCATCTTGATATTTGCCATATACTTGAGCAATGTTTGTTATTATTCTAATTGTTAATTCAAATGCAAGCACGTTTATTGTTTTGCTAATATTCCCATGAAATGCAAATTTTTGACCTATATTCATTCAAGCTTATCATGAAAGCAATATTTCATATCATAGAATGACATTCTACTTCATTTTAACATTCTACACATTATTACAAGAAAACCAAATAATCAAAACATCATATGTTACAAGCATATTCTCATTTAAAGATGACACAACAGAAGATAAAATACTTGTAAAGCACTTAACTTCATTCATTCATATAAGCAATCTTACATGTTATCACAATACAACTTACCCCAAAAAATCTCTTTCTCAAGCATTCCCCCTAAAACTATTCTCCCCTTTTATGACAATCATCAAATGGGTTCACAGAAACGTAGTAGATGCCTTAAGAAATGCAAACAGAGTGTTGAGATAGGACTCTTGGTCATAGAAATCATGCCTAGGGAGTGAAGAAGAGTCATACAGGGTGAAATGGAAAGATCGATCTTGTATGGTGGCATAAGAGACTTTAGACCCTTTCTTGTAGGGATCAAAATCAGGAAGACCAGGGATGGATTGATTGTGTCTAGTCCCAGAGGCAAGAGTATGTCGGAGGTTTTTAAATTCCTGCTATAATTTATCTTGCTTATTGTGCACCGCCATGAGTGATATGTTAATGACATCTAATGCTTGAGATGTCCGACTCTCTCTGGCTTGAAGGTACTTTAGTAATGCAGAAGTGGTGGAGGTATGAGCCGGAGAGTAGGCAAATTGATCTAAGGCCCTATAGGCCTATGGGAAGTGAGATGAGTGTGAAGTAGGGGAATAATGCATGGGAGATGCATGAGGCTGTGGTGAAGGTGGAGGTGATGGTGGATTATGGGGTTGAGAGGCTTGATCTCCCCCTCAAAAGGTGTTGCTTCCTCTTGTGGTCCTCCTCCAATTCTTACTTGTAGTTGAACTTTTCTAAAGGCTTCAATGTTAATTTCATTTTGGTCAAAAGAGCCTTGTTGATTGCATTGGTAGGTTTTAAGATTTCAAAAGGTTCTCCTTCAAGAGCTACTCCAAAGTGTTCAAGGATCTTTGTAATCTAAGTACTGCAATGGAGAAATCCTATGTGGTTTTCCTTCCTGACAACTAAGGCATCAAGAAGCAATCCTAGAAGGGAAATATGACTCCGGTTCACTAACTGTTAGATAACAGTCGTCTCATTAGGATTGACTGCATTCCTCTCACCACCTTTAGAAAAAATGCATTGAGCCACTAATAATCATATGACTCTGATTTGCAGGAGCATATCCATGTAGTGCAAGAATTTAGTCCCCTCTTATTATTTATTGCTCTGAGTTAGCTCATTATACACGATAAGTAGGATTAGTTCCTCCGGAAGCCCATCTCTTTCTTGCAATACTTGTAGAATCAGGCCAATTTCTTGGGCTGCTTCCACTTTATTTTCTCCTAGTTTGATTTTAACTCCCTTGACAAACGTAGAAAAGTTATCTATACTCCATGACGATAAAATTGTCAAGTTAGATTAGGATATATTCTATCTTCCTCTTTTAATAGCCTCATCCAACCTTGAAAATCTAGTAATTCCTCAATGACAAAATCATAATCTCTTAAGAATTCAAAATCTATAATATGGTGAAAATATCTTCCTCATAGAAGTGGCTATAGAACCTCCTATGTTGTTGAGGGGTTGTCAAATAATCAACAGACATTTTTCTCACTTGAGCTCTTAAAATAGTTGCACCCTTTTTGTTATGTCTAATAGCTTCCTCACTACTTGACAATTCATTTCTAAGAAGGTATGATGCTTGGTTAGCTTCTTGATCTTCTCCTCATGGAAGCAATGGCCTCATCTCGAGGGCATTTAGAGGATGTCTATTGTTGTCTAGGTATGTTTCCTTCTGCGTGGGATTGTGAGGGGTGTGAGATGGGAAACTTGGAGATCTTGCTTGTCACCTTTTTGGGGTTTCATTGAGGATTTAAGATAAGAGACTTGTGAATGCACCAGTTTAGAATCTTGGAAAATAATTTTGGAAGTTTGAAAGGGAATTTCAGAGCCTTGAAGAAGGTTTCATATGTTTGGGAGGTAAGGAATGAAGAGAAAAGAAGATCTTGGCGCCCAAATAGTAGAAACGACGCTACCATGAGGTTGACTTCAAACCCCAGAATTTGGGTTTAAAGTCAACTTCACCCAGTTGAAGTCGACTCGAACTGCACGGAGTCGACTTAATTCTACTGTCCCAAGTCTTCTATGTAAATCTAATGCAACTTACTAACCTCAATTGTTCTAATAAGCTAAAAAATTATTCCAAACACATACATCTAATATGAATAACACATTTCAACATATGCATATTAATCAACAAAGTTATCAACATTTCAACCATCAAAATCCATCAATGTTCAAAGGTTTGGTAAATATAGCTATAATTTGATCCTCAATTTTGACATATTCCAAACTAATATCATAATTTTCAACATGTTTTCTAATAAAATGATGTCTAATATCTATATACTTGATCGTAGAATTCAATATCAAATTTTTTTTGTTAGAGAAATAACACTAGTATTGTCACATCTAATTAGTATATATTTATTTTCTAAGTCATAGTTCCTCAATTGTTATCTCATTCATAAGAGTTGGATACAATAACTACTGGCTGTAATATATTAGGCTTCTACGGTAGATAGAGCAACTCTAGTTTTTTTTTCTTAAAAACCATGATACTATTATGCTTCTAAGAAATTAGCAAGTTCCACTAGTGTTTTTCTATCTATTTTGTAATCGGCAAAGTCTACATTTGAATATCCAATTAAATCAAACATTGAGCCTTTGGGATACATAGACCTAGGTTTGTTGTATTAATTAAATATTTGAAAATTCTTTTAACAATTATCGTATTCAATTCTTTAGGATTTGCTAAAATCTAGAGTGCATGCATATACTGAATAATATACCTGGTCTAGAAGCAGTTAAATACAACAAAGATCCAATCATATTTGTATATAAATGTTAATCTACTTATTTACCTTTCTCATATGTGTCTATTTTGATTGAAGAGCTCATTGGTGTACTTACTCCTTCACTATTTTGTGTTCTAAATTTCTTGAGCATTTCCTTGATATACTTAAACTGGTTGATAAAATTCTCTTTCTTTATTGCTTAATTTGCGATCCAAGAAAGAAATTAAGTTTACCCATCATGCTCATCTAAAATTCATTCTGCATAACTTAGAATACTTCTGGATAAGGATTCATTAGTAGCACAAAAAATAATATCGTCGACATATATTTGCACTATTAGAATGCCATTGTACTTAATGAATAAAGTGCTATTAACCTTTTCTCTTTTAAAATTATGATCAATTAAAATTTTACTAAACCTTTCATACCAAGCTCTAAGAGCTTGTTTCAAACCATACAAGGTCATGGTTAGCTTATACACATGATGATTATTTTCATTAAAGTTTGGAGGTTGCTCAATATAAACATCTTCATTAAGATAATCATTCAAAAATGTACTTTTAACATCTATTTGAAATAGTTTAAAGCCCATATACGATGCAAAAGTAAGTACAATGCGTATGACTTCTAATCTAGCTATGGGGATGTAGGATCCCTCAAAATTGATTCCTTCTTATTATGAGTACTCTTTAGCTACTAGTTTAGCTTTGTTCCTCACAACTAAGCCACTTTCATCTAATTTGTTCTTAAATATCCATTTGGTACTAATTATAGTGTGATCCTTAGGTTTAGGAACAAGTTGTCATACTTTATTTCTTTCAGATTGATTTAGCTCTTCTTGCATTGCAATAATTTAATTTTCATTATTCAGAGTTTGATCAATTGTATTTGGCTCAATTTTTAATACAAAGGTAAAATGCTTACATATATTTTGTCTTGAGCATCTTGTTTTTACACCATTATATATGTCTCCTATGACTTGCTCAGTTGGATGATCATTTTTGAATTTGAGATCTTTAAAAAGTTTGTAAAGAACATCATCTTCACTTACCTCTTAATCTGATTTTTTGGCTTCTACATATTATTTGAGTTTTTCTCCCCCCCCTTTTTTTCACTTGTAGCTTCTCGAAGTCTTTTGATAGATTTCTGCATCACTAAGCTCATCCTTCTTCTTTGCAGTCATGTTAAATTTATTAAAAATAATATATATAGAATTTTCTACTACATGAGTTCTTTTATTAAATACTCGATATGCTTTTTTATTAGAGAGTAACTAAGAAATATAGCTTCATCACTTTTGACATCTAATTTTTCAAGATTGTCATTAACATTATTCAACAAATAACATGTACAATCAAAAACATAAAAATATGATATGTTTGGCTTTCTACTTTTTTCAAAATGACTCTAATGGTAACTCATATCAATACACAAGAAGTTGTACTTACAACTTTACCTTGAATTTTCTTAGATAAATTGATCTCATTTAACATTATTCTAGTCATTTCGTGTATAGTTTTATTCTTTCTTTCAACTATTCCAATTTGTTGAGGAGTTCTTGGTATTGAAAATGTGTGATGAATTCCCTACTCATTGCAAAATTCTACAAATTATTTATTTTTAAATTCAACACTATGGTCACTTCTAATAGATATGATTACATTTTGCTTTTATTTTGTATCAACTTAGAGAAACCATCAAACATAGAGAAAGTTTTATCCTTGTCAGCTAGTAACATTATTCAAGTGAATCTTGAAAAATCATCAACAATAAAGATCCATGTGTAGTAACTCAAGTAGTCTATAGCTTAAGATCCCATTCTTTGGCGTAAAAGATATTTGAGATTGCTTGGACATTTGACAAGGTTTACATTTTTTTCTTTGTCATACTTTAGTTTTGGTAAGTCTTATACCAAACTCTTTTTCTATAAATTCTTAATATTTGATATATTTATGTATCCAAGTATCTTGTGTCATACCCATGAATTGTTATCAATTGCCAGTAAGCATTTTCTATTTAGTTTATCAAGGCATACCAAATATATATTTTCATGTCTTTTGCCACTAAAGACTGTGTTCTCCATCTAATATATTATATATGGATAATTCAAGCACAACCTTATATCCTTTATCATGTAATTGACTGATACTCATCAAGTTTTGTTTAAGTCCTTAAATAAAGAGTCTTTATACATGTGTTGAAAATACCATAAATGTTGCCCTTACCACTTATTTTATCTTTCTTACTATTGTCGAAAATAATGGTTCTACCATTGTAGGGCTTAAGATCATGGTTTATGGCCTTGTTTCTTATCATATGTCTTGAGTATCTACAGTCCATAAACCTAGTGTTGCATCCATTTCCTCTAAAATACACCTACAAGATACATCAAATAAATCTCATATCTTTTGACGAGCTGCGTATATGTCTAATTAAAATGCTCATTTTAACGCAAGTATACATGCCGATCAAGTAATAAAGAGTGAGTAGAGTATCGTTACCTCGATGATTGTGTTAAACAAATCAGCACATTAAATATCAATTGTTTAAGTGAATTGGTAAAGGGAATGAGATTTAGTTTCAAAGAATTGAATTAAACTAAACTAAGCAAAGCAGTAAATGACCAACGTGGAGTGGAATACTGCTGAGATTGCCTTGAGATGATTAGGATAGGTGGGAATATGAATTCATTAAATCATAGCTATGTTATTTGGTTCCAATTAAGTTAGTTGTGCAAAGATTACTAATCTAGGTTCATTCATATTCATATATGTCTTCCAACACATACAAACCTAACCAAGTTTTAGCTATGTGCTATGTTCCCATGCACATAAGTAAAATAAGATTGATAACCACATAACCTAATCAAGATTACACAGGGTTAATAGGTATATTCCTATCCATATTAACATCTAACACAAACAAGAGCTAGAATACCTGTGCCTTATATATGGATCTTATTCAAATCCCGATTTTCCAAGCATGAATCTGAATATTTGATCAATCCACAAGGTTGTAAATGTATTAAGCATAATATATAAGGGTAATCTCAAGTAACACAAGTCACAACACAACAGTATTATCAATTCAAGCATAAAAAAACCAAATATCATAAGCTATGAGTTCAAATCCTACATATCTCCCACCATAGGAAGGTTCAACCCATAAATATGACTTCAATTCCCATTAAAATCAAGTTACAATCATCCCAAGCAAGGGAATAACAAATAGGAAGAGATAGATGAGAAGAGGAGATGAAACTCAATGGATTTTCAATGATAGCTTGGATCTTCACTTGCTCTTCTCTCCTTCCTTGAAGCTTTGGTTTCCTCCCTTTTCTTCACAGTAGCCATGACCCTCTCTCCGTCTCTTTGTTTGTGTATCTTCGTAACGAACCCTAAGCAGGTATTTAAATCTCCATGAGTCCGTCCGAAACACGTGTAGAGACACACGTGTGCGGGGTTGCCGTGGCGCCTAGGCACCATAGTTCAATTCCTAGGCGCTAACTCTCTAGAGGCTAATTGACTTAAAAACTTCTGACATAGTTTTGCATGGTAGTGAAGTGGCGCCTAGGTGCCAAGTCCCTGGAAGCTTTTCATCATGGGGATGCTGGAGTATTCTTTTAAGGCTGTAGGTTGGCGCCTAGGCTTCCTACTTGCTTCTTCCTTTGCTCGGTTCTTCATCCCGACTCACTCGCGCATGGAAAGTTGTTTGTCCTTCCTGCAAAATCAACTAAAACTAAATAAATGAACTATAAGTGCCTATTTTATACTAAAAATGCATAAAAACTACATTATGCTCCTAAAATGTAAAATGAGTGAAAACTAAGCTAAATGGGTGCAAACTAACCACATTTTCTTGGACAAACACGCAAAACTAGTCTGAAACGAGCCATGATAACTCGCGTTTTTAGGAATTATCACACCCCCAAACTTAAATGTTTCTAGTCCTCAAGCAATACATGAAAACATAATAAATGAATAAATGAATGAATGAATAAATTTGGACTCTGTCAACTCAACCTGATTTCCATTATACTTCTAACAATCACATCTCTCTAGTCAACAAGATCAAGAATTATCTTAACTTGAAAAATCATCCATCTCTCAAAATAGGACATGCATTTTCATTTTTCATTCCTGAACCAAGTTACATGTATATGACAGCATTTCTAGTATAGAGTAATAATTCCATCATGCTAATCTTTCTCTTGATTAACAAAAATTGGTTAGATAATCAATACAAAACAGGTGAACCCAGGTTTAAGTAGAAATAACTGCTCAAAGAACATGATAATAATTCACTGGATTCCATTTTGCCTAACTGCACATTCTCCCCTCCCAAACTTATTGCAAGACTCTCCTCACCATATTTTAGAATATCTGGAGATCTTTTTTTATCTTTTTCTTTGATTTTTTTGGCTCCCCTCATCATATTTCAGGGTATATGGGGAGAATTTTCTTTTAAAAGCGTTATTACTGTGATTTTTCTTTACTTTTTTTATACGAAACTTGACATTTATTGATGCCAAGTCCCGGTTACTCAGCTTAGGTTAATCACCCCCTTTTTATTATTCCAATAACTTGGTAGGGATACTAAACATGCAAGAATTTTTTTTGAAGTATTACCATTTTTGAGACTATTAATTCCCTTAAAGCACGTGGTTAACATTTGTTTAACTCAATTCTTATCATTTCAGTTGAAAAGATTAGAATGGAATTGAATTATAACAATGTACTATGAGATTTAGTCTAATTCTTTAACATGTTACTTGAAAATTTTCTTAACACATAGTCCTTAGCCTGAATTTGTGATTTTTCATGAAATCGATTTCAAGCTAAAGTTTTTCTTGACCTTGCACATATTTCATCAAAATGGATTGAAACAAGATAATTTTCACAGGCAAAATTTGACATGATATTGACATGATATGCAATCTAACACATGTATACAAGATATGAATCAAAGCACATCAAAAGGAATTATACACCCCCCAAACTTGAGGGATGCATTGTGTTGGAAATATGTAGAAAACAAGCTAAATCTATATTTTGATGATTAACAAATCAATTTGAGTAAGTCTTGGCTACTAACACGTTTGTGGAAATGTTTAAGGCATATACATTTGAAGAAAATAAAGCATGGAAGGCCAAGTCGTTCTCCAAGTCGACCCCAAGATCGACTTCAAGAAGCCAAATCTGTCCAGAGTTGAAAATGGGAGAAGAACAAGTGAAGTCGCAGGCCAAGTCGACTCCACTTGCGACTTGGGAAGCCAAGTCGCAAACGAAGTCGACTCCAGCATCGACTTCAGTCGGGAAAATCACTCCAGAGCTGAATTTGGGATGGAAGAATGCCGAAGTCGCAAACGAAGTCGACTCCAGTTGCGACTTGGGCGAAGTCGCGGACGAAGTCGACCCCAAGTGCGACTTGAGTTTTTCTAAGATCAAAGATGCAGTTTCAAGAATCAACTTGAGTGTTTTCAATACCTAATCAAAGGTGCAAGATCAACTTAAATCTCTCAAGTTCAAGGCAAAGCTTCAAGCATATTTCAAGATGAAGAAATTCAAGATATGAAGACTAGTATCGAAAGCAAGAAGAATGAATCAAAAACAAGTTCTTCAAGAAGACTACAAATATGTGAAGCCATTCCAGAATAATCAAAGAAAGAAGCAAAGCAAGCTAAGAAAAGATAATGATCCAAAGGGGAATGAAGGAACTAAGCATTCCAAATTTCAAGTTCATCAAGCTTCCTGTCGAGGTGAAGTCGCACACCGAAGTCGACTCCACTTGCGACTTGGGTCAAGTCGATGCCCAAGTCAACTCAGCCTGGAACTTGAAGTCGCTACGGAAAGGCGAAGTCGCACCCGAAGTTGACTCCATCTGCGACTTGGGCAAAGTCGCAACCGAAGTCGACTCCGTCTGCGACTTGGGTCGCAACGGTCGGATAATTTTCGAACGTTGGCGCATTAAATGCGCGCCACCTACCTTCTAACGTTCGGATTCCCTCCAAAATTATAAAAGGCATTCATGGTGGACGAGGGAAGTAGTTGAAATCATTAAGTGTGCATAACTCCTACCTTCAAGAGCATTAAAGAGATCAAGCCAATCCAAAGAAGAAGAACTTCGCTTCAAATTGCAAGAGCTCAACTTCTGAATCTTCAAAGCCAAATACTACGAGTTCTTCTCTGCGCTAAATTGCTTCTACACATCTGTAAAGTGTAGACTTCTTTTATTATTTCATTTGTTTGTATTGAACTTGATTTAGTTTGAGGAACTAAGATCAAGTGTAAGCAAAGTAGTGTGTGATTGGAGTGGAACTCATCACCTACTTGTGCTGTGTTGTGTTGAAGCCCCCTAGAGCTGGAATCTAGAAGAGAGCAGTGACTCTAATTGTATTTGAAGAATACAATAGTGTAACCCAAGTCACAAGGAGTGTGAGCTTGGAAGAGTGGAGTAGGGAGGTTGCCCGAACCACTATAAAAATCTTGTGTGCTTGATTTATATTTCTGCTCTCTACATTATATTGCTTTCCATTTCGTTTCTTCATTAAGGGGACTAGATTAATCCAGGGTAAAGTTTCTGTTTAAGTTATAAATTTTTAAATACCCAATTCACCCCTCCCCTCTTGGGTAATTGTCATCAACTCGGGACCAACACATTGTCCTCAATGCATGCAACTACATGAAACCTACATGATCATAGATTGAGAAATAAATACAAAAGGAATATAAAATAGAAAGGACAGGTACTCCCTTAGGTGTCTGATGCGGAGGAGTCGTTGTCGTCGTCGCAACCAGGCTGATGTGAAGATTGACCAAAATAGGCTAGGAACTCAGGAGGTGTTGATGGGAATGGTGGTAGCCTTCATAGCAATCTGTCGGTCCTCCATGAGTCTTCGAAAGTGCGCCTCCATAGCTCGATTGGACAGCTATAGAAACCGGGCTTGGGCTGCCATTAGATTCTCCAAGTTGGTCAGCCTCACATTGGTTGGGAGCGACGTCACAAATAGGAAGAAGGAAGAACGAGAAGCACAATATTGAAAAGTGAACTGCAAGCTCAACTGTCCATGTCTTTACACCCCAAATTTAATTCATACAAGCTCTTCTTAGGCAATCCAACTCAAGTTTCAAGCTATATTATTGATACCACAAGTGCATTCCATAAACTCCTCTCCCACTATTTTAAACTCTTAGCCACAATAAAATAACGAAACAGCTTGAACCAAAAAGTTACATACAAGAAACACATCCACATGCCCATAAATATACGAAAAATGCAAACCACTCACTTGCACACCTTTTATTTAAAGTAATAAAATAGGTGATTAACTAAAAGCAGTAAGAAAAATCGTGTAGGACTTCAACAACCCCATAAGATGCAAAAATGGAGGATTTTGATATTGAAAATAATATCAACTAAGCAAACCATTGTTTTCATGTCGACGGGCTCGAAAAATGCTTTTCGTTGATATGCGGTAGCTCCCATAACTCCTCCGAGATCAAAAGTTATGGCCAGTTGAAATTGGCATGCTGAAAACTCGTGTTTTGCTGTTTTTTTTATGCTGGCTGGGGGGACGGCGTCGGAGCACCAAAAATTGTGGCCGGGGCGCCGACTTGCTAACTCAAAAGTTGCAACATGTTGTTTCCTTGAAAAAATATGGCGCCTGGGCGCCGGATCATGGCGCCGGAGCACCACTTCGCTGATCCCAATTTGCTGCAACATGTTCTTTTGCAAAAACTTAGCGTCAGAGCGCTAAAAATTGAGGCCAAATCCTCACTCCAATTGTATTTTCTTGTCTTGAATGAAGAATATAAACTTAAAACTCCTTGATTCCATCATCTATCAACTTCGAAGTGGATTGAAAATCCATATGATAATCCTATCCTTCCTTGCCTTGGGAGATACTGCTTTCTTCTTGGATAAAAAATCAACAAGTGTAATGGGTTGTCTCCCATTCAGAGCTAAATTTATCATCTTCAGCCCGACGTCCCATTTTGATTAGCCAATTCCTGCTCTATCGAACTTCCTTCCATGCAGATTGTGCACTGGAAGTTCAGATCTCTTCTTAGCCTCTTCAAATAGATCAATTAGCCTCTTTTCTTGAATTTCATAAAGACTATAGAAAAGGTTTTCAGGGTCTTGAATAAATGATGGCTTCAAAATGCTGCTTTCTAAGGCTATGCATTGATCATCTAAGTCATGTTGCACCTGAATTTTAGGAAGACAAATTAGAAGCGTGTTGATATGATAATTTTCAACTTTCTCCACTATATCAACCTTTATTTCTTCATCAATTTCTTCTTCCACTTTCAGGCTTTCCATTGGCTAGGCCAATTGTTCAAGCACGAATTGAGGGGCAAATTTTTCTGCTGCACAAATGGATATATCTCTTTGATGCTTGTAGTGACTTTGCAGGCCTCACTCAGCGCAGTTTCCTTTGAGTCCTCCTCAATCTCAGTTGAACAAGACTCTTGCTGCCTACTTTGGATTGTAGTAGCCAACTTCTTCACCTGCTTTTGCATGTTCAGGTTAAACTCCATTTGGCTCGTCATGAATTGCATGAACATGTCCTCCAACGATGACCTGCTTTCAGGTGGTGATGACTCCCTTGCTTGATATGCTTGAAATCCTATCGACATCATATTTTCTGATTGTGGGTCACCATAGTTGTCCCATGCATCATTTGAATGATCAAGATGACCCATGGATGTTGAGTAATACACACATTGATTTAATAAATGTCCCTCGCCTCCATACAAATCGCGTAAGTTGAATAAAAATTGTCCATATCCTGCATTTTATTGTCAAAATATGCAAATTGAGCTAGAGGTGCCCATGTATTGTCATACTCATGAAAACCCCTTGTGCTTGGTGTTGAAAATTCTGTATTTGGGTCAATGGTAAGCATTTGAAGCCATTGAAAATTGCAATAAAAGACCCCTGAAATAAAATTTTATCAAAAGCAAAGAAAGAAAAGAAAAAAACTATGTATAACATATATACATTCATAGTAGACAACTGGAATTGTCAGGTACTAAGTTTAAAGCACCAATCCCCGACAACGGCGCCAAAAACTTGACAAGCTGCGTATATGTCTAATTAAAATGCTCGTTTTAACTCAAATATACATGTCAATCAAGTAATAAAGAATGAGTAGAGTATCGTTCCCACGAGGATATGATCTAACTAGGATTATTAATTAGTTTAGTTGCTTTCGGTGAGTAGAAAATAGGGTTTCTTAATTAAGACTAAAAGTATCAAATGCATAAAAGAAATCGAAAAGAGTTGACGGGACAACTGGAATACTAGAAAAAATTTATCGATTGGGGATGACAGATGGATAGTTGGGAATCCTTGAATCTAAACTATATTGCATTGGTTCCTTTTCATTAGATTGTGCAGCAATGTACTAGTCCAAGTTCAATAGTCCTCATATATGTCTTTCAACACATATAAAGCTAATTATACCCTATTCAATTGCTATATTCTCATGCCATTAAATAAAATAGAATTGATAAATTCATAACTTGTTCATGACTACATAACTTGTTCTAAGGTACCTAAAATTGGGAGGCTCTCTCATGGCATTCATGCTCTATTTTCCTACTCACAACATTATTAACCAAAACTATTGGCAAATGTGACCCCAAGGCTATGGATTTGTGAAACCCCGACCGTATACGCGTCATTTCAAAATTGTAACCCTAGATTCTTTTATAATTATTTTTATGATAAATGGAAATTCATGAATTATATTGGTGGATATGTGTATTGGAGATTGAAATAATGCAATTGAGAACTTAATCCTGTGAATAGTGCTCGTGAATAGTAATTGAAGATTAAGATACTTGATTAAGAGTTAATCACTTGGATTAACCTAATCACAAAAAGACGAAAAAATAAATTTAATCACTACAAGACAAAATAGCATTACTTTTTATTATTTTAATTCAAATTTGGATTTTAGTGAAAAATAGAAAAAATTCATAATTTGCAATCCGAGCGTCGAATTTCGATGAAATTTTTTATGGATGATTAAAAATTCATGATGAACATGATGGATGGTGTAAGATGTGATGAAAATCACAAATTAAAGGTCAAGATGGAGCATCGAATGGAGATTAAAAAAGTAATCTAACTTTTCATTAATTATGCATTTGGCTTTTATTTAAAATAAATAATTAAAAAATAAAAAATTAAATGCAAAGAAGCTGCAATGGCGGGGATGTGCAGGGGGTGGGTGAGCTTTGACCAAAAATTAAAGGCTTAAAATCATCATAATCATAAATCAATGGTTATGATTGATTTAGCCTAATTTAATTAATTTTAAAAATAAAAAAAATTAAGAAAAATAGGGCTGCATAGGGGGTATGGAGCAGGCCTAGGGTGGCTGCTCTTGGCTCAAGGCATTTTTTAAAAAATTAAAAAGAAATACCAATTTATAATTAAATACCTCAAAGCTAGGGGGTAAATTCCAAATTCTTAAAAAATTCAACCCTATAAATAGGGCAGCAGGGAGAACATCCAAGGCCAAGAAATTCCAGCTCCACTTGAGCCATTTCAAGCCCCCAAACCATCTCACACGTCCAAGGAAAGAAAGAAGTAAGTTAGAGAGAGAAAGTGTAAGAAAAAGAAGCGTATCTCCACTTCGGGTAAGTGACTTCTACCCAAATTTCTTTTGGATGTTAAGTAGGATAAAAAAATTCTTAGATAATTCCTAAGCATGAGAAAATAAGTATAAATATAATGCTTAAATTGAATTGTGCCAAAATATCAAAATTTAGAGCGAAGATAGGGTATTCGGGAAGATAGCATATGATATGTGAAAATAATGCTCCAAAATTAATAAATGATGATTTGGGATGTATAATTATGATAAATATGATGTTAGATTGATGATATATTAATTTTATGATTTTTGAAATTAAGGATTATGCTTAAGTGAATTTATGTTGATTTTTAGTATATGGAGAAAATGATTTTTTTTGCCAAGTAAATGATGATAAATTCAAAATATATGAAATTTTCTATGATATCCTAAGCATAAGCTATGTCATGGTATTTTTATTTTTGAAAAAAAATCAATTTTTGGAACCCATAAACAGTAATCACGTCTCCATGAACAGTAACCTTGGATGAACAGTTATTTGCTACAGTAATTTGCTACAGTAAACAACATGATTTTGCAGAAAATTTGAGATTAATATTTAAATATAAGGATGAAATTTTTGAGAAACCTATAGATAAAAATATTCATATAAAGAAATAATGCCCAAATATTATAAAACATACATGGAAAGCAGCTTGAATAAAAGAAATGAAAATATCTTTTTCCTTGAATAGGAAAAGGAAAAGAAAAAGTCGAGGACACCAACTGACAAGGTAAGCAAGTTATATCTTTTGCAAATTATTTCCAAAATGCTTGAAATTGTTTGTAAATTACTTTATGAAATTTATTTAAGGTCGGTCATACCTATAACCGCTTTACATGAACTGAAGTTCGTTTTGTTAAATTGTTTATTAAATAATTTTTATGAAATTATTTATGATTTGCAAATATCATGCCGTCATGTGTATGTAAATGAGCATGTGCACGGGGAATAGGCCATAGTTGAGGTAGTAAGCGGACCGGATGTCCCCCTCACTATTATCAAGTCGCTTATATAGGCCCAGGCTGGTGGCGACCTCCCTGAGATGAGAGCATATATGGGATGGGCGCCTAGCTAGCATTGCATCTGAAGGAATGTCATGAATGCTATGTATGCATTGCATTTGCATTTTATGAAATGCATAAAAATAATTGAAAAATTATGTATAACTTGCATATTGAGTATTATTACTCACCCATGCTTTTTCAACAACAGACAGGAAATGATGATGAAGGCAGCATGCCAAGTATTATGTAGTTTTTAATATAAATGGTGTATATGTAAATTTGTGTATAAAGACAATGATGTTAAATTTTGAGATGGAGATGAATATTTTTATTCCAATGAAAATGATTATGGAACAGCTTTTAATTATAACTGTGATATGTGAATTATATTTCAAGTTGAATGAAAGATGATAATTTTCCATGTATTGATGATATATATATATAAAATCTCGCCGTGTGATCAGGGCAACAATCCTGAGTTACGTTTACCAATCAAAATGATCTCGAAGTAAGGCTTCTAGATACCTCGGTTCGGGGCGCCACAGGATTGAAGCCTACTGATTCGAGCTCATTTTAATCACTTCTATCCTTATCACTAGCACTATTGTCAGTCTTTACCACATTTTTAGTTGTTTAACTAGATAGATGCCTTTTTTTCTCATCAAGGCTTTGGTAGCTAGAGTCATACTCGCCACTTTTATGATCCACATGAACCACATATATATTGTTGCATGGATTGGAGAGCCTGGGGTGACCTTACCTTAATGAGGAACCTAGAGAAAATTACCATTCACTAGCTTTGGTGACATGTGTTCGTGATTATTACGTTGATGGTGGAGTTGCTATAATTATTTGAACATGGATAAGAAAAATTGCTACAAAAATGTTGAGAGCATGAATGAGAATCCAAGCCATGCTTAAATATAATTGATCTTGTTGGACACCATATCATATCTTAGATATTCCATGAAAAGCTTATTAAAGCATTTAGTTTGGAATATTGTGATGGATCAAATGTTGATGACTGATGGTGTTATAAATTTGAAGCTCTGTTGATGAATTTTACATAAAGAATTTGCGCTAAAGTGTCAATGGCACTAGAACATATGTAATGAGGAAGATAAGCTTAAATGATTTATAAAAAATTCGATTATTGTGACTTTTGCTAAATTTATAGAAATTTAAACATTTCCTTTTCTCTATTGGATTAAATGAGGGTGAAATCTCATAATGCACTTAAAATTAGGGGTGGGAATAGGGGCGGATCAACTCGTGACCCGCCCCACCCAGACCTTGTTTTATACCGAGGCATGTAGTGGTTTATTACCCGGTGGGGTAGGTCAAGTCGCTAGTTTAGAATTTGTCAAAAAATTCAGGTTGGGGCGGACCTCCCCTTACCCAGACCTCCCAGTACCTCTCTTAACCCACAGAGCGCTTCATATAAATACTAAACTTAAGAAAGAGAGAAACCCTACCCCATTCCATCCCGTCCCTAGGTTGCTGCCATCCCCCGCCGTTCATTTGCCCTGTCAGCGTCCAGCCTCGTCGCCTAGCCCTTTTTGTTCGTCTGCCCCTGCATTGCATCAGTGCATCCTTCTTGCATTCCATTGTCTCTTCCATCTCCGATAGTCTCTTTTGTCTCCAGCTGCCGGCAACCATTTCTCAATTTTAAGTTTCAATTTGCCCTTACTTGTTCTTATTTCCCATTTTTGTTGGGTTTTAAATCTCTATTTTCATTTCTAGTAGTATCCATTTTTGGCAACACACATTTTTGGTAGCAACTATTTTTGGCAGTAAGCATATCCTACAACAACCATTTTTATCAGTTGTGAGAAATAATAATATTAAATTATGAATGATTTATTGCTGTGTTTTTTATGCTATGAATGATTTATTGTTGTATAATATTAAGCTATGAATGATTTATTACTGTCATATGTCAGATGATTTATCAAACTATAAATAATTAATTGTAAATGATCTGTTGTTGTGAAAATTCATTGTGTTTATATTTTGATTATCTGCTAATGTAGAGGAGAAGGAAATAGTTGATGTGGACGGAGAGAATATTACTCCTATTGCTACTGAAAAGGCTACAAATGATGATAATGTTCCAGCTACCAATTACAAACTTACCTCTTCATTTTGGAAGCATTTCACTAAAAATGAAAAGAAAGGTGGAAAAGAACCAACTATCTCATGTAAATTTTGTAAAAGACCTTTTTGGTGTACTAGTAAATATGGTATTAGTTCACTTTCGAGGTATATCAAAAGATGCAAAGCTTTTCTAAAGTGAGGACGAAATCAGAGGCAAAAGTTGTTGGCATTTTCTTCACTGAAGTCCAACTCCAATGAAGAACGGTGTATTAGTGTATGGGAATTTGATCAAAATAAGTGTAGAAGGGGACTTAGTGAAATGTTCTTTATAGATGAGAAACCATTCAAGATTGTAGAACATGAGGGGTTTAGGAGATAGTTTAGCATGCTACAACTACAATTTAAATGGATGGATAGGAAAACTATTGTCAATGATCATGTTGCAATTTTTGAAGCTAAAAAGAAGAAATTGAAGAAGATCTTCGAAGATAAAGTTCAGAGGGTGAGTTTGGCTATAGATTTGTGGACTTTCTTTTTGAATGATGGTTACACGTATCTCACAACACACTATATTGATGATAAATGGAAGTTGCACAAGAAAATAATAAAAAAAATTATGCTCCTACCTCACATACTGGTGATGTCATTGCTCAAGTAGTTGAGAATTGTCTGTTCAGTTAGGAGTTGAACAGAATCACCACTTCAACCTGTTGATAACACATCTACAAATGATCTTGCATTAAAAATTCTCAGGAGAATTTTAGTGAAAAGAGGGTTTATGACAGGTGAGGGAGACCACTTTCATGTATGTTGTGTTACTCACATTATTAACTTGATTGTGCGAGAAGGGCTAAATAAAGTTATGAATCAATTAAAGGAATTTGAAGGTGTGTTAGATTTGTAAGAAGCTCCCCATAGAGAGAGCACATTTTAGAGTATGTTGCGAGAAGCAAGGAATTAATTTCTATTTACCTAATGTGAGAAAAGGCTTTAAAGTATTAAAATGTGTTTGATCGACTTTTTTTGTATGATGCTGCATTAACAAAAGAAGATACTCCTTCCGATGGTGATTGGTGAATTGACAAAGCCATGTGTTCTTTTTTGGAATATTTTTATGAAGTTACAAATACATTATCTGGTGCCTCATATGTTACTTCCTCTCTTTACCTAGGTCAGGTTCATAAGATTGAAATGTTGTTGTTTGAATTTTCCACTTCAAAGGACTAATCCTTAGAGACATTTCCAGAAAGATGAAAAAGAAATTTGATAAGTATTGAGGTAGTTTTGATAAAATAAACATGTGGTTATTGATTGTAAATGCCTTGGATCCAAGATGTAAGTTGAAGTTTCTAAAATTTTGCTATTCACTAGTGTATGATGCTAAGAAGGTAAAGCAGATCCTTAATAATGTGAGAATTGAATTTGAATCCCTCCTTAAGGTTTATAAGGCTAGATTCTCTACTGCAAGCAAGAAAAAAGTAGAAGTCCCAACACAAGAAAAGGCGAAAGGACCGTTAAGAGTAGCATATCTAAAAATTTTAGTAGTGGATGAGACAGAAAATTCGAAGATAGAAATTAATAGGTACTTAGAAAAACATATTGTAATTGAGGATAATGGTTTCGAATCTTGATATGGTGGAAAACAAATGCTTACAAGTACAAAGTATTATCTAACATGACACATGATTTATTAGCGATTACTGTGTACACCGTTACTTCAGAATCAGTTTTTAATACTAGTGAACATGTGCTTGATCCATGTAGGAGTTTCTTATCTCCAAGGCTTGTGGAATGCTTAATTTGTCCTCAAGATTGGATGAGATCAATGCCAAAATTAGATGAATTTCAAGAGGATGCTAAAGAACTTACCATCAACATTATAGGTAACTTACCTAATTTCCTATCTAACTCTTTTATTTGTACATAGAATGAATATTTAATTTTTGCTTTTAGAAGTCATCAATTAATTTGTATTTTGTATATTGCAACCACTAAAGATGAAGTTGGAGAAGATAGTTGTCGTCCTCCTTACCCTCCAACAAGTGCAAAAGTTATACACATTAATTTTTTAATAACTTTTATTTTCTTATTTTTTCCCGTGACTTGTTATGCTATCATTTATGCTAATAAGAAAATATTTTGATTTTCAGGGAAAGGATATTGTTATCGATGGATGAACTTGTGAAAGGATGATAAGGAAGGAACAATTGACGTCTTAATTTTTTGATGAATGTGTTATAATAGAAATAATGTTTAAATATGATGTGTTGGACAAGTAATTGTAGTTCATGTGTGTTTACTAAACTTAAAACTTTTTTTTAATGGTGGTTGAAAGACTTATGCTATTAGTTAAATTGGTCGTGATTTTTGTTTTTTTATGTGCATATATGAGTTACCAATTGTAATGAAAAATATTATTGGATGTGGTTTTTTTTTATTAATTGCATTTATACAAGTGTTATTTAGGTTATGCTTTTTATACAATTTCAAAATAATGCAGAAAGTATTATCACTGTTCTTTTCACTTTTCAGGTATAACTGCTATGATATATTATTTTAACTTCAAATGAAACATCTATATTATTTTTTTTGAAGGTGAACGACAAAGGACATAAAATGAGTTTGAGAAATTAGTGGTTCTTCAAGTTGTGAATAGAATTCCGAATGAGGTATATTTCATTAACTTATTATAATGTTCATTTTTCATTTAAGTAATGATGTTTTACTTTTACTAATTGGTAATATATTTAAATTTAGAATAGATATATTTTTACACTTGATAGCTTCATAAATTCTAAAACTATCTTATTTGATCTTCATTTTTTTATCCGACTCATTGTCCCAATACCAATCCAAAGTTTGTCTTGAGACCTACTAAAAAAAGTAAGAGTCAAATCGACCTTGTCCCGACCCGGTATAAAAATAAATGTCAAACAGGATTTTTAAAATGTAGGATCAGGGTTGGGCACACCTTGACCCATCCCAACCCGCCCCACCTCAATTCTCACCCCTACTTAAAATGTTACTATTTTTCATAAACTAACTTTATAGATTATTCAACACTTCTTCAATAAACAAATAGCTATTACGCTTAATCTTTGCTTCATCTGTGTTTATTAATGATGTAAGTTTTGGAATTGAGCATTTTGGTCATTGATACCTGGAAATAAATTCTACTAGTCATCTTACATTACACTAAGGTGTAGCTCAACCACGCTAACCATGACTACTAAATTAGCCATTGCATAACCACATCCTATAACACATCTTATTATTATGTCAGACCACATAGCAATATCTTCACCGTTGGTCTCGAGTTTATGTCAACAACCCAAGAGGGTGAATTGGGTATTTTAAAATTTTTACTTAAACAAAAACTTTTTCCTTTTTAATTTAACCCCCTTAATTAAACAAGCAGAGAGTATGGAGAGAAATAAAGCAATAAAAAGTGGTTGAGCAAGCCGCAGTAATAGACACAATTTTATAGTGGTTTGGACAACCTTCCCTATTCCACTCTTCCAAGCTCACACCCGTTGTGACTTGGGTTCCACTATTGGATTATCAAATACAACAAGAGCAGCAACTCTCTTCTAGATTCCAGCTCTAAGGAGCTTGCACAAATATAGCACAAGTAGGTGACGAGTCACACTCAAGTCACAACACTACTTTGCCTTCACTCAGTTTTGATTTTCAACATCAAACCAAGTGATAAGTACAAATAATGAATCAAACTGAAGAAACTACACTTTATAAGTTTGTGTAGGCAGTTTTCAGCACGTGGAAGACTTGTTGAGAGAATGGAATGATCAGCAATGACGCTTTCAGCAAGTTGGAACACAGTTCTTCACTTGAAGTTGGTGTAGATCACTTTAATGCTAAAAAGAGTGGAAGGTGAGCTTAATGAATGTTTCTCTAACCTCTAGCACGTCCTCTTAAATGCTCTTTTATAATGGAGGAGAAAATTCGAATGTTTGGTGGTAGGTGGCGCGCATTTAATGCGCCAACATTCAATTTTCTTTTATCATTGCGAACCAAGTCACATGTGGAGTCGACTTCGGATGCGACTTCACCCAAGTCGCAGGCTGGAGTCGACTTCGGGTGCGACTTCGGTCTTTAACTTTTACTTCAAGTTCCATCTCAGGCCGACTTGGTCTTGGACTTGACCCAAGTCACAAGTGGAGTCGACTTCGGGTGCGACTTCACCATCTACATGCATATATTGGAACTTTGAATTCTTGAAAGCGATCACTGATGCTTCATTTTCCTCTCATATCATGTTTTTCAATTTATATCCTTGATTTTCAATGTTTGGTCTTGAGACTAAGCATATATTTCTTCTTTTGAGTAGTTTATCCTTGTGGCCTTGATTTAGAATGATTTGCCTTCCTTGAATTTAATGTCTAAAGGTATAGTTCATAGTTTTCCCTTTAATAATATTTCATCTTGAATGTTCCTTTCATGGCCATTTGCTTGCTTGGGCTGTCTTTGTCTTCAGCTTCACTCAAGTCGCATGCTTGGGTCGACTTGAGGTTCGACTTCACTCAAGTTGCATTGCCGAGTCGACTTCGGAATATGACTTCCCCTGTCTCCGAGCTCAAATTCAGCTTTGGAAGGTCTTGTGCATCTAAAGTTGATTGTGGAGTCGACTTAGGTCTGCGACTTCACCTAAGTCGTAGGCGGAGTCAACTTTGACTGCGACTTCATCTGTCTTTGTGCCCAAATTCAGCTCTGGAAGGTTTTGAGCATCTGAAGTCAATCTTGGGGTCGACTTGGGTATTGACTTCTCCTAAGTCGATGACTAAGTCGACTTGGGATTGTGACTTGGTTTGCTATGTTATGAAATTTGAGTTTTTATCCTTTAACAAAGCTTAGCAAACCACGTTAGTACAAAAAATATTCTCAAATTGAGTTGTTAATCATCAAAATATGAATTGTGCTTAATTTGCCTTTAATTCCAACAATCTTTTCCCTTTTTAATGATTGACAGAATCAATTTGAGATATACCTTTTATTTTCTTTCAAAAATAACATATTATACTTGTTTTGGTGTTTAGAACATACAAATTGCATTCCAGGTTTAAATGCATCAAAACACCATTTCATACACTTACAAACATGCATTCTAAACATTCAATCATTGTAATTTCAAAACATAACACAATTTGAAATAAAACATGTTATATATCCAATCATTTATATACAGTGTGAATCAAAAAGAAAATGCAAATGACCTAAATGTACATGCTACCCAACCCAAAAAACAAACTAAGTCCTAAACCTCTCAAATCTCTCTCCCCCCTTTTAGTCAAAGAATCAAAAAGGAGATAAGGAAATCTAGATTTGAAAAATTAGAAAGCAGTAATTGGGTAGGGAGAAGTATGGGTAGGTCGGATAGGTCTGATATGGGCTGATGAATGAAAAGATGAGAAAGCCTAAACAGTGGATTCGGCTCTCATAGACTCTCCAAAATAAGGATTGAAGTCAGGTATACTCGGAATCGGGCGACCACGACTGCTTCCCGATGCGAGTCTATACTTGATGGTTCTTAGTTCTTGATCCATTTTGTCTTGACGAGTATGCATCTCCATCATTGCCGTATGAATGCCGCCAACTATTGTGTGAGTCGGTCATCCATCTGCTCAAGATGATCCCGGATAGCGTTAACAGAAGTAGACCAGTTTGATGAATGTGGATGAGGATCTAGGATCTGGGAACCTCATGGAGAACAAGATCCATGGGAGTGTGGTGATGTGGGCTCAGCTGGTGCAGGCAGTGGAGATGGAACCGCCTCCTGCCGTGGTGACTGAGGTGGCTTCTCCCCCTCAGGTGACCACCCGCTGCTTCGGGCTGATCTTCGTGCCCCATCATTTCCCATAGTCTCTCGGCCCAGAATTCCTCAAGATTGATCTTCATTCGGGTCAAAAGAACCCGGTTGATGGCATTAGTGGGCTTTAGAACCTCGAATGGCTCCCCATCCAAATCTACACCGAGAAAACTCATAATTTTGGTAATTCACATCCCATAAGGCAATATTCCTCATGGATTCTCTTTCTTTGATGCTAGAGCTTCCAACAACAAGCAGGGTAGGTAGACCTTGACCCGATTTGCAACCTTCCATAAAATTTCTGCCTCTCATGGATTCAATTGATTTCGGCCTCCTCCATTGGGATAAATATAATGTGCAATTAGGAGCCTGAGAACTCAGAGTCAGGGGGATAGATCCATGTAATGAAGAAACTTAATCCTTGGATGGTACTTATTGTTGTTGGTCAGTTGGTTATACATCTGTGTGAGGGACAACCCTTCTGGAATCCTCTCATTTTCTTAAGGGATTTCCACAATGTTTGCAATTCGATGGATTACATTATTTCTGTAGGTAGAGCTTCTTATGCTTAAATTTATCTCAGTCCCCTTTACACAAGTGATATAATACTCCTTATCCCATAGGTAATAGAAGATTCTTGTCAGATCAGGGTATATCCGACCATCCGCCTTTAATAGGCTAGTCCAACCTTGGAAATCTAGCAATTCTTCAATCCCAAATTCAAAATCACTGAGAAACTTGAAATCTATAATCTTAGGGACGAAAATCTTACACTCATAAAAGTGTCGATAGAACCGGTTGCGTTGCTTTTCGGTTCTAAAATAGGTAGTGGGCATTTTCAGAACTTGCCCCTTCTACGTCGGCATCCCTTGCCTGTTTCCCGCTGATTCTGTGTCACTGCTTGAATCTGAATTTGAATTCTCCTATTGGGGTGCAGATGAAGATGGGTTTCCTTCCCGGCATCGCACCCGGCGTCCCGTGGATGCAGTGGGTTCTTCCCGAACCTGTTTAGATGGTATTCGTTACCGACGGGGCACCCCCTCGCCAGTGTTAGTTTTGGACGGCCTAAAGATGGGTAATTTGGAGGCTTTGGAGACAGCTTTTGGCGCCATTGATCTTTAACCGAAACAAGGGTTTAATGGAGGCTTTGATAGAAGTGTGTTGTAGGGAATACACGGTTTGATAGAGAGAGTACCAAGAGTGAGTGAGAGTGAGAAAATAGAGCTACTGCGGCAGTGGGGAGAATGCAAGAGAAATCGAAGTCGGGAAATGGCAAAGGCCGGTAGACAGAGAGAGAGGAGAAAAGATGAGAAGAGAGAAGAACTATGAGAGAGACAGAGACAGAGCTGCTTGTGGAAATAAGAATGAGGAAAAAGAGAGAGAGATCTCGAAGAGTAGTGAGGGAAAATGAGAAAAGAGGAAGGCTCGACGTGGGAGAAATGGGAAAGAAGAAGGAAGAAGAGAGGAAGAAGAAGAGAGGGAAGAGAGGAGTGACAGCCCAAGCGTTGCGTGCTGGAGTCGACTCGCCCTAATCCGAAGTCAACTTCGCCCCTTACGGAGTCGACTTCGCCCTATCTGAAGTCAACTTAGATTTGGTGGAGTCGACTTCGGTGGAGTCGACTTGGCTCTACAGACTTGGTTTTCTTTGTTCTTTCTAATTTACTCCCCCTATCATATTTCACTCCAAATCAAACTCAATCATACTCATATCATTTCTAGTCTTGTAAAATGGTTCCTTTGCTAATGGTTTGCTGAAAATGTCAGCAATTTGGTCCTCGGTTTTAACATATTCTAAACAAATATCATAATTTTCAACATGTTCATGAATGAAATGATGTCTCACATCTATATACTTTGTTCTAGAATGCAATACAGGTTTTTTAGTCAAACAAATAGTACTTGTGTTATCACATTTAATTGAAATGTCATGATAGTCAACACCATAGTCCTTAAGTTGTTGTTTCATCCAAAGTAATTGGATACAACAGCTCCCGGCTGCTATGTATTCGGCTTCCGCGGTAAATAGAGCAACACTAATCTGTTTTCTTGAAAATTATGAAACCAACATATTTTCAAGAACTGACAGTTCTACTAGTGCTTTTTCTATCTACTTTATAATAGGAAAAATCCGTATCCGAGTAGCCGATTAGATCAAATGTTGACCCCTTTGGATATCATAATCCTAGATTAGTGGTTTTGATCAAATATCTAAAGATTCTTTTTACAGCTATTAGATGTGATTCTTTTGGACATGATTGAAATCTTGAATACATGCAAACACTAAATAAGATATCCAATCTAGAAGCAGTAAAATATAATAAAGAACTTATCATGCTTCTATATAGTTTTTTGTTTAATAGATTTATCTTTTTCATTCTTGTCAATCTTGATGGTTGAACTCATTAGCGTGTTTGCACCTTTGCTGTTATGCATTTTGAACTTTTTCAACATCTCCTTGACGTATTTGGACTGGTTTATGAAGATCCCTTCTGCTAGTTGCTTAATTTGGAGTCCAAGAAAGAAGTTTAATTCTCCCATCATGCTCATTTCAAATTCATTCTGTATAATTTCAGAAAATTCTTAGCACAGAGTTTCATTAGTAACACCAAATATTATATCATCGACATAAATTTGAACAATTAAAATGTTTTTGTCCTTATACTTGATGAATGATGTTGTATCAACTTTTCCTCTTTGAAAGTCATGATTAATCAAAAATTTACTTAACCTTTCATACCAAGCTCGTGGAGCTTGTTTGAGTCCATATAATGCTTTGGTTGATTTGAAAACAATTTTAATTGATCCTTTTCTTCAAATCCTGGAGGTTGTTCAACATAAACTTCCTCATTCAAGTATCCATTCAAAAATGCGCTTTTCACATCCATTTGAAATAGTTTAAAATCCATGTTAGAAGCAAAAGCTAGTAGAATACGTATGACTTCTAATCTATCCACGAGAGCATAAGATTCTTCAAAATCAATTCCCTCTTCTTAGGAATATTCTTTAGCTACCAATCTGGCCTTGTTTCTAACTACCAGTCCACTTTCATCTAATTTGCTCCTAAAAACCCATTTGGTACCAATAACTGTGCAATCTTTGGGTTTAGGAACTAGGTGCTATACATTATTTCTTTCAAATTAATTTAACTCTTCTTGCATTGTAATAATTCAATTTTCATCATTAAGAGCTTGATCAATGGAAGTTAGTTCAATTTTCGACACAAAAGTAAATTCTCCACAAATATTGTGTCTTGACCTTCTAGTTTTTACTCCTTCATAGATATTACCAATAACTTGCTCAATTAGATGGTCGTTTTTGAATTTCGAATCAGTTGGAGGTTTATAGAAATTGTTACCTTCACTTACCCTTTCCTCTGTGAAATTCTCTTGCTTTATTTTAGCTTCTCCTAATTGTTCTAGTCGTTCCACTTTTGGGTTCCTTGACGCCTCATCTGCCTCACTCAACTCATCCTCCTTTTTCGGATTTTGGTTAAATTCATCAAATACAACAGGTATTGATTCTTCTACTATTTCATTTTTTTTGTTAAAGACTCTATATGCTTTGTTATTTGATGAATAATCAAGGAATATAGTTGCATCGCTTTTGGCATCTAATTTTTCGAAGTTAGTTTTTTCATTGTTTAACACATAGCATGTACATCCAAAAGCATGGAAATATGATATGTTTGGTTTCCTTCCTTTCCATAGTTCATATGGGGTCTTTTTCAAGATGTCTCTTATGGTAATACGGTTTAATACATGGCATGTTGTACTTACAGCTTCACCCCAAAATCGTTTGGACAATTTACTCTCAGTTAGCATAGTTCTAGCCATTTCTTGTATTGTTCTGTTTTTTCTTTCAACTACCCCATTTTGTTGGGGAGTTCTTGGTGCAGAAAATGTATGGTGAATTCCTTTCTCATTGCAAAATTCTATAAATTGTTTATTTTCAAATTTACCACCATGGTCACTTCTAATGAAAATGATTGTGTTTTATTTTTTTTGTACCAAATTTGAAAACGTGACAAATATAGAAAATGCTTCATTTTTGCTAATTAAGAGTATTATCCATGTAAATCTTGAAAAATCATCAACTATAACAAATACATACTTTTTTCCACCAAGAGCTAAAATGTCTGACGGCCCGTAAAGATCCATATGTAATAGTTCAAGTGGTCTAGTTATTGAAATTTTCTTTTTGGTGGAAAATGACATCTTGGGTTGCTTGGATAATTGACAAGCTTTACAAATTTTGTCCTTGTCATATTTAAGCTTTGGTAACCCTTCCACTAAGCTCTTTTTCCATAGAGTTTTGATATTTAACATGTTTATATGTTCAAGCCTTTTATGTCATATCCATAGATCATTTTCTATGGCTATTAGACATTTTCCATCAAGTTCATCAAGACAAATCAAATATACATTTCTATGTCTTTTGCCACTAAAGACTATATAATCATCATCAAATACATTGCATATAGAAGATTCAAATACAACTTTGTAACCTTTATCACACAATTGACTAATACTCATTAAGTTGTGTTTGAGCCCTTCAACAAATAGTACATCCTCAATACATGCATTTGAATTTCCATAAATATTTCATTTACCTTTGATTATACCTTTTTCATTGTTCTCAAATACAACCGTTCCTTCACTACACGGTTTGATCTTGTGGAACAATCCTCTTTCTCTCGTCATATGTTTTGAGCAGCCACTATCCATAAACCACATGTTGTTGGCTTTTGCTTTAAGACATACCTGCAAAAATAAGGTCAAATGGAGGTTCTTTTTTGGTACCCATTTTATGGGTCAATTTGGGTTAATTAGCCATTGGAATCTACGTTGCTCTATCTTGGACGACATAAATCCAATGCTCTTTGGTACCCAAACCAATTTTGTACCAAGGTCATACAATTTTTTTATATCAATGGTGCATACAATTTTCTTACTTTGCATTGATATACCTTGTGTCTCATCTTGTTGCAAAAGTTATAAGCTCCCGGGAGTCTTGGAGTGGGAATCCATGTAGTAGTTGGTTCCCAAGTTGGTCTTTTGGTCCAAGCAACATGATTCATTTTTGGTTTAGTATGAATAGGCTTTGATTGATTTTTAAAGGTCCTTGGAGCATTACACTTGCTACATTCTCATTTCTCAAATATAGAGTATCCAAGTCCTCTTTTATTGTTTTGGGTGGTCATATTTAGAAACATTTTGATACTTTTCCCAGGATTAGAGATTTTAGCAAGTGATTTATTTAATGATTTATTTTTCTTTTTAAGTCTTTCCACCTCACTTGTTAAAGTATTCTTTTCATTTGTTAGATGGTCGACATTTTCTGTCAATTTTCCATTCACAATAATTATTGAATCACATTATCTTTTCTTTATTGTGAATTTATTTCTCAACTTCTTTATTTCCTCATATAATGAATCATACGCTTGTTGTAGTTCTTCTAATTTAGCACATTTGAGATATTCATTTGTGGAAGAGAAAATGGAAAGAGTTTTTAGTTTAGAGATTACATCTTCACTGCTTGTGCAGTTTGTTGAGGTGGTTTGATCCTCCAAAATTTCTGTTGCAGCAAGACGAAGGTTGAAGTCTTCCTCCATTGTAGTCATGCAGCAGATTCTTGCATAATTTGCAACCTCATTTTCTTCATTTGATGAACTGCAAGTTGTAGATGTCTCCTCGTTGACGTACATCCCTATTCCTTTTGCATTTTGGAATTTTCTATTTTCGCCTCAGTCCTTCTTTTCTCTTCGTTCCCTTGTCTTGTTTTCCTCGGGTGTAGGACATTGGGCTTGCATATGCCTCACTCCTCCACATCGGTAGCACTTTGTAGCTTCCTTCTTTTTCTCCTTCAAATTCCTTTCTTTGAAACTCTTGAAGTTCTTTCCTTTTCTCACAAACTTTCTGAATCTTCTTATGAGTAGAGCAATCTCTTCATCGTCGTTTTAAGAAGATGAGGTGGACTCATTTGAAATTTGTGCAACTTTCAAGGCAATTACTCTTTTGCCTTTGTGTTGCTCCTCGTTCCTCTTTTTTTTCAACTCATTTGATATGAGTGAGCTGATAAGATCTTCAAGCCTTAGCATGTTGAGATCCTTTACTTCCTCAATGGCCGTGATCTTGGGAGTCCATGATTCGAGTAGAGCTTTTAGAATCTTCAGAACCTGCTCAAATTCAAAAATAGTTTTCTCGAGACCTTTTAGAGTATTAGTAATTTTTGAGTATCTAGCAAACATTTCAGAAATATTCTCGGTCTCAAGCATTTTAAAGCGTTTTAGCTCTCCAATCAAAATATTTCTTCTCGTCTCTTGACTTGAGAAATTCCCTCATAAATAGATGTTAGTGTATCCCATATTTCTTGGCAAGAGGATACCCTATCATATTCAGATGCCGTTAAAGCACAAAAGAAGAAATTCATGGCTTTGGCGTTGCTTTTAACGGTCATAACCTCCTCCTCAGACCTTGTGGAGGCTCTTTCATCAATTTGTAATACAACACTATCTAGGATAGCAATCTAGAGTCTATATCCGTAGCCATGATAAGTTGTTTCATTCTTAACTTCTAGTAACCGAAGTTACTCCCATAAAAAAGAGATGACCTTGTAAATGATTGGCCTTCGGCGAATACAGGGGTGGAAGTTTGTTGAGATGCCATTTATAAGATCTCTTTGGTTCAAACTCAAAGACCTGCTTTGATACCACTTGTTGGTCCTGAGTTTATGGCAACAACCCAAGAGGGGAGGGGTGAATTGGGTATTTTAAAATTTTTACTTAAACAGAAACTTTCTCCTATTTTAATTTAATCCCCTTAATGAAACAAGCAGAGAGTATGGAGAGAAATAAAGTAATAAAAAGCAGTTGAGCAAGCCACAATAATATACATAATTTTATAGTGGTTCGGGCAACCTTCCCTACTCCACTCTTCCAAGCTCACACCCGTTGTAACTTGAGTTCCACTATTAGATTATTAAATACAACTAGAGCAGCAGCTCTCTTCTAGATTCCAGCTCTAGGGGCTTGCACAAATACAGCACAAGTAGGTGACAAATCACACCCAAGTTACAACACTACTTTGCCTTCACTTGGTTTCGATTTCCAATATCAAACCAAGTGACGAGTACAAATAATGAATCAAACAGAAGAAACTACACTTTAGAAGTTTGTGTAGGCAGTTTTCAGCACGTGGAAGAACTTGTTGAGAGAATGGAATGATCAGCAATGACGCTTTTAGCAAGTTGGAGCACAGTTCTTCACTTGAAGTTGGTGTAGATCACTTTAATGCTAAAGAGAGTGGAAGGTGAGCTTAATGAATGTTTCTCTAACCTCTAACATGTCCTCTTGAACGCTTTTGTATAATGGAGGAGTAAATTCGAACGTTTGGTGGTAGGTGGCGCGCATTTAATGCGCCAACGTTCGAATTTTTCCGACCGTTGCGAACCAAGTCGCATGTGAAGTCGACTTCGGATGCGACTTCACCCAAATCGCAGGCTGGAGTCGACTTCGGGTGAGACTTCGGTCTTCAACTTTTACTTCAAGTTCCATCTCAGGTCAACTTGGTCTTGGACCTGACCCAAGTCGCAGGTGGAGTCGACTTCGGGTGCGACTTCACCATCTATGTGCATATATTGGAACTTTGAATTTCTTGAAAGTGATCCTTGATGCTTCATTTTCCTCTCATATCTTGTTTTTTAATTTATATCCTTGATTTTCAATGTTTGGTCTTGAGACTAAGCATACATTTCTTCTCTTGAGTAGTTTATCCTTGTGGCCTTAATTTAAAATGATTTTCCTTCCTTGAATTTAATGTCTAAAGGTATAGTTCATAGTTTTTCCTTTAATAATATTTCATCTTGAATGTTCCTTTCATGGCCATTTGCTTGCTTGGGCTGTCTTGGTCTTCAGCTTCACTCAAGTCGCATGCTTGGGTCGACTTCGGAATGCGACTTCCCCTGTCTCTGAACTCAAATTCAGCTTTGGAAGGTCTTGCGCATCTGAAGTCGATTGTGGAGTCGACTAGGGTCTGCGACTTCACCTAAGTCCCAGGCGGAGTCGACTTTGGCTGCGACTTCATCTGTCTTTGTGCCCAAATTCAGCTTTGGAAGGTTTTTAGCATCTAAAGTCGATCTTGGGGTCGACTTGGGTATCAACTTCACCTAAGTCGATGTCTAAGTCGACTTGGGATTGCGACTTGGTCTGCTATGTTCTGAAACTTGAATTTTTATCCTTTAACAAAGCTTAGCAAACCACGTTAGTACCCAAAACATTCTCAAATTGAGTTGTTAATCATCAAAATATGGATTGTGCTTAATTTGCCTTTAATTCCAACAACCTTTCCCATTTTGATGATTGACAAAACCAATTTGAGATATACCTTTCGTTTTTTTCAAAAATAATGTATTGTACTTGTTTTGGTGTTTAGAACATACAAATTGCATTCCAGACCATTTCATACACTTACAAACATGCATTCTAAACATTCAATCATTGTAATTTCAAAACATAACACAATTTGCAATAAAACATGTTATATATCCAATCATTTGTATATAAGTTGCTACTTAAATTGAAGCATTATTGCTCGTTAGGCCTATATGGAACTAATAAAAGAAAGGAATAAAAACCACAAAGAGAGATCCGAGAGAAAACATGATCAATTGCACACATCACAAAAAATAATCTAGAGAAGATATCATAAATTATAGTAGTTCGGTTAATGCACCTACTCCACTCTCCAAGTTAACACTTTGACTCGGGCTTCCACTAGTCAACTTAAAATCTCAAGTTGTAGTTGTACGATCTTAATCATTTTTTGGATTACAAAATAATTTTAAGTCACATGTGAAGCTTTCCAAAAATTACAATAAAAGTTTTCCTCTTTAATTTGACAGCCCCTCAATTCAAGGTAAAATTGATAAAAATAAAATAAAGCTTACAACCGGTTGAACAACACTTTTGAAATGATCTTCTTTGAGTTGAATTTTCAGCTAAAATTGCACACATCACAAAAAATAATCTAGAGAAGATATCATAAATTATAGTAGTTCGGTTAATGCACCTACTCCACTCTCCAAGTTAACACTTTGACTCGGGCTTCCACTAGTCAACTTAAAATCTCAAGTTGTAGTTGTACGATCTTAATCGTTTTTTGGATTACAAAATAATTTTAAGTCACATGTGAAGCTTTCCAAAAATTACAATAAAAGTTTTCCTCTTTAATTTGACAGCCCCTCAATTCAAGGTAAAATTGATAAAAATAAAATAAAGCTTACAACCGGTTGAACAACACTTTTGAAATGATCTTCTTTGAGTTGAATTTTCAGCTAAAATTTATTTTCCTATTTATAGCTTTTAATTCATAACTTCCAAAACTGTCAAGAAAGATTTCCTTCACCAAATTCTCAACCAATCGATTTTTTCTCAACAATCTGCAACAATTTAACAAAACGAAGTTAATTTATCATAACAAACTAATCAGTTTTGACAAGTTATCATTCAAATTAACTGTCAATATAGTCTAGCTTAAAAACTGTTGAAGTTTTTATAGAAAAACCTCAATAGTTTCACAATGCACGACTTTCATGCTTACTTGTTACAACCGTTCATCTCAAACCATATCATGGCAGAAAATTCAAAATTACATTTCAAGTATTAAATTCTTAACTTGTCCATCATCAAAATAATATAACATAGCAATTCTCCCCTTTTTTGATGATGACAAATCATAAGTAATATGTTAAGAATGTAATAAATTCTCCAATCAAAGCTCTCTTTCTTTTAATACTTCCAGTCATTCATGTCAATTTTCCCCTTTGTCATTAACAAAAAGCAACAAGTAAACAAATATTAGAAAGCCTCATTGAAAAATTAAACTAAAAGGTAGGAAGTTAAGATAAATAATTCTATCTAAATACAACAATATAAATAATATTATGTTTATAATAAAAATAAACCATATAAATTTTTGCTAACAAAAGATAAAAAAATTGAATTTCGCCAAAACACCATTAGAGATCCTTTTGATGCTTGTCATCATATGGATCTAAAACACTTACATGGAACTTAAGTCTTATTCATCATTAGAATAGGATAAATTAATGTGAGAGATGAAGATTTTGATGATTGACCTCTGGTTTTGTTGGATTTGGAAGGTTTGGATATTCGGAAATAATGTAGAACTTGAAATTAATAAGGCTCTTCCAAGAGGATGTTGTTTAGATGGTGATTTAGGTTGTAAATTCATAGCATGACGACCGTTGTTGTTAGCAATCTGTGATACCCAGACCCAAGTAAGTCTATAAATATGGTACATGTATTATTTAAATGAATTATGGTTAATTTATGATTTTTATGATTTAATGGTATTTTGTAATTAGAGTTTGTAATTAAGATGGTAATTAAGACTAATCGCCATAGCCCAAAGTGAGTCAATATGACTAAAGGGGCTTAATGAGGATTAGGATGTACTAATGTGGCATGAATATTTATTTTAATTTTCATGATATAATTAATTGATATTAAAATAGAAATTATGCAATTATGTTGAAAATCGTAGAAAATTCATAACTTGACGCCTATAATTAATTTTATTAAAATTATTCAACATAATTAATTATGTTGAATATTTATTTTAATTTTCATGATATAATTAATTGATATTAAAATAGAAATTATGCAATTATGTTGAAAATCGTAGAAAATTCATAACTTGACGCCTATAAGGCGAAATGAGATGAAATTTGAAAGGTAAGCTCCGGATTTTGAGCTCAACCTTATGAGTGGATTGGATTAAAGCAAAGTGATGAGATTAAGGTGATAATTATTTAATTTTAATCTCATACTCTAAGGTTATTTTCAAAGGTTCATAACTTGACGTAGAAACGTCGATTTGAGATGAAATTTGAAACGATTGAATAAAATTATGAAATCTGTAGTATGGATGGATTGGATTAAGATAATTACTATGAGAAAGTGCTTATTGAAAAAAGGTGCCTAGCATTGACTTTGTGCACCCTAGAGTACCATAGCATTTATTAAAAAGCAAGTGAGTTAAATGACTTGGTTTAATGCTATGCAAGGTGTCAAAAGATGGTGCTTTGGGCTAGATTTTTTGGATGAATTTAAGGGCCAAAATCCATGAAAATTCAAGTAGATAAATGCATAGTTTAAGAGGCTAATGAGCTAGCTAAGAGAGGCCATGGAGGTGGCATATGGAGGGGACGTCCAAGAGGGCTCTCTACTTGATTTTTGATTTTTTTATTTACCAAATTCAAAACCTAGCTAAGCTAAGGAAGCAAGGGCATATAAATGAATATAAATGAGAGTGACTTGGTGACCAAGAAAAATCTCCTAAGCAAGCCATGTGGACGTCTAACCTAAGGGGGCTAAGTAGCTCACTTATGAGCTAAGATTTGAAAATTTATAAATGAGATAATTACACATTTTAATTGGATGAGAATTAGCCAACACATCAAAGGGATAAAAGGGCATTAAAATACCCTATCTATGATGTGTCAAAATGGGCCCCACAAGATGAAAAAAATGAACAAATATAAAAAGGGGGGAAGCATTACATGAACGTCCATTTTGTGAGAGAATTCTCAAAGGGAAAAAATATCTCCAAAGGGGCAGCAGTAAGCATGACCAAGGGGAAGAAAAATAAGAAGAAAAAAGGAGAAAAAAAGGAAGGAAAGAGGAGAAACCAATTTAGGGAAGCTTGGATTCAAGGGTTTTTAGAATCAAGTAAGTATGGATTGAGTTTTGGATTCTTGAAATCTAAGTTTCTTCTCTCAAGTTATGAATCATGAATTTGATTCATAAAGAACTCTTAAAAGATGAGTTAAGATGTCTTGATAAGGGTATTGAATGATTTTTGAAAGATTTAAATGAAATCAAGAATGAAAAGAGAATGAAAAGAGAAGTTAGGGTTGAATTTTGAGAAGAAATCTAACGTGAAATTTCTCAAAATCCTAAACCAAGTTGCTGTATTATTAAAGAATAATGATTTGGATGTAATTTATGTTATTTTGGATTACAGATGTTGATTTGAGCATTTGTTAAAGATTTTAGCAAAAATGGATCTTAGGGTTTCAAGTAATACCCGATTTTTCCATTTTGAGTTAAAAATGATATAAAGAAATGATTAAATTATTTGTGGATGAATTGTAGGATAAAGTACCCTACATTAAGGACCCTTTGGACGTCCTAAGTGGGCAGGACTAGTTTGCCATAAATATGATTTTTTAGGGTATATGTATGGAACGTCCAAATGGGGGCCAAAATGGGTACTCTACATGTGATTTTTGCTGCTGTTTGTAAATAAATGATTTGTGGATGTTATGGAGGGTAAATTACCTTAGGATTAAGGTAATTTGAGTGTCTAAAAGGGCTTGAAAATATTTGCCCTAAATCTGATTTTTAAGGACTTATGTTTGGACACGTCAAAACAGGTCAAAATGGATACCCTGCATGCTTGAAAATGTTGCTGTTATGAAAGCAAATGAATTATGGGTTTTAAATATGAGATAATACCCTAAATTTGGGTTAATAAAATCATGTTTATTTTCTAGATTTTATGGAAGAAAATTTTGTTTAGATTTAAGTCTTGAAAGAGGCATTGAAAGGATGAAAAACGAGTCTAACATGGCTGTTTTGGAACCCTATGATGAATGGATTGAAAATATGAAATTATCATAAATTAAATATTAATTAAGAGGTTTAATCATGCTGAATAAGGACATAAGTTTCTGTGTTAAGGACTTTTAAGAAACACATAATATAGGTATTGTATGTTGAACATATGCGGAACATATGTATCAATGGATGATATATGACATATGTAGAATTGCTAAAATTCAAAATATGCATGAATATGTGATGAAATGCATAAGTATATTTCTATATGAATGGGTTTTAGTTATCTCAAATTTTTTGATTAATTTATGAAGCTTAAAATGTCACTTATATGCTTAAAATGAGCATTGATGTAGGAAAGTGGAAAATAGATGAAAAATGGTTAATGAGAGATATAAAATCCCCATATGTTGAATTATAAATGAATGTTATGTGTTTACCTTAAATATGGGTTTAAAACACAATATGGAATGGATGGTATGATGCACAAATGAGTGCGATGTATGTATACCCGATTTAAAATTCAAGTGGGTTATGTATGTTAATGGATTATGGGTTGAAAAACTAAGCAAGCAAATGAAAATGTTATGAAGGCAATGTCATTCTTATATGTATAGGAAAAGGCAAAGAGATAAGCGATACGAAAAGCTAAGGCGAAACAGGTTAGCAAGTAATTTTCTAAATGCTTTTTGTTTGATCAAAATATGATAAAATGATTGCAAATGATATTCTAAATGTTTCAAACCATTTTGCAATTGATTGATGAATTATTTTCAAGTTATTTAAGGATGGTCATTCCTTTATTTTAATATGGGTTGAAATGTCATTTGAATTATGATAAATGAATTGCTTATTGTTTCGCAATTATGTATGAAAAGTGATGTAACATGAATTTAAACAGTGTTTTATTGAAACGATATTTAAAAGGGATGGTGCAAAGAATTCTCTACATAAGAATGATAAGTTGTCATGTGTAAGAGGTATATAATGCTGGGGTTACTAAAAGTCATGCATGAAATGGAAATCAAGTAGGCTAGTCAAGGCAGAAGCAGAACGGGAAGTCTGCTCTTGATGTTGCTAAGTCGGAAGGTCCGACGCTAAGGATGGAAAGGCTCATGTTATGAAAGTATGTTCCCCAAGCTAGCATACCCTCACATGAAGGATTATGTCATGAATGGAAATGATGCATTTGCACATCCGATGTTTATAAAATGCCCAAAAATTGGGATTAAACTGGTTTACATGACTGGTTTATATGAATGGTTTATGAAAGGTTTATGAATGGTTTATGAAAAGGTTTTCTGTTACATAGGTAGTTGATCACTTACTAAGTGTCTCTTACCGAATAGAGAGAAATGCTTTTAAACAATGTTGCCTTTAAAACGAATTTCCTGAAAACTTATAGCTTGCTTATTGAGTTTCGACTCATGTTTTGTTTTTCGAACTCAAAGACAGGTCAAAGGAAGGAGACAAGGAGCACATGTGGAGATTCAAGAATGAATGAATTCTTATGAACACCTGTATATGACTTTATGTATGAATGATGACACTAAATTATGATTTAATATTGTATAAGGATTATGTTATGATTTTGTGACCATAGAAGGCGAAAAAATTTATAGTCAAATGTTAAGGTATGAATTATCATGATATGATTAAGTATGAAGGTTATGACATGACATGTGTAATTCTCAAATGGTATAATGGCCTTAAAAGGCATTTGATGGAAATTGAATGTATGAAATGATATAAACTCCTAAGTAGTTAGGATTAAGTGGATAAATATCCAATAAGCCAGTCGTGTGATAGGACAACAATCCTGATCATGTTTACCAATCGATAGATCTTGGAGTAAGGTTGTGATGCTCGGGCTAGGGCACCACACAATCTCTTGAAGAATATCATTTGGTTCAGATAATCTAGCAGTCAAAAATATTTTGTCAGTGTTACTCTCTAAATCTCTCATAGTAACATCCAACTGTCTACTATCCTAACACAAGATGCTTAGTAGAAAAGTCGAGTTGTTGCATTATAGTTGAAATTAAATTTTCCACCATTGGTGTGGCAATGGCAATAGTGGATGCAACACTTATGCTGCTTTCTTTTGTATTTGAAAGTGAAGTGATAGTTTCATGCTTAAACTCATGAAATTCATGAGTTAAATTATCTAATCTCATTTTGATAGATCATATTCTAAAATTCAATTTATGAAAGATTGACTTTAGAAAGGATTAGAAATCAGAGAAATTAATATCAATTGAATATGGTTGAAAGGGTATACTTGCTGAAGATGGAGTTTCCAAATTGGGTTTAAAAGAAATAGTGTGCACATTAGGAGTTAAATTAGCATGTGAAGTTTGATGCTGGTCTATTGTCATTTGAGTAGATGAAGTTACTCCTACCATATAATGGAAAGGCAAAGGTGGGTTCGACTCATCTTCAGAATTAACGTTTATATGAGGACCACCTTATTATCCATCACCACCCGAGTAAACATCTCGTCCATCTTGTCTTTTACCCAGTCCATCATCCCGATTATCATTTTGAACAAAAAACCTTTTGTCATTTTGGAGGAGATTGATGATTTGTTTGTGTGAAAATTTAAATATCATAACCTATTCACCATCGCCAATGCATGTATATCGCATACATTTGAGTGTAGATTCACTTATCATATCAAAGCTAGTTGGTTTTTGTGAAACCCTAATCGAAGTAGAAATCATGTATATGCAATTGATTGATTCATGTATGAATAATATTTTAAAATGAATTATTTGCAAATTTTATGACTTGTTGCAGCTAGGTCATTTGTTATGAATGTTGTTTAAATATATCCATTCTAGACAATATGGGATAATATGATTGAGGTAATATAATTAGGATGGATAAATGTTAGTATGCCATGAAAAAAAAATTATTAAATTCCATAATGAAACAAATGGAGATAAGGAGGCTAATCATGGAGTCAAGTTAAGAAAATATTGGAAAATTCATAACTTGATGCCCTTAAGTCGGATTGAGGTGAAAATTTAAGTGGAATTACATAATTTTATGCTTAATCATATGAGAAAATTATATTATGAAAATTTTGATGAAAATTGATCATCACCATTCAAAACTTAAAATGATCATAACTTGAGCTAGGAAGATCGGACTGAGATGAAATTTGAAATGGACGGTTAAAATTATGAGATTAAGGTTATGAAAGGATTTGATCATGCACATGATGATGGAAATAAGCTTTCACGAAATTGGGATTAGTGGTTTTGATTTTTCAACCCAAAAAGTGATTAGCATTTATGTTGAAAATGAGTAAAATAATTAAATGAATAAAGATAAATTTGAGGTGTCGAAAGGAGGTAATTTGTAGGTTATTTTGTGAATTACTAATAATGAAAAAATTTCTGCAATTATATCATAATTAAATGCTCAATTAAACAGTTTAATGGAGCATGGGTGATGTGGCAGTTGGGAACGTCCAAACAGCCCATATAATGGCATTTTGTGAAATAATTATTTTATAAAATCAATACCCAAAGTCAACTATGAGTTAATGAGGATAAATATTCATTAAATTAAAGTGAAAATTTGGATTAAAAAGGGGCAGATCTAGACCGTTGAGAGAAAAAGGAAAAATGGACAGCAACATATCTCTTGGATGATGTGGACGGTTTAACAGCCTTATGAATATTTTATAATTTTTTAAATTATGCTAAAATGACCCTAAATGACCTACACTACTAGGTAATTAAATGAATAATTAAATAAAGTTGCACCATAATAAATAATGATAAGATAAGCTGCTGAAAATAGGGACGTGTACAGGCAGCAAAAATGGAGCAGAAAAATGAAGACCGTTCAAGTAGCTAGAAATGTGATTTTTTTAATTTTTAAAAATTGATAAATGCATGAATAATTAGCCTAGGGTATATAAATATGCATAAAAATCTGCAAAATTCGTTGAAAAAAATGGAAAACAACAGCTATTGTGGACGTGATCTGGTGGATAGATTTGAGATGCTTAAATGCATTGGATAATTAACAAATTATTAATTAAGAAAAAAATAATTTAAATGGTCCACAAGTTGCCATGTCAGCTAAGGGGATAAAATTTCATTGAAATGAGCATAGATGAGGTGGCAAGTGGGGTCCACTAGCTGGAAATTTCCACCTGTTGTTTAAGAAAGGAGGAACGTCCATATGCATAGATGGGGACTTAGAAAATTTTTAGCAATTTGAGCTCCCATTTCCAGCAGCAGCACACGTCCCCTCTTCCACCACTTTCAAACTCAAAAACAAGAGAAGAAAAAGGGGAAAGAAAAGAAGGATTTAAGTTGAGGAAGCTTGCTTGAGAAGTGGAGTTGAGTGTTACACTATACAAGTAAGTGTATGTTCGTGTTGAATGATTTTAATCTATTGTTTCAAACTAAATTTATGGGATGTGAATATGATTCATAATGAATCCTTTAATGAAGATTTATGATTCTTTTAATTTGGGTATTTAATGAAAATATAATAACAAGTAATGCAACTAGGAGTTAGATGTAAGAAGGAAGTGATTAGTGTGACGTATGAGCTTCTACACTAGCCTAAATTTGCTGAAATTTGTGTTTAATATTTCTGTTTTATTAAATTGATATAATCACATGATAATTCATGTTTTGATGTTGAATATATGTGAAATTTAGCATGATTTATGAAGTGTAGAAGGAAGGTTAGTTAGGGTTACTCTTAAGACTCGAAATTCACGTTTAACTGTTGAAAATGATATATGAAGTGATTCAAATAAATTATGGATAAATTGTAGGGTAAAATTTCCTAAATGTAGGGCACTTTGGATATGAAAAGGGACCATGCATGGACTGCCCAAAATCAGAATTTTGAGGGTTTAATGGTGGATGTCCGAAGTGGTGTAAATGGGTACCCTACATACATAAAACGTTGCTGTTTGTAAACAACTTATATATGGAATTTTAATATGTGAAAATACCTTGAATTTAGGTTATGAAAAGTGGGATTAATTTCTGGAATCGAGTGGTTAAAAATGTGTTTATAATGGAGTATTAAAAGAGACGTTTAAAGGGTGGAAATCGGATATCAAAGTTGCTGTTTTCGGAACTTTGAAATTAGTAGATTAAAAATTCGTAGAAATGCACTAAATAAGTGTTAATTAAGTTTTATAATCATGCTAAATTGGAAGCCAAGTTGCTGATTTGAAAATTTTTAAAGAAAACATGAATTTGGTGTAAGAAATGGACATATGTGAAATAAGGAAATTGATAAAATGATAACTAAGTTATGTGAAGGGCTAATATGCAAAAATGCATAAAAATAAGATGAAAAAACGTGTAATATATTGCTGATTTGATAATCTCAAAATTTGAGATTAATCTATGGGAATTAAATACGTGGTATAATGAAGGATTGATATACATAAGTATATGATGTATGTACACCCGACTTGGAAGTTAAGCGGGTTATGATTATTTATGAAAATGGGTTAGAAAACTAAATAAATGCAAGAAAATGAAATTTATGTGAATATTATGTTATTCTTTCATAGGCAAAGGAAAAGAAAAAGTCAATCCGGAAAGCTCTCACGAACAAGGTAAGCAAGCCAATTTTTTAAATGGATTTTTATTTCTTAAATTTCTTTGAAATAATTGTAAATGATGTTTTAACTAATTTTATTGATTTAGCAAATGTTATTTGAAATTTACTTCTAAATTTTTAAGGATGGTCATTCCTTAGTTCACTATGTATTAAAAATTGATTTATATAACTGCTTTTTGATTGATGAAAATTTTTGTCCTATGATATTATGAGTGAAAAATCATGCTAGCATGACATGGATAAATTCATGTGCATAATGCATAAGGTTTACCTTAAAGGAATAAGTTAACCAATTGTCCCCCTTTTGGTGTAGCCGAGTCGCTAAAATAGGCCAAGGGCCAGCGGCGCCTCCTTGGATGGGAGAAGATGAGGACGGATGGTCGCCTAGCTAGCCTCCATCTTAAGGGATCAAATGCATTCATCACATTGTCATTATATATCCCCGAGGGGTTATAGTGTTGCTTTTCATAATAATTATAAATAAAAAATTTCTGCTCTGCAGGTAGTTGATCACTTGATAAGTGTCTCTACTAAATGGAGAGAAACGTTTTTGTTGAAAAAGGTTACTTTTGAAATGTTTTGCTTGAAAATTTTATAAAGCTTGTTTATTGAGTGTACAACTCACGTTTTCGTTTTCCTAACCCATAGACAAGTGAAAGAAGAGACTCGGCAAAAGAGTAAAGGCAATATCATTAAAGCGAGGGAAAAATATTAACAGTTTTATGATATAGAAAAACTCATGTTGAATGAATGTAATTATGTTGATGTTTTGTGTTGACGACTATGTTTAATACATACAATGGCATCTGATTTAGGAGAATGTTGAAATGTCTCTAGAACATCATGTTTTGCTATATGTTGAATGGTTGGAAATGACCCATTTATGCATGAGATGTAATTACGAGGAAATAAACTCCTATAAAAATATATTTAATTAGATAAATATCCGTTAAAAACACGCCGTGTGACAGGGCAACAATCCTGATCACGTTTACCAGTCAATAACGATCCCGAGGTAAGGCTCAGGATGTGACGCTCGGGTTGGGGCACCACAATTTTATGGGTGATTCTCTCCTCAAATCGATGTTGAAATACTGAAATAACCTTATTAAATACATAGCATATGACAAGTATCTATTTACTTTCATTTTCTGTGACAACACATAAGATAACATTACAGTAGATGAAGTTACTCCTACCATATCATGGAAAGGCAAAGGTGGGTTTGACTCATCTTCAAAATTGGCATTTCTATGAGGATCACTTTGTTATCCATCACTACCTAAGTAACTGTTCGTAATTTCACCGCAAGTGCATGAGTTATAAATTATAGTATTTAAAATATTAATCCATAAGAAATTTGAAATTTAAAAATTTATTTTAAACATTTTCTTATTGAATATCTAAAGAGTGAAATGAATAGAAAAATAGAAAAGTAGAAAATAAAAGTTAGAATCAAATATTAGAAAGCAGGGATATGAGTATCTAAGATCTAAGATTTCATATGCGTCTTTTGCAACGGATAGTGATGTGATTATTTAATCCGCATATTAGTTGTTAAAGGAGAATAAATCTTAATTTATCCTTGCACTTTCTCTCAAAACCTATAAAGCGTAACCCTAATTTATTCTTAACTATATATTCTTATGGAATTAAGTCAATTAGGATTTGTTAAATTCTATGGTCATTCGTGAATTTCTCAAGATCATCATGCCTATTCTCATGGTTTTAGATTTTTATGTTTAATATCATGATTATCATATATTAGATTTTCATCTCTCGGTTCCATCATCTAATATATATGAAATTATTGCCAAAGTGGAAGCTCAAAAATTAGGCAAATATTAAATCACAAGATATTAAATTAACAACAATATCCATCATAAATAAATCAAAACCGCATACCACACTACATTATAAAATTCAAATTCAAATCCATCTTAATCAAGACAATAAAAATAAAAAAAGAAAGAAGAAAGAAAGACTTATTGGTTAGAAGCCTTGATGGTGTGATGACTACTCTATGCAATTTGCCACTTTGTCTCTTGTCTCATGCTCTTCGCCTCCTCTCCATCCCTTGCTCTCTCTTTATCTCTAAAATCCTGTTGTCTGGAATTTCTTGTGTTGAATTTTTTCTACTATGCTACCCACATGCCCTTTTGATATTTGGAAATTGTGTTAAACCAATGCATGCACAGCCTGCTTGTGCTATCTGCATACTTCGCGCCTAATATGCAACTTGCTCCAATTGACGGTTCACGGCCAATTTGCACTAGCTAACTTTTTACAACCATTCATCTCAAACCAAATGCAATCAAATATATTTCAAGTATTAACTTCTTAACTTGTCCATTATTAAAACACTATAACTCCACACACACATTATTTCTTTTAAATTGATCCAATTTTTCTTGCATCATAATTATCCAAATTTCATCAGATATTGCTTCATTGACTTTTTTTTTATTCGATATGAGAAATAAAAGCATAATGACCTAAGAAATTTTCAAGTGTACTTTGGGTTTTGAATTCGTCATAAATATTGCCAATAACATAATTAAGTGGAAGATTCTTATGCACACAAAAATTTTGAGGTTTACCAACAGCATTACTTACACTCACCATTTCTTTATCTACTGATGCTCTTTGTATGTCAAGAACATTTTCTTCTTCATATGAAAATCAACCTTTCTTAGCCTAATGTTAGATTTATTAAAGGTAATATGTATTGACTCTTCAACTGTATAAGTTTACTTGTTATAGACTCGGTATGCTTTGTCGAAAGAAGAATAACATCAAAAAATACCTTCATCGCTTTAATAGTCAAACTTTCTAAGGTCATCTTTTTCATTATTTAGAATAAAGCATTTACAACCAAAGTATAAAAATATGTAAAATTTAGCTTCGTACGGAGTTTTCTTTAGTATTGGACGAATATAAACATGGTCTATGATGAAACATGCAATGTTTACTGCTTCTGTCCAATAACTATGTGATAGATTTGTATCAATCAGTATTGTTCTAGCCATTTTAATCAATGTTCTATTCTTTTATTCAATAACTCCATTTTATTGTGATGTTCTAGAAGCTAAGAAGTTATGATTATTCTAAAACTATCCAAAATTTTGTAAAATGTCAATTGTCAAATTCTCTTCTATGATCACTTTGAATTGTAAGTATTTTCAATCCAAAATTTACAATAAATTTTTTTGAAATAAATTAAAATATTCATTTTTGCTTCCTAAAAATAGTACACATGTAAATTTTAAAAAATCATCAATAAAAACATAGACATAATGCTTTCTAGCCAAACTTTTAGTCCATATACGCCTGAGTAAATCCATATGTGTATTGACACAATATTTTTAGATTTGAAAGACACCTTCTTTTCTTTACCAAATTGAAAAATATCACAAATATATTGTAAATTAATTTTTGAGTTTGGTAAACTAACAATAAGATTAAACTTTTTTATTTTCTTTAATGTGTGAAGATTTTCATGTTATAATCTTCTATGTCAAATCGAAATCTCATTATTTACTACAGAAAAGCATTTTATATGGTCTAAATGTACATATTTCTATTTTTTTTCTCAGCAAATATTATTGCCTACATTATTCCGAACTATACATATATTAGAACATGACTTCAAGGCCTTTATCACACATCCTTCTATGTAAAACACAACATTTATTTTAATACCTTCGCAACTTATCATTCTAGTACTAATAATTCCATATTTTTATATTATTTTTACCTATGCAAATGTGAGAAGTTTTATTTAATAGAAAAGTTGTTATAGGAATACTTGTGAAAATCATCGGGGGCAAATTTTCAAAATTATTTTGATGGGAATTATTGTAAATATCGGGCTGCATGTATAAAAATTCAGTGGTTTGCTGGACAATCAGAAAATTTGAAGCCTCTTCTCCATCAAAGGTCCGGTCATGGCAGTTAGAAAAATGGGAAAACCCATCATTCAAATCTGGTTCTCAACGCCCACCATATTGATAAGAAGGAGGGAAGTAAGCAGGTAAATCTTTGTTACAACCTCATCTGAAAACCCAAGCCGTAAAGGGCCATCAAAATGCGATTTTCAACAGCCCACTTTCCTGTTCAGATCCGGCAATCTAGGTTGTTAATCTCCTAATTACATTCGACTAATCAAGAGCTGATAAAAATCTGTGAAGTCCTGTGAAATTGCCCCTGCAGATTCAAGCGAAAATGCCTTGAAGTCCAGCTGCGATCAAATATCCAACACTTGAAATTGGCCACGAACGGAGAAGAACAGCAAAATCACAATCGTGTTCTCCACCTTCATCTCCAGCCGTGTTTCCAGCCTAGATCTGGCAATAATAAGCGGCTCCAAGTAGATCCAAACCACCCAAATTACCAGCTATTATGGCTGCCACACCCAACCGTGTTCCATTGTCCTTATTTTAAATTTCTGCTGCTCTTATCAAATTTGATCGTGGCCGCTCATCTTTGCCGCAAATTCCATCACCCCTCATCAAGGAAGACTCCTAGCACCATCAGAGGTTGCAACAAGTATAATAGCGGGCAAAGCGGTTTTTGGCAGGAGGATATGCAAATGCAATCCTGAAGGCGTGCGAGCCAAGCAACCCATCTCCAAGCTGTCCAGTTTAGCGTAGTAGCAACTACCTCAATTCAGGCTGCTCAAAACACGCAACCTGTGCATGAGAAAATTTTGCGTAGGGATAAGCCAGCAACCTGCCCTCATCCCTGATGGTTCTTTATGGTTTCAACCTCTATAAAAAGAAGGTTGAAGCAAAGTGCTGGGACAACAATTCCCGATCCAATTTTCACCTTTTTTTTTTTTGATAAAAGAAATTTTGAGGAACTCTAACCCTCTTCCCTATCAGTCCTGAAGGGATTAGAGCTAGAGTTACCCAAGGAATGCATTGCCAAAAAATTATCCTTACATAATTTCCCTGTGATACACCGGGGAGGATTACCCCACCAAGACAAATGGGCATCATTCGAGCCCAAAATCGACTCAGCTAAAGAATGAGCCACATCGTTTCCAAGCCTAAGAACATGATGAACAGAGAAATGATCATAGCTGTTCAATATAGACATGATATCAGCAACAATGTAGCCAACCGGGGAAAGAATGGGCTTCCTATTCCATAAAAGGTTGCAAAGCATGAGTGAATCAGATTCAAACTGAGCATACTGTACCTTTAAACTGAGCGCCCATCTAAGACCCAGCAGTAACGCCATAGCCTCCATAAATAGAGGGTTCGACACACCTTCCCGCTTCCACCCATTCGCCGCTAAAAAAGAGCCACAGGAATCCCTCATGACAGCAGCACAATTTTCACCTTTAACTTTAGCTTTCAAGTTCACGGGTCTAGAGACACTGCGGGAGAGAGGATATCTTCTTCGTGCAAGCCATCCAAATTTGTTCCATTTTCTTTTGCTTTCTTAATTTTAGATTTTTATTTTCATTGTTTTCAGTTGGATTTTATTTACGATTATTCTTATTGCACTTTAATTCTTAATTGTAATTTTGTTTGAATATTTAGTTTAATAAAAAAAATTTTACTAAAAAATTCAAACTTCTATTGTCTCTCTGTGGATTCAACTTGTCTTACCATTATTCGATGCTATTATTATTAGTTTAATGTGATTGGGTATAATTTGAGATTGGTGATCATGGGTTCCTAACGACACTCCCGTGGTTGTACATCGTGTACCTCCGTAAAGCCTTTATTATTAACTCCAAATATAATCTTACATTTATTTTGCATTTCTAAAGATTCGAATGTATATATATTTTCGATCATATGACGTGAACAACTATATCCATATACTATCTTATTTGACAAGTTAGCTTCATGCATTCCTGCAAAATAGCAAAAAACAAAAACTTTTACTATTTTAAACTAATTTTTCTCTAAACATCTACAATTTTCTTATTAGGCAAAAATATGAAAAATGACTAAAACTACAAAAAAAAAATTATAAATTTCATTTTGATTTCTAAATATTTTATTTGACTTTTTTTATTATATACATTTTTATTTTCTTTTATTTGATTTTCAAAATTTTATTTTCCTTAACGAAAGATTTTATTTGCATTTGCAGAATAATAAATTTTTTTCAAATTTAAGATCATTTTTTAATTTTGTATACTTATTTGACAAAGTAGTAAATTTGCTAACTAGTTTAACATATTCTTATTCTATTTGATTAGTTGTGTAACTTACCTAAGAACATTCAGATTATTCTTCGTGATCTACAATGAATCTTATACATGATGCAAGATTAGTTTTATCATCATCAAATTTTGAAGTGATTGATAGTGAAGTATTGCTATCATGTCACATCCCATATGTCAGATTCGAAGAATTCAATTGCTAAGAATTTTATCATAAAGGTGAGAAAACTCACTAAGTTTTACAAAGGAATGGACTAAAATAGGGAAAGCTTATGCACAAGGATAACTATCAAATGAAAATATAAACGAAGTTCAGATTCAACAACTCCTCAAATGAACAGAGCACACTTATTTCTAAGCTCAAATCCCACTAGCAAGCTAGCTAGACAACCACGTGTCAAGCTAGCAATCCTCCACATATTATCATTTACACATGCTATGCTTAATATAACATCATCCCTCCCTTCAAGAACCACTTCATCCTCAAAACTAAATGAATAAAATACCCAAGTGTAACCCATAACTCATCACCCACAAAAATACCTAGCCAACTTAAAATTCTCATTACCCATGCATGACTCCCTTGACTCCACTTGTATTAAATCTTCTTTCTTCAACAAGTTGTATTGTTATTCTATGCCATTCCAAGGTTCCTCATCTGCTTTAGTAGGAATGCTGAAGATTTTGGTATTATTTTATGAGTCCGGTTTCAGTGCAAATGTTTTTACGCTTGCTGAAAGTGCAAATGCCATATCTATCGTCCATTTCAAACGTCCGGTTTAGATTCGATGGGACAAAATTGGAAAGTATGCTACCACAGTCGCGTGGATACTCGCGGCATGTATGTTACCCATTAGCTTCCTGAAGAAGCTACCTGTTTAGACTTTAGACGGGAGAGAGAGTGACTAAGAAGAGGAGGGAGCGACTGAGAAGAGGAAGACAAAAGAGAAGCCAGGAAGAGCAGAAGCGGAGAGGAGCTGGGTGTCCACTCCACGCTTCCACCGTCGCCGTTGCCTATGGCTATAAACACTGGTCGCTGTGGCTCTGTTATGGGAGTAGAGGAGAGCTTGGAAGAGCCACCAGATCTCACCGTCGACGACTAAGGTGAGTTAGAAAGCGATGGATTTTTTCATTTATTATATTCCACATGTAAACAGTCGCAATTTGAAATTTTAATGCGACATTGTGCATCTACCGTTCATCTGTTAGCTATTTGATCGGAAGACGCAGCTGGAACGGTGACTGCTGATTTTATTTGCAAGATACTAGCGGTGAAGCCATGGCTGGATGCAGATGCGATGCGGGGCGAGCTTGGATAGGTTGGAAAAATGGTAGATGCAGGATTTCTTTAATCGATGGCTGTAAATCTACTAATTTGTCCTGTTCGGTTGGACGTTTCCGTTGCTTGATTCATGCTCATGTGCAGCTTGGATTGGGGATGGATTGTAGTTGCCGATCGCAGTTGATGAAGGTGGTAAGCAGAAGCAATCAAATTTGTTGAAGCTGGCAAAAATCTGCTAGATTTCATGGCCAATCGATCCATGTTTCTTGGCTGCCATCAGATTATTGTAATTTTGGCAACATGGGGAAGAATCTCATTCGAGTTTGGATCTATGGTGATGGAGAAGCCTGAGAAGCAACTGATTCCATTGCTGATGGTTGCTCAGAAGGCATTAGATATTTACTCTGGCATTATTTGTGGCTTTCCTCTGGCGAAGCTGGTGCAAATTGTACCCTTTTTGGTATTTTTCAAGATCCAAGTCATGCATGTGTTTAAAACTATTTATTTAGCCTGAATGTAGAAAATCGAATTCATTGAAGGTTTTTATAATCTATAATATTAGAAAGCATGATTTAAAGAACCTCATGCATTTGCACTTTCTGTAAATTATATATAAATCTAACTAAAAATGATTTTTCATACGATGGAAATATTCATGGAGAACAATATGATGCATGGCTTGGATCTTAAAAAAAAATAATAAAAATAATAAAACATGGGAAACCCAAGGGGGTACAATTTGCACCTAGTTTCATAGGAGAAAAGCCCTTCGATCTGTGTGATTAAAGCAAATACAAGATTCTTGACTGATACTTGCATTGTCAATTAAAATATCCAATTTGGGCAACATATTTTTGTTTTTTATCTGTTAGTTTGTGAATCCCTGATAGCTTTCTCTTTCATGTCATCTAATGCTTTGTTTTAACAGTTGCTCATTATGCATTCATAATTCAAATTATCTTATGGTCAAGCATAATCCATAATATGCCTCATGGGTTCTAATGATACCATGTAGGGTTATCACAATTGTTAAGGTTGGTATAATATCATCTTTGGGTATTCTTGCTCAACTCCATGTCATGTACTTAACTGTAAAATGATTCATAGGATTTAATATGGAAGTAATGCTCCTCCGATATACATGCTGCAGATTTTTATTTCGCGTGATGGAGGAAACAAAAAGTACCAGTCAGTTTTAGGCCTTGGCCAGGTTGAAGGTTTAGGGTAAGAACATTATTTTATCATCATGTCAGAACCCAATAATTGTTATTTTTGACATATATTGGGAAAGAGATATATTTCTTTTTCAGGTTATTCCCAAATATACCAATTACGTTTGACCTTAATTCCAAATATACCCACTATGTTTCCAAAATCCTAAATATACCCACTACTTTTGCATTTAATCCCAAAAATGTCCATTCTATGAGTTAACGCAGTTAGAGAATATGTGAAATTACTAATATGCCCCACAAATTTAGGACACAATTGGAAAAATTGAATGTTGTAACCCACTAATACTCTAATTGCACATGAATTCTAAATTTAAAGAGCATTAATTTAATTTTCTTTTTATTTATTTCATCATTTATTATTTTACAATGGGGGTATATCGGGTATTTAAAATTTTTATTTGACGGTTTTTTACGGAATGGACATTTTTGGGATTAAATGCAAACATAGGAGGCATATTTCAGATTTTGGAAACGTAGTGGGTATCTTGGAATTATGGTCAAATGTAGTGGGTATAGTTGGGAATAACCCTTCTTTTTTTTTTTTTTGGACATGTGATGCTAGGATTGATGTAGCAAATAATGAAATGAACTTGTATCTAAAGCGTTCTTATAAAAATGACATCTGATCTTTCTATCACCATTTCTGTGGTTATTTCCTAATATTCAACTTGCCTTGTTGACTGAAAACAACATTCACCAATCAACTTGGAAAAAAGGAAAATTTTCACCTTCAAGGCCTCGAACCTGCTCCAATTTTTTTTGACAACAACCTCCTTCTCTAACCAACTTTATTTATGCTGTTATGGTGGAAATGTAGGATGTTTTCTTTCTAGTTTTTGTTTTAGTTCATTGATATTGACCGGTGTAAAACTGCTTCAGGCACTTTTTATCCTTCTAGACTTATGCTTGATGAATAAAATCTGATGGTTTGTAACTGGTACACATTTTAAAAAAAAAAAACTTTTCTTTTCTCTTTTTTTTTTTCAGAAAGACTGGTGATCAAGGTATATCATCATGGGCATGGAACTTGAGTGGTCAGCATTCAACAAATCATGCCTTATTTCCCCGGGCATGGACTATTTATGATGGTACGGTCAGTCAGGAGCAATGACTTTGTAATCAAGTTTTTCTTTTTGAGTAGCATCACTACCAGGAACAAGATACTTGCAATTGTTTACTTCCCAGATATTATCCAACTTTATCACTTGTTGTTCTTGCCAGGTGAACCAGACCCAGACTTGAAGGTTTCGTGTCGCCAGATATCAACATTTATTCCGCATAATTATCATGAAAGCAGTCTTCCTACTGCTGTATTTATTTACACAGTAAGTATTTTACTTATCTCAAGCACTCTGGGGAATAATGAACATTGTACCCAAAATACATTCTGGTACTCAACATGTTGGTTTGTAATTACCAAATTTCTTTCTGTAACAATTAACGTTCTAAATAAGCAAAAGTATTTCTTCATGTACGAACAACATTGTGATTTTTAACCTATATCCTATAGTATAATGAAATAGGCATTTGCTTTAGAGGAAGTAGTTTATGATGACATAAAAAATTACCATCTTCTTAAGGCTGTTGTAAACTGAACAAATTCAGGTGGTTTTCCAATAATAATTGAAATCTATGGCAAGAAAGGATGAATAGTGGGAAATTTTAGGGACTTTTACTTTCATGAAAATATCAGTTGGGAATTAACTCACGTTTCTTCTCAATTTTGCATTGATGCATGGGAGAATGGAATTCTGAAAGGGAATGAGGGAGGGTTTCAATGAATATTGAGGTTTAATGCTGGAAACAATCAAGTGCACTACTGATCACAAATTTCTTACTGGCAGCATAAGTCTAGCGTGGCTTGGGAATGAAGGAGGATTCAGACTAATCCAGTTTGGCTTTCTATGAGAAGCATTATTTGAACCTTTGGACCTTCTCTGGTTCTGACAATTTTTAAAACGCTTAGAGCAATTTTCTCAAGCTCTAAATAATCGGATGTTTCACATTTGCTACCAGTTTTTGATATTTTGCACTATCTCTGATAGCTTTCATTGTTACCTTGGACATGTTGACGCTTACTGCACTCACTTACCTGATTATACTTCCATCAAGGATCTAAAAGATGATATTTCTATCGTGAGCTACAAGTAACTTAGTGGGTCAGATCTAGTAGAGTAGTATGATAGGACTGCAATCAGGGCACAGAGTAGAGGAATTCTATAGTCTCTCAAGCCTTATCCTTGATGGGATTCTGCATAATATCCTTTGGAAAGGAAGCCTCAGTATTCAATTTTTACATGGACCCTCATTGCAGTAAATCCCATTAGCAAATAATCCAGGGATATAAGTGATGAGTGATGACTACATTAATCACAAAGATATTGAAAGATTTGGGCACTTTTTTGCCCACTTGTAAATGTGCTAATACTTGTTCCAAGCATTTAAAAATTTTGACATGGTTTAGGAAGGTTCTGTTATAGAATCAATTGTTCTTCTCTTGATGCCTTGCTTCCTCTGAAGCTGCACTTAGGGGTTGTAAGTGAAGTAGCTTGATTCTCCTGAAATGGGCCAGAGAGCAAGAATATGATCTAAGTTAACGTATTACATGAATTTGCTTATGGAAACTAGGCATTTAATCCTATTTTGACTGTCAGATTTGTCATCATCTGTATAGTATCAGATGAATATTAAGATAATTGACGTTCACAGAGTTTGCATCCTCTTAGAATGACTTTGTTTTCTTTTCTGATTGTAGTTGGTGAACACTGGAAAAGAAAGAGCAAAAGTTAGTCTTCTTTTTACCTGGGCCGTAAGTGAATTTCTTCCTTTCAATTCATGCAACAAATATATTGGGCAATATAAACCTAATGTTCTCTTCAATATGCCTCTGTTTTCTGTTTTGCTAGAACTCAGTTGGTGGTAGTTCACATCTATCAGGCGGCCATGCCAATGAGCCATTCATGTTAGTAAATATACAATGCTGCACATTTTTCAGTCCACCCCTATACGACATTTTCTGTTTGAAATTGATTATTGTTTTGCTATCTATAGAGATGAAGATGGAGTATCAGGCATTCTGAGCAACCATCAGCCACAAATAATGACATTAGATATTCTCTGTGGTTGCTCAGAAGGCAAACATGTTGTGACATATGTCGTTGATGCGGGGGACACGCTGTATACACTTTGTTCCCGTTTCGAATGTGATGTACGTGAGATCCAGAGGCTGAATGGGATAGATAATTCTGCTCTAATTCACGTTGGTGATGTAATTTTCATACCGACTAAAGGTAGAGAATTGATTTACTGTCATTTGATCTTCATGCTGGCCCATTATCTTGGGCATATTTTTGTTTCTTCAATTTAAAAAGGCTTTAATCTTCCTGTATTAAATCCTCAATTTGACCGAATTTGTAGTTTTTTTAGATCTTCGCTGAGTGAATTCTCCATACTTATATTTTCTTTTCTGTTTTGCCTGATTCGTGAAGACATTGGAAATCTTCTTCTTGATGATATAGGTCAGTCAAATCTTTCCTTTATTTTTCTCCTTTCAGTACCCTTGAATGCATTTTGAATTCAGACATATATTCAGGAAAGATATAGCCAAACTCCATATGAAATCAGTAAATGTTGCAAGTTTAAGATTTGTCAAAGCAATGGTTATTTTAAGATAGTGAGCTATAATCTATATAAGGTGTTTTCTATTACTTGAGTGATTGACTTCGACAATTAGACTGCAAGGTCCACACGATGATTGCAGTCCTCCACAATTCGCTAGATGGCTTTCTAAATTAGTTAATCGTTATCGTCTCCCATCTTGCTCGTGGTTTCCTTTTATTGCGAGGCCTCGTTATTTCAGTGTTGTCTCATGCTGCGATCCTTTTTTTTTTTTTGAAAAATTTCCAGATACAGCTGGTCCAATAATTAAGAAAACATCAAAACATCACAAGCACTGGGTTTTTGGAATCATTGTGGCTTTTTCTGGAGTTTTACTTGTACTAGCTGCATTCCTTTTCTGGTTGTGTTCTCAAGAGGAAGCAAAGTGGACTATTAGAATCATCAGCTAGGAGAACAAACCCACACGTTTTTTTAAGTGGAAGCGATCCTCATTCTTTATCTATAGGTTCATTTTCATCCCTGTACTTATTGTTTCCATAAACAAAGCAGTTTATTTTCTTGAATTGCATTCAACTCTCATGATTCTTTACCACTGAAAACTCATGTTTTTCAAATTCCTTATCTTACTTTGAAATTTCCATTGCAGAATCTATGAGAAGTGCCATTTCTTTCTTCAGCTCAGAAAAAGCTACTGTTTTCCAGTATTCTGAAGTTCTATATGCAACTTCAAACTTTAGCCCATCTCGGAAGCTTGGTCAAGGATCATATGGATCCGTCTATCTTGGACAATTAAATGGCAGAGTAAGTCCATTTTTCGATTCTCACTTCTCAGTCATCGCTTCACTCCATGCTGCAATATGACTGCTTAACCGTCTTAGAGTATGTGCATTTCGCATTCTTTGGGGCTTGGATGTAATTGGCTTGTGAAAAGGGAATGACAACTTTAGAGCTGTAATGACTTGCATTTGGCACTTTTTAAGGCCTTAAAAGATATGACTAGTGAAAAAAGTTCATGATGGTGGTGGTAATTACGGATCTTGATTTTAAAAGTTACAAGCAAGAAATTTATGTAGGTTAGATGTTCATGCTTCATTAATAGTATGTTATGTATCTTATTGCTGTGAGAATATTTGAATCTAATCCTCCATTCTTTATATGTGATGTCTGGAAATGGGTTTTGTACAAGTTTTATAACATTAATGTGGATAACTACTGTTACATTTTGGGTTAATCACTATTTTAAATGGTTATCTTGTGTTTACACAGCTTTATCGTGACGAGCAGGGAGTCAAGGCATTGTTTGGTGGCTTCAAGCTATGCCACGTCCCACGACTGTAGTCTATTGTGTGGGTCTCTGTTGCAGCAGAGCCTTCGACTGTACGCTGGTATTCTTGTTAGCGTCTGTTTCCACCGATTATGATTCTCAACTCTTAGAGGGAGGGCTAATTTGTTAGTTAGTGGTTTTGCTGAATATATCTGCTATTGGAGGGAAAAAAAAAGAGCAAAATTGACATTGGTGTTGTAAGTATGAATTTGTAGTTTAGCGTAGCATTCCTTCCTCCTGCTATATATGCTCGTGTAAATATATTCAATAGCTTAGATTTTGTGCATATTGACAGTTTAGCTTGGTGTTTGTTTGATCTGATACAAGTGAGCTTGTTTAAATTCGCTACTTCCTTTCTGATTTGGTTGTAAGGGGTTGCTTAGAACAGACGAGTTATTTTTGGGATTCTCTTAAAAATCTTGCAATACATGGTCTGGCTCTGACTTGGGAGGGGGTTTATTTATTCAAATTTTATCCCTATCATTTCATATCAATCATATAAGTTTCAAAATATTTCATTTTCTACTTCCACTAAATACCAAATTTTCCACAACTTTCACTTTCCCAAACGTGCCCATAGTTGAGATTAGTTCAAGTTGCAACATACCTTGTTGCATGTAAAACTAAACTAGTTGATCATTTGGCTCCGATCCCACCTGTAGATGATTAATCGAAAGGCTATGTCCGAGTAGAAATGTTTTCACTACAACTTTACATGGCCGAAAAATGCAAGGTTCTCATGAAACAATAAAAAGAAATTGTATTAATCATGGGATAAGAAATATTGATTACGTAATGTAGCCCAATCATGAAAGATCATATGAATTGAGAGGCATTTTCAACAATTGGAATACGTTTGGATTCAATAGGAGAGGACGGTGTATTACAAAAGCAATTGAGACGAATTGTATCAAAGAAAAAATCGAGTGTTTCGATGGGATTGTCAACCTATCAAATCGCAAGAAATGAGGCAAAATGAGTACAACTGCATATGCTTCTGTCGACAGATGCTATATCTATCAAAGAAAATTGAGTGCTTAATGATTTTAGTACATTCCTGGTTATACATTAATTAATATTCTCGCGTGTGGGATAAATAAATATAATTATCCATAAATTAATCTTCATGCATTATTATTATTATTACACAAATTTGATTATATTTATTTTTGGACAAATGATATAGATATGGAATAAAATATGTGCAAGTAACTTATTTGATACTTTATAATTTCGATAACACTACTATCGAAAATAAAATTATTTCTGTGACAAATAATTAAAGTCACTTGTTAAATAATGTTCTCCCATGAACACTGCATTATTTTCTTTTGGATTAAAATTAGTTCCGGGTCAACAACTCGAGGTTCAAAATAAAGTTTATGCAAGTGATTTATTTGGTGCTTAATAGTTTAAATACTACCCTTGTTAAAAAATAAAGAATTACTTTATCGACAGAATCCAAATTCCCTAAAAAATAATATTCATGTGTGGATACTATATTATTTTCTTCTCAATTATAGTTATTTTCAGGCCAAACATCTGGACTGTCGAATAAAATTTGTGCAATTAAGTTATTTGGTGCTTAAAATTTTCCCTATAAAAATATAAATATATTTTTTGAATAATTCTGAAATCAATAAAGAAAATTACCAGTGGGATGGAAATTACCTGTTAATTAACTATTTGGATATTATGATATTATGATAACATTAGTTAACTTACCATAATTTTTCATGAAATTTAAATTTTAAAACAAATTATCATTATTAAATTATTTTATGAAAAATAATATCAAAATTATTTGTAAAATAAGGTTTGTTATTATTAAAAATAAACGATAGAGTTTAATATGCACAATTATAATGTGTAAAGCTTATTTTATAAAAGTGCAAAAAATATTTTACTTAAAATTACGAGGCCTTGAATTCATTAAGAGGTGACATATAAAATTCGTGACATTAATTTATTTTTTGATTTATTTCATTTATTTATTTTTTCATTGTAAATTAGTGCATTAATTTATTTTTTATTTATTTATGTTCATTTATTTACTTTTATGCCATTGTAAATTTTATAAACTGTACACAAAAAAGTAAATAAATAAAAGTAAATAGTTTAAAATTTGTGTCATTTTATTCTAAGTTTAATGGTACGATATGACATAGGAGACATAAATAAGGTAATAACGGTCATTTATTTACTTTTTGACACCACCTATTACAAATTAAATTTCTCCTATGAGAAACAATAAAAATACACACAAGCATTACAATATTTGTTCATTTTTTGGTCAAAATATGGGGTTAAAAAAAGATACATAATGAGTAAGGGGATGGGTTTTATGTTGACTATGATTAATATACGTGTTTATTGCATAAAAATATAATTTATACAAATTTCTACCTTTCCAGTAAATAAAAGCATAAATAATTATTAGTGACTTATTAAATATATTAATTACGTAAAAGATCCAATTATTGGATTTGTTTAAATTTTAATAAGAATCTATATTTTAATATATAATATTATTAGTATCTTTCGTATTACATTTACGGATAATATATTTTATATAGATTTTATGAACAATCCATCAAATCCATTATTTCAGTACATTACAAATTGATTACTCTATAAAATTCATAAATCATGTATATATTAGTTTTCGATTTTGCATAATTCTTGTAAAATCTGTATTGTCCATCTAATTGGTGAAAATGAAATATCATCAATCCTATTTTAGTTGTTAAAATTGTATAACTGGTTTATCTTATCAAACGAATACGTATCAAAATCATATATTCTATAAAACTTGTAAAATATATAAAATTTATCAATTGCATATGCGCTGTATCCGTGATACTCGAATAACCTGTAAAATTTATTTCATTGGAAAAATGAATACAAGATTACCAGTGGAACACATCATTCCCATGAATTTCATAAAATCTGTAAAATCCGTAAAATCTGTAAAATCTATATAAACGGTCAAACAAGCTAAATTATATCAGTCGTTCAAATTTATTTCTTTAAATAAAATTATTCTTAATTTTATAATTTCAGTCCTACATTACAGATTATAATTCGGAATGAATATCATTTAATTTAACGTTATGGATCACTCATCATCTATAGTAATTTATTAAAATCACATGAATAACCATAAAAATACATGCACCTCAAAGTACTATAATTTATTTCACCTACCCATACTCACACTTTACCTACAGTTCTACTCTCATGCTATGAAATTACCTTTTTACCCTCATTTGCATTTTATGCAAAAGTGCAAACGTTTGCACTTACACCTGTCTCTTATTTTATTGCTTATTTGTTAAAACAGTCGCGGATCCGTATCTACGAATGTTGTGTTCGGTGGATGTACTCATTGAAGAATCATGGACAACCCTTTATTGTCTGGTTATGTAGGCTGAAATTCTTGATAGGTGCCTATGTTGATGATTTGAAAAATTCTTGTAGTTGCTCTATCACTCCATATCTGAGAAGAAGCATAGGATCTGCCTCCTCTTTTTCACCAATCTCTTTTGCTGGCTTCGTTATTTTGCATAAAAAGAAAAATCTTCCAAACAATGAAGACGGAAGAGAAGAGAAAGAGATGGTGATGTTATTGCTACCTATTCCTTTGTGGCCAACAAGATCAAAAACCCATCGCATTGCATAGTGTACAAAAATAGTGGTTGATGATCCTCCTAGATCCCATTCGACAATTGAACTGTTAAACCCTTTCCATTCAGAAAAATTCTTAAACAATCAAAAAGTATCACTTGAGCTCTCCATACCCACCCGTCAACCATTTTATGAACCCCTAATTATTAAGGGAAAATGGAAGGCCTATGCCATCCTCCAAATGGGTGATCGAAAGCAATAATGCAACATGGAAACCCTTGATTATCTCATTGATCGTCATCAAATTGTTGATGTATATTCACAAGAGACACTAAGGCTATAATCCCACTTCTCCTAATGCCTCATTTCCAACGAACGAAGTCAAGGTGTCTTACTATGAAGATAGTAGATGACTCTGCACCAAAACTTGCACCACAGACTCCACGATAAATGATGCAAAATTTCCTAGGCTATTCCTAATTGCTCACCCTTGGTTCCAGCGGCATAGGTAGAATCAATGTCCTTCTCTGACTTCTGTTCCTCGATGGGGGTTGTTAGATTCACCACCGACTCAATCACAATAGCAGTCATAGTTTCTCTTGCTAGTATCATCTTTTCAACTTAGGTGGTTTCATGACACTATCGCCCGATCCTCCCTGTATTGATGTGTCTAGTGTTGTATAGTTAATGCAATCACCCAATGAATGCTGATTTATTCTTGCTTTCATTTCTTATCCTCACCCGTGGAAACAAGTTCGTCATTGCTACTTACCTCATTTGCAATTATCTTAGTGGGAAAGGGATTGATGAGCTCTGTGGCCATCGAAGCTTCCTCTCTACATATAATTTGCATTTCTTCCTAGAAGTTTCGCCATGCAATCCGCTCATTTTTAAAGTATTTATGCCAACTTTGCCGACTTTCCTGCAAATTTTCCCATAATTTTGCAAACTCTCACTCCAAATCATTATCAGCTTTCCTAAACTCTAATCAAGAATCTCTCCACTTATGAGTTCGATTGTAGGAGAAATATCCTAAATTTTTCATTGTATGAAATTATAGATGGATCAAACTTTGATGCCGATGTTAGGTTCAGAGAATTCAAATGAAGTGTTGCTAAGAATTTTATCATAAAGGTGAGAAAACTCACTAAGTTTTATAAAGGAATGGACTAAAATAGGGAAAGCTTACTCATAAGGCAAGCAATCAAATGAAAAATACAAATGGAATTTCAGATTCAATGACCTTCTCAAATTAACAAAACATGCTAATTTATAAGCTCAGGCCCCACTAGCATGCCAGTTGGATAACCACATGTGAAGCTAGCAATCCTACATGTGTTATCATCTACACATGCCATGCTTAACAGGATGGATCCTAATACTGTAGTTTTGATTTTTTATTTTGTTGAAAATTTTCTTTTCAATAGTGTTGGTCCCGAATTATATGTTTAACCCAAGAAAAGAGGGGTGAATTGAGCTAATAAACTTTCTTTGGCATCTTCAGTCTTAACCCCTGATTTAATCAATCCCTATGAATGAAAACAGAAAACTAGGGAGCGAGTAGTAAAAGAATGAATGCAACAATCATGAAGAAACAACAAATTATAGTGGTTGTGGCAACTTTTTCTACTCCACTCTTCAAAGTACACACTTCCTTGTGTTTTGGGTTCTGCTATTTTCAAGGATAATGCAACAAGTGCCTTAGTTCTCTCATAGATTCTGGCTCTAGGGGTTCAATAATTACACAAATAGATAGCGAGTTCCACTCTAATCGATCACTACTTGTGTCTTATCTTGGGTCTCCAACACTAAGCCAAGTATTATAATACAAATGAATGAAATAAAGGTCTACACTTTACAAATTGTGTAGGACAATTGAAGCATAATAGCATACTCTTGAAAATTTGATGAAGACGAGAAGTTGCAACTCTTGCAGGATGTTTGAGAGTCTTACTTTGAATATCACTTAATACATTTTTAATTGCTTGGAAGTAAAAATATGAAAGCTCAATGAACACTCTAGCTAATCCTCATATCTCCCCTTAACGTGTCTTAAATAGATGTTAAAGAAATGTTTAACATTATAGTGCGCATTAAATGAGCCAACGTTTAAAAACTTTCGATCGTTATGACTCAAGTTGCATATGGAGTTGAAAGTCAGATATGAATTCACCCAAGTTATAGATTGGAGTCGACTCGGAGTAGGACTTTGGACTTCAATTTACTTCTAAAATGTTTTTCTTCATCTTGTTTTCTTCAAGTTTCATTGTAAAGTCAACTTGGTTTTGTGACTTGACCCAGTCACAAGTGAAATTGACTTAGGGTTGGGAACTTTTGATCTTCACACTTTTGACTTTTTTCTTTTCAAGTCTTGAACTTGGGTCGACTTGGTATGAGACTTAGCCTAATTCGGAAGTGAAGTCGACTTAGATGTGCAACTTTACTCCTAGTACTTAGTTAAATCTCTATATTTCTTTCTTTGAGCTCCAAGTCTTAGAGATTGGTCAATTTGGCATCCGACTTCACCGAAGTCGCCTATTATTTCGAATTCAAGTGTGACTTCAATTCTCTAAGTCGAGTTAGTGAAATTTTGCTGTCTGCAGCTCAAGTCATAGTTCGAGTTGACTTGGGGCGCAACTTCGACTGTCACTCCTTAGTTTAAAAATCTCTAACTCAGGAATGTCACTCCGATTTGATCATTAGAGTAGACTTCAGTATTAACTTGACTCAAGTCAATGTTGGAGTCTACTTGGCTATGCAATTTGACCTATTTTTTTTTATTGAATTTCAAAGTTCTTGCTGTTGGTCTCAAGTTTATGGAAAAACTCAAGAGGGGAGGGATGAATTGATTTTTTTTTAAATTCTTTCAGTGTATTGAATATAATCCCTTGGAAACTGGATCCCCTTGAATGAAGGCATAGAGAATAGAAATAGAACTAGAACAAAAATATCATATACAATATTATAATGGTTGCGGACAACCCTCCCTACTCTATTCCTCCAAGGACACACCCTTGTGCCTTAGGTTCCACTATATTAATAAGATCAGAACAAGATCTCTTGCTCTTTTCTAGATTCTAGCTCTAAGAGGCCTGTACAATTTTTACTCAAATAGGTGGTGAGTCACACTCCAACCATACACTATTTGCCTTCACTTGGTCTTAATCTCCAACATCAAACCAAGTGGAATCACTAAAATAACGAATAGAAATAAAAATCTACACTTTACAGATGTGTAGAGAAGTTTTCAGTGCTAAGAATAACATGTAGAGTGAATTGATGAGAGATTGTTTCAGCACTTGCAATGAAGGACACAGTTCTTCTTGTAAGTCACTTTAATGAGCACTTAAATGTTTGTAAGTTGGAAGGTGATGCTTAATCAATGCTCTAAATAACTCTCTCATATTCATTTGACGTGTCTTAAATAGAGAGGGAATAAATTCGAATGTTAGGAGATAGGTCGCGTGCATTTAATGCACCACCATTTGAAATTTTCTAATTGCTACGACCTAATCTCATTTGGAGTCGACTTTAGGTGCGACTTCACCCAAACTGGAGTCAACTTGGGTTGTGACCTCGTCTTTCAACACTTTGGTCTTCAAGCTCCATATTTTATTTGGAGTCGACTTAGTCTCAGATTTGGCCTAAGTCGCAAGTGAAATCAACTTAGGTTGCAACTTCACAATACATTTTTCTCATTGAAACTTTTAGCCCTTCACAAGCTTGATTCTATGACATATATCCCTTATCTCTTCATTTCATTGCATTAGATGCTTCCATTTATGCATATAGAACTTTGTTCTTTGTAATCTTTGAACTTGATTATGTCCACTTGAGAGTTCATTAATGGGCTTTTGACTTTAATCTTGAATCATGTCAATATAATGTTGTTCAAGTCATTCTTGTCATTCTTGGACTTGAAACTTTTTAATTTTATCCTTCTTGTACTCAAGTTGAATGTTGAGGTCGACTTGGTTTGCAACTTAACTCGGGTCGCATGTTTGAGTCGACTTCATATGCGACTTTACCTAAGTTGCACGTCGGAGTCGACCTGGGTTGCGACTTGACTTCATCAGACATAGCATCAGACCCCTGAAGTGTTGTAAACAATGTTTAAAACAAAACAAATTTGACCAAAGCATGAGTTTTGATGATTAACAAAGTTAAATTTGAGTATAATGTGAATACTAATGTTTATGTCGAATGGTTTAAGGAAAGGAAATAGCCAAGTCGATCTCCAAGTCGACTTGGGCTTCGACTTAGGGTGAAGTCGATCCCAAAGTCGACTCCATCTTCGACTCCAAATTGAACCCCACGACCAGTTTTAAAAATAGAAGAAGAGCAGGTGAAGTCGCAGGCCAAGTCGACTCCACTTGCGACTTGGGAAGCCAAGTCGCAAACGAAGTCGACTCCAGCATCGACTTGAGACGGCAAAAACACTCCAGAGTTGATTTTGGGGCACAAAAATACCGAAGTCGCAGACGAAGTCGACCCCAACTTCGACTTGAGGCTTTCAAAGTTCGAAGATGCAGATTCAAGCTCATTCCAAGAATCAACTTGAGTTTTCTCAAATCCAAATCAAGGGTACAAGCTCATTATCAACTTAAGTCTCTCAAGTCCAAGGCAAAGCTCCAAGTGTATTTCAAGATGAAGAAACTCAAGTCATGAAGACTAGTGAATCAAAGACAAGTTCTTCAAAGATTCACAAAGACTACAAATATGTGAAGCCATTCCAGAATGAAAATGATCAAAGAAAGAAGCCAAGCAAACTAAAGGAAAAGGGTCAAACTGTTTTCGGCACAAGAACGAGTCAAGTCGCAACCCAAGTCGACTCCAATATCGACTTGAGGTCAAGTCTGAAACCAAGTCGACCCAGACTCAAACTTGAGAAATGCAGAACTGAAGTCGCACACGAAGTCGACTCCAGTTGCGACTTGGGAAGCCAAGTCGCAGACGAAGTCGACTCCACCTGCGACTTGGGGAAGCAACGTTCGAATTTTTGAACGTTGGAACATTTATTGCTCACCAACCACTTCTATAACGTTCAAATCTTCCCCATTCTATAAATAGACACTCAAGCAAATGAGAACATATACACTACATTGTCTAAAGAGAGAAAAGAAGTGCAAACAAGAGCTCCCATTTGCCTTTCTCTAAATTTGAGTGATCTATACACTTTCAAAGGAAGAACGAGCTTCAAGTTGCAAGTAGCGTCAACGATATACAACCAGTTGCTTCTGCAAACTCTTCCTCAAGCTGAATCTTGCCTACACAACTCAGTAAAGTGTAGATCTTCCTTATTTTCATTATTCTTTGTTATTGGTCTTGGTTTGAGTTTGTTGTAACAAACCAAGACGTTGCAAGTAGAGTTGTGATTGGAGTTGAACTCATCATCTACTTGTATCAAGTGTATAAGCCCCCTAGAGCTAGAATCTAGAAGAGAGCATAGGCTCTGATTGTGTATGCCCCCTAGAGCTAGAATCTAGAAGAGAGCGGAGACTTTAAGTGTATTTGCGGAATACATAGTGGAACCCAAGTCACAACGGTGTGTGAGCTTGGAAGAGTGGAGTAGGGAGAGGTTGCCCGAACCACTATAAATCTTGCCTACTATTTACCTTATTGCTTTCATTATTTCATTGCTCTCTATTTGTTTTAATCAAGGGGATTAAGCTTTTAAAGGGGTTAAGTTTTAATTTACTGAAGAATTTTATAAGAACACAATTCACCCCTCTCCTCTTGGGTTTTGCCATTAACTCAGGACCAACATGAAGTTCATCCAAGTCACTGACGAAGTCGACTTAGGTTTCTACTTGACCCAAGTTGCATGCGAAGTTGACTTTGGGTGTGATTTCACCCGCTCATGCTTCCACAATTTTAGCATTGTTGAAAGAATAGCCTGTTGAAGTCGATACCGAAGTCAACTTGAGTATCGACTTGACCTAAGTCGATACCTGAGTCGACTTAGCTTGTAACTTCATCTATTATATTTTGAATCTTGAAAACTTTAAATCTTAAATCACCTCACACACATGTTAGCACCTTAGAATTTCTCAAATTGAATTGTTAACTATCAAAACATAGATTGTGCTTGATTTTCTATTCATTTTATAACACTTGCTTCAATCAACAAATCAAGCAAATTAGTACCTTTATCATTCTCAAATTTAGTTGTTAATCATCAAAACTTATATGCACCATGATTTGTAGCTTGACTAGTTGAGTTTACAAATAAGAGATGGGCATCCATTCTTAAGATGCTTGATATTGATACTGAGTTTGTGGCAAAAATTCAAAGGGGGGAGGAGTGAATTAGGTTCTTTAAAATTTCTCTTGATGTCTTAAGCTTTACTCTTGTAAACTAAATTTCCTTGATGAAATCGTGGAAAATAATAAAATAATCAAATTAAAGATGACAGACATAAGAACTTATAGTGGTTCAGGACAACCTTCCCTACTCTACTCTTTCAAGAGCACATCCTTGTGTTTTGAGTTTGACTATATTAATCAGATATACAATTAGAGCCTTTGCTCTCTTCTAAATTTTAGCTCTAGGGGCTTTTATAGACACGTTACAAGTAGACAACAAGTTACACTCTAACCCTGCACTACTTGTCTTTCCTCAACCTTAGTCTCCAACACAAAGCTAAGTAGTATAATAAGAGAGAATTTAAAATAGAATCCTACACTTTACAAATTGTGCAGGCACGGTTTCAGCACATGAAAGAACTTGTAAGAATTGAGTTTGGTGGAAGGAGCTTCAACACTTGCAGTAAATTACTCAGTTCTTCTTCTAGAGCATGTAATGATCACTTAAATGCTTGTTGGTGGAAAGGCGAAGGGTAATTGAATGCTCTAACTAATCTTATTCACTCCATTTGATGAGTCTTAAATAATAGAGGAGTAAATTCAAACATTACGAGGTAGGTAGCACACAATAAATGCGCCAACATTTGAAAATTTTCAACTGTTACGTTGCAAGTCGTAGCTGGAGTTGACTTCGATCGCGACTTTACCTAAGTCTTGCTTTCGGCCATAAGTCTAGCTTTGTTTCTTACAACAAGTCCACTTTTATCTAATTTATTTCTAAATATCCGTTTGGCACCAATAACTGTATAGTTTTTCAGTCTAGGAACTAAATGTCATACTTGATTTCTTTTAAATTGATTTAGCGCTTCTTACATTGTAACTATTCAATTCTCATCATCAAGAGTTTGATTAATTGAATTTGGCTATATTTTTATACAAATGTAAAATGTCCACATATGTTTCGTCTATAACCTCTAGTTTTTACTCATTTATATATGCTCCTATGACTTTTTCAATTTGATGGTCATTTTTGAATTTCAAGTCTTTGAGAGATTTAAAGGAAACATTACCGTCACCTACCTCTTGATCTATACCTTAATCTTGTTTGAGTTCTTCTCCCCTTACTTTCTCACTTATATCTTTTTAAAATCCTTTGTCAAATCATCTGCATCACTCAACTCATTCTCCTTCTTGAGAGTTGGGTTAAATTCATCAAAAGCATCATGGATGGATTCTTTTACAACTTGATTTCTTTTGTTAAAGATTCTATATGCTTTACAATTAGAGTAACTAAGAAATATTGTCTCATCACTTTTGGTTTCTAGTTTTTTAAGGTTATCTTTTTCATTAATCAATACATAACAAGTGCAATCAACAACATGAAAATATAAAATATTTATTTTTCTAACTTTTCATAGCTTATAAAGGGTCTTTTTCAATATTGCTCTAATGATAACTTGGTTCAAAACATGACAAGCTATACTTACAGATTCACCCTAAAATTTCTTGGATAGTTTGCTTTCATTTAGCATAGTTCTAGTCATTTCTTATATAGCTCTAATGGTAATTCAGTTCAAAACATGACAAGTTGTACTTACAACTGTATTTTGTTGGGTTGTTCTTGGTGTAGAAAATGTACGGTGAATTCCTTTTCCATTGTAAAATTCTATAAATCGCTTATTTTTAAATTTATTACCATGATCACTTCTAATTGATATAATTGTATTTTGCTTTTCATTTTGCACTAGTTTTGAGAAACTAATAAACATAGAAAAGACTTTATCTTTGCTAGCTAATAGAATTATCCAAGTATACCTTGAAAGTTTATCAACAACAACATAAACATATTTCTTTCCTCCAAGGCTCAATATATCAGATGGTATATAAAGATCCATGTACAATAACTCAAGTAGCTTTGAAGTTGAAACTTCATTCTTTAGTGAAAAGATACTTTTGTCTGTTTGGACATTTGACGAGCTTCGCAAATTTTATCCTTATCATACCTGAACTTTGATAACCCTTTTATCAAACTCTTTTTCTACAAAGTTTTAATATTTGACATGTTTATATGTCAAAGTCTCTTTTATCATACTCATGGATCATTATCAGCAACTAGTAAGCATTTTTCATCCAATTCATCAAGGCATACCAAATATATATCCACATCTCTTTCCGCTAAAAACTACATAATCTTCATAAAAAATATTGCATACAGATGATTCGAACACAATTTTATAACCTTTGTCATTAAGTTGGCTAATACTCATGAAGTTGTGTTTAAGTCCTTCAACAAATAAAACTTCCTCTATGCATGCATTTGAAATACTATAAACATTATTCTAAACATTATTCTTACTACTTATTTTACCTTTTTTATTATTATAAAATGCAACAGTTTCACTATTATAGGGTCTGAGCTCATGGAATAAAGTTTTATCTCCTGTTATATGTCGTAAGCAACCACTATCCATAAACCAACATTATTGGCTCTTATTCTAAGACAAACTTGTAAAAATAATCAAGTAAAGATCATCTCTTTGGTACCCATCTCATGGGTCCATTTGGGTTAATAAGCATTTAGAGTCTATGTTGTTCAAATTTAGAACGCATAAATTCAATACTCCTTAGTACACAAACAAATTTAGCTCCTTGGTTATATAGTTTTTTAATTTTGCATTGATACATTTTATAACTAAACTCGTTGCAAAAATTGCATGCCCTAAGAATCCTATGGGGTAGACTCCATACACACTTTAGTTCCCAAGTTGGTTTTCTCATGCAAGTAACTTTAGTTGTTTTTGTTTTGCATTTGGGTACAGTTACCTTAGCTCGGGGTCTAACCCACTTTGGAGCATTTGATTTGTTGCATTTTCTCTACTGAAATGTTGAGTATCTCAGTCATTTTCTATTTTTTTGAGTGGTCATATTTAAGAACATTTTGACACTCTCTCCTAGGTTTAAAAATTTTGCCAATAATTCATTTAGTGCTTCATCTTCTTTCCTTAGTTTCTCAATTTCAACTGTTAAGGCTTTGGTTTCCTTAACTAGATCTTTGACTCTCTCAGCTAGTTTTCCATTTACAATAATAGTTGAATGGCATTACTTCTTCTTTAATGTATATTTGTTACCAAGTTTCTTTGTCTCATCAAATAATGAATCATATGCTTATTATAATTCTTATAGATTGGCACATTTGAGACAATCGTGAGTGGAAGAATATATGAATTTAGAAGTAGACTAATTAAGTTTAGAAGTTACATCCTCACTACTTGCGCAGTCAGTTGAGGCAGTCAAACCTTCCACCAATTCAGTTGCTGTGAGGTAGTTTAGTGTGTTCTCTTCTTGTATTTTTGCTACAGAGCAAATCCTGGCACAATTTGTAGCTTCATGTTCTTCATTTGAGAAATTGGTTGTTAATGATGAATCCTCATTTACATACATTCCTCTGCCCTTAGGCTTTGAAAATCTTCTAGTGTTGCTCCTATCTTTCTTCCCTTGCTTTTCTTTTAGTTTATGTTTTTAGGTGTGAGACATTGAACTTGCATATACCCCACTCCACCACATCTGAAATATTTTATTACTTCCTTCTTCTTTTCTCTTATGGATGAGTTGAAGTTCTTCTCTTTTCTCACGAATTTTCTAAACTTTCTTGAGAGAAAGACAATCTTCTCATCTTCATTTTGGAAAAAAGAGGTAGATTCTTCTGAACTTTGTGTTGCTTTCAATGTAATTGTTCTTTTTCCTTTGTAGTGCTCTTAAATCCTCTTCTTAATCAGCTCATGAGACATGAGTGAGCTAATGAGGTCTTCTAACTTTAAAGTATTTAAGTCTTTGGCTTCTTCTATTGTAGTTATCTTTGGAGTATAAGATTTGGGTAGAACCCTCAAGATCTTCATGACCTACTCAGGTTCAGAAATATTTTCAGTGTCAAGTATTTTGAATATTTTGAATTCCCTAATCAAGATATTTTTTCTTATCCCTTAGACTTAGGAAGTGCCCTCATATAGAGTAAATTTGAATGTTACGTGATAGATGACGTGCATTATGTGCACCAACATTCAAAAATTTTTGACTGTTATAGTGCAAGTTGTAGCTAGAGTGGACTTGGGATGCGACTTCAATCGGGCCTTTTCAACTTCTTAAGTTCTCCTCAATCATGCAATTCTCTTGTAGTTTCATTTTGAGTTGACTTGGTCTTTGACTTGACCAAGTCGAATGTGTAGTCAACTTTGGGTGTGACTTCATAAATTTATCTTTCCAGCTAGTGGAAATATGCAACCTCCTACGTCGACTTGACTGTGGAACTTGGCTATGTGACTTCACTTTTTGTTTAACACTTAAATTTTGTAATTTGCACTTATTTGCTGTCTTTCTTTCAAATCCATGATTTGAGTCGACTTGATCTTCAATTTCATCCAGGTTGCTTAGCGGAGTTGACTTGGGTATACAACTTCACATTTGGTACTTAGCATTTGAAATCTTGTGTAGCTTCTTTGCAATATAAGTCATAATCTGAGATCAACTTAGTCTTCAACTTGACCCGAATTGCATGGTGGAGTCGACTTGGGATGCGACTTCATACTTTCAATCTTGAGCTATCTAAAATATGCAACCCCTGAGTCGACTTGCCTATGGACTTGTCCCAAGAAGTAAGGTGAAGTCGACTTCGGTTTGCGAGTTGATCTGTCTGTACTTTAAGACTTGCATTCCTTCATCCTAAGTTGCAGCTAGAGGTCAACTTGGGTATAGACTTGACCTGAGTCCCTTATTTGAGTCGACTTGACTATGAGACTTAGTCTACTATATTATTTCATTTGACATTTCATCTTGAAAGCACTTTTCCAAATATGTTAGTGACTTGTAACACTCAAAATTAGGTTGTTAATAATCAAAACATGGATTGCTTTTGGTTTTGTAGTTGAGTTCACAACATTTGAAACATTGACAATTATAACACCTTACTTTGTCTTCTTCTCTTTTTTCAGAATCTTTTCTTTAGTCCACTTGTTCTTTTTTCTTTTCAGGTTATCGTTATATCCTTCTAACAGTTGTATTCCTATTGTTATTGTTGTCGCTTGATTTCAAGTGATGAATCATCACCTCAGTAGACTTACTAAGTGCTTTTAAGTCATTAATTATGTTGATGAATCCAGAAAACATCTTAGTTAAATTCATGAGTTGTCATCATAAAAAATTCATAACCAAGCATCAACATATTTAACTTGGATTCTTTAACTTTGAGAAGTACCTTCATGTGTTACCATGAGTTATCCCAATTTCTTTGGCTATGGTACAGGCAGATACCTTGTTGAATTTAGATGTGCAAAGTGCACAGTATAAGATATTTAAAACTATGACTGATGCGCACCAAGTGCTTGTCGTTAAGAGCACTGTGATCACCAGTTTAATTAAAATTAACCGAAACACATTAAAGCTACCACTATGCGGATGATAGTGTAGAATAACGGTGAGTCGGGTCGAATCCACAGAGAGGCGATGTAGTTTTGAATTATTTTAAAGAGAAAGAGAGGATATAGAGAAGAGAGAGAAAGAAATTAGAGAAAAAGGAAAAGAAATTAGAGAGAAAGGAAAAGAAATTAGAGAGAAAGGAAAGAGGAGAGAGAAAGAGAGTTTAGAGAGAGAAGAAGAGAGAAAGAAAGCGAGGGAAAAGATTAGAAGAATTAGAAAGAAAGTGGGACAAGAAGTTAAAATAAAAAAAATTGTAATTAACCAACAATTTAATTAAAACTATTCTAAGAAAGCAATTAAAAGCTATGAAACTCAACTATTAAAGTAGGAAAGAAAATTATATTAAATTCAATCTAAAAATTACAAAGCAGAAAATAAAGCAGTAAATCTAATCTAAGAATTAAAACTACAAATTGAAAAGTAATAACTACGAAACACTACAAAGCATAAAACAATAAAATAAAATTTACATCACTCGAATGAAAATCTCCACGTAATAGAAATTTTATTGCTTGGCCCCACCTCCTTGCTAGGGGTCCCACAAGATGGGTCCCACCCAAGGAAAATGATGGTTGTGTCTGTTGGTGTGTGGGTCCTTTCCTAGGTGGGAGAGACCCTTCTTTTATGCTTGTGGAGCACCCCATCTTGAGCTTTGAGAATCCGATGTGGGATTCCATGCTTGGACTACACTATAGCTGCCCCTTTTTGCATAGCTGCTCTTGTTGCTTCTCCACTTGCCGCGTGAACTAGATGGCCAATGGAAAACTGGAATTTTGTTTATTTTTCTTGAATCTATTGCAACTGGAGAGAAGACTAGAAACTTTGTGTGACTGAAGTAGATGGAAGGGTTTGATCGATGGTTGAATCGAATGAAAGCTTCAAGACTGACGGGTTTTGCTGGATGCATAAGAAGAGAAAAACGGCTGCTTGTATTTGGTGATCGAAGGGCAGCTGCTCGGAACAAGGGAAGAACGGCCGATGCTGCTAGGTGGTGGGATGCGTTGACTACTGCTGTTTTGAAGCTCTAATGGAGTTCAGTCATTTGGATTTTGGGGCTTCAAATTTAATCGCAAATTTTTTAATGGAGATAGCTGCTGCTCGGTAGAGAAGCAAGGTGCGATCTTTGCTTTGCCCAAATATTTGATTCCCATTGTCATGACTAGACGGTTTTCCGGTTGGGGCTTTTCTGTAGTTGACGGACACGGCGATGATGTTTGCCTAGGCGACCAGCGAGTTTAGGTAGGGGTGGTAGAGAGAGGAGAAGGCGGACTCGATACAGAAGGCGCCGCCGTGGTAGTGGACGAGTATGGGAAGCTTCTGATTCAGATCTGTGAGTCTGGGGAGATAGAGGCGGGCTTTCACACACACTCGGGTAAAATATTGACGTCTTTGGAGGACACGCCTGTGGTGGGATCGACAGAAGGGGGAAGAAAGGATCGACGAGCCAGTCTTTGGGGAGAGTACATGAAAGAAGGGAGTCGAACACAGCTGCGAGCCTTGGCGGAAGCCATTAATTGCTTCAGCTTCTACAGGGGGAGGGTGATGATGCGGTGGGATTTTTGTTGCCGTGATTTTCTTGCAGCAATTTCACTCGGTGCTGCTACCATTGGCGGTGCAGGCTGGTGCTGTTAAGGATCGTGCAGGCGCTGAATTGGGGCTACCGCTTTTGAGTGCTGCAATTTGGTCTATGTCGGTAGTTAGCTGGAGATGATGCTTCCAAAATGTGGATTTTCCTTCATCGATTTTTCAAGGATTGCTGCCGTTTGATGCAATTGAAGCTTGGCTTGAAAATAAGAAAGGGGCGGAAGGATTCGGAGAAGATGGAGGACGGGTTGCGTCATCTGGTCGGAGAGGGTGCGACCATGCCCAAAGCTTGGCGAAGATGGGATGCTTGCTTTTGTAGCCGGTGAAACAGAGAATGGGCGTTGGTTGCTGCCATGGCTGCCTCCGTTCTGCTTTACGGTTGGAATCGGTGGCTACCTGTTGAGAATGATGGTCGCAATGCCTAATAGCTGATTTGCTTTTGTTCGATTGGTTTTTTTTTGGGTCGTCGATTATTTATTAAAATCAAATTGGGGCTTTGGATTTGGGTGACTTCATGGAGGACAAGCTGAATTTTAGGGGTTGGCTGATTGCGGTGATAGGCTGTGAGAAGATGGGGAAATAATCAAGGGGCTGGATGTTAGCTGCCACTTTTGACGGTGGTGATTTTCTTCAGCCGTTTTCATTGATTTCGGTGGGTTTGGATTTTGGACGGCTTGTTGGACCAGAGAAGAGAGGACTGGACACCATGGCTGCTGAATTTGGGGAAGACGGAGATGGGTTTTAATGGCTGCCTAGAATCGTGGCTGCTGTAATGGATCGGGGCTGCTGTAATTTTGGTGTAGCCGATTTTATGTGTTGGCTTTGGACGAATTTATGGTACTGCTCTTGGCTAGGACGTTGGCTGGACGAAGAAGATGGGTAGCGACGACTGCTTGGAGGTTGTGAGGCAAAGTATTGAGCAGTCCATGGATGAATCGTGGTAGGAATTTTGCTGTTGGATTTTCCAGTTGGCCTTTGCTTCATGGCTGTCGAGTTGGGGAGGATGGTGGAGTACCAAACTGGTGCTCCAACGGTGTGCGGTTGCGTATACTCATGCAGCAAACAAAATCATGGATTTAAATATTTAATTTTTTTCAAAATAATTTTAATAAGTTCATCGAGATTTTTAATTTACTTTTTAGCCCTTTTTGAATTTATTATTATTATTATTATTATTATTATTAATCTTAAAATTTTATAGCAGTTTGCTTTATAACCATATTTTAGATTATATTTATAATTGTATGTATGATTTTTCCAATTAGATGGTTTTATAATTTTGCCCATATTTCAACGTTAAAATTTTTTAGGGGATTTGAGTCATAATTTTATATTTTCGAGAATGTTTACAAAATGTCCCATTTTATAGCAAAATTAAAGATTCTATCAAAAATATGATTTTTATGAAATTCCACTTAAAACATACATTTAATTAACATTTTAATATTTAACAGTGTGAATTTAATATGAAATTAAATGAAAAGTTTTAGACTTATCAATGACATTTAATTGCACTTGTTCATTTTTTGTTCATTGGGTTCAATTATATTATCTTCAGGTAAAGTTACATCCTTATGAATAAAATTCTAAAATTTTAAGTCTTGGCCCATGATAACGATCTACATTCTACGTTTCCAATATTCATAATTTGTGCTATCAAAATATGGTGATCTAGTTATAGAATAACCTTTGCCATGTCTAATATTCACTTTTTTCTTAGTTGTCATAATCTCTTTGGATTAATTTAAAGACCACTATAATACCACTTGTAAGCACATATGGAATTGATAAAAGAAAGGAACAAAAAACATAGAGATCCAAGAGAAAACAAGATAAATTGCAAACATCATAAAAAATATTCTAGAGAAGACACCACAAATTATAATATTTAGTTAATATACTTACTCTACTCTCCAAGTTAATGCTTTGACTTGGATTCCACTAGTCATCTTAAAATCTCAAGTTAAAGTGGTATGATCTTAATTATCTTTTGAATTACACAAACGACTCCAAATGGCACGTGAAGTTTTCAACATATCATAACGGAAGCTTTTCTTTTGAATTGGACAGCCCCTAATTCAAGGTAAAATAGATAAAACTAAAATAAAGCTTACAGCCAACTGAACAACATAGAAGAACAAAGCTAAAGTTTTAGTAGGATGGTCATAACGATCTTCAATATACTGCTTCTGAAAGGTAGACAAAGGATCATAGAGAATGCTTTAAGATAAATTTGCACTTTTAAAATGATCTTCTCTAACTTGAGTTTCTAGCTAAAATTTATTTTTTTATTCATAGCTTTTAATTCATCATTTTTAAAATTGATAAGATAGATTTTCTCCACCAAATTTTCAACTAATCAGATTTTTCTCAACAACTTGTAACAACTTAACACGCCAAGATAACTCATCATAACATACTAACTAATTTTACCATGTTATTGTCTAAATTAACTATCCATTGATCTAACTCAAAAACTATCAAAATTTTAAAGCTAAAATTGTTGAAGTTTTTACAGAAAAATTGTTGGTCCCGAGTTTATGGCTTAAACCAAGAAGGGAGGGGTGAATTGGATTTTTAAAATTCCTTTAAATAATCTTGGATACAACCCCTGTTATGATCTAGCCCCTTCAAGCAAATAAAACAGAAATTTAAAAGCAGCAAACAGAACACACAAATTATAGTGGTTCAGGGTAACCTTCCCTAATCCACTCCTCCAAGGTCACACCGTTGTGACTTGGGTTTCACTAAGTATTTCACCAAATACAATAGAGTCTCTGCTCTCTTCTAGATTCACAGCTCTAGGGGGCTTAAAACAGACTCAGCACAAGTAGGTGATGAGTATTACTCCAATCACACACTACTTTGCTTTCACTTGACCTTAGTCACTAAAATTAAATCAAGTTCAATAAAATAGAGAAAGTAATAAAGAATGTTTCTACACGTTACTGTTGTGTAGAGGTAGATTTAGTGCGGAGAAGAACTTGTGAAGAAGACTAAATGATTCAGCAAGTAGCTTTTGACGGTTTAAGTGCAGAGTTCTTCTTCTAGATGTTGGCTTGATCACTTAATGCACTTAGGAATGAGAGTTGTGCTCAATCAATGAAGTTTTAGCTACTCACAACGTCTGTCTTGAATGCCTTATATAAATGACGAGAGTATTCGAACGTTTGAAAGTAGGTGACGTGCATTAAATGCGCCAACATTCGAATATTTTCGACCGTTACGAACCATGTCGCAGGTGGAGTAGACTTCGGGTGCTACTTCACCCAAGTCGCAGACTGGAGTCGATTTCGAGTGCGACTTCGGTCTTCAGCAAGCTTCTCAAGTTCCTCCTCAGGTCGACTTGGTCTTGAACTTGACCCAAGTCACAGGTGAAGTCGACTTCATGTGCGACTTCACTTTCTGTATTTGCTTGATGAACTTGAAATCTTTGGAAACGACCTTAGTTGCTTGATATTCTTCACATTAATTGTTCTTCCACTGATTTCTTTTTCTTGGAACTCAGTATGATCATCTTTTCTTGAAATCTTTTAACTTCATGTCTTGAAGTTAGAATGCTTGAATCTTGAATTTCATAGAAATGTCCAAATGAGTATTCCTTGATTTGTTCATGTAATTCTGCTTGTCTTGGACTTGATTTATCTTCATTTCTATTCCAAGTCGAATGTTTGGGTCAACTTGGGTTCCAACTTCACTCAAGTCGTATCCGAAGTCGACTTGGTATACGACTTCACTTTCTGAATTTCCAAATTCAGTGCTAGACGTTATGAGTTATTCGAAGTCGATACTGGAGTTGACTTGGGTCTGCGACTTCACTCAAGTCGCAAATGAAGTCGACTTAGCTCTGCGACTTCGCCTGCCTTAAATTAAATTTCAGCGCTAGCCATAAAATCCCATTTGAAGTCGTAACCGGAGTCGACTTGGGGATCGACTTGACCTAAGTCACTGCCTGAGTCGACTTGGGAATCGACTTGACCTATCAGACTTCATATTTTTCATTTTTATATCCTAAAACATTTCACAACACATGTTAGTAAATAGAACTTACTCAAATTGAATTGTTAATCATCAAAACATAAACTTTGCTTATTTTTTCATTGATTCCAACAAAAACCTCAACAGTTTCACAACACAACTTTGATACTTACTTCTTACAACTGTTCATCGCAAGCCATATCATGACAAACAATCCAAAAATAGATTTCAAGTATTAAATTCTTAACTTGTCCATAATCAAAACATTATAACACAACACCACTACTATAGATGTGATGAAGTTATTGAATTTTTCATTTAAGTTTTTCTCCTTGTTGATGGTGATTAACCTAAGAGAAAAATGAATCAAGTTGTTAGTTCATGAGTCCGCCTGTAGTTTAGTACCAATCTAGAAGATAATTAAAAATTGTATTATTATAAAATGTGAGTCGAAGTTAGTTAGTGGAACCTGAACAATTTTTCTTAAAGAGTGGAGTATGTTTGAACTTGATCAAAACACTATAAGTATTCTTGTCTTTCTAATTTAATTTTAATTTTATGGTTTGAATTTGTGCTTCATAAAGTACTTTTATGTCAAGGTTCTTTAAATAACCATTATATGGGACCAATAGTATTCTTGTTGACTAGTCGAGATTATCATATCAGATAAAGTGCGAAGCTTTCATATGGACTTTAGAAGGAAAAGCTTAGACTTAGTTTCATAGTCTACTGCCTTCTTTCTTTCATAACATCATTCAAAATGCTGACTAGCAGTTTTCCCACATAGTTCATTAGTTGAACAATTCATGCATAGTACCCTTTTGATTTTATGTTAATAAGATAAGGAGGTATGAAACTTTTAAGAGAGTACATCTAATATTTCAATTTGTAAGTAACATAGATCCGAGGATTAACCCCTGAAGTCCAAATATTCACACCCATTTCAAAAATTTTAATAAGAAAAGTTTTCATGGATTTGAAGGAAAACGAGCAAAAAATAATAGCTGACCTATTCTTTAAAGTGAACAAGAAGATGAATGTAGGCGAAAGTTATCATCAAAGTAAACCAACAAGAGTTACATTAGCTGAGAAAGAGCAAGCCCATAAGCAATTTGAAACCTTGTATCAAAGGCTCTTAAAAAAATGAGGAGAATGTAGACAGGTCGTCCATGTTGGTCTCGAGTTAATGACAAATACCCAAGAGGGGAGGGGTGAATTGGGTAATTAAAATTTTTCAACTTAAACAGAAATTTTACCTTGGTTTAGTTCAATCCCCTTCAATGAAACAATAGGAAAGCAATAATAGTAGAAATATAAATTAATGGACAAGATTTTTATAGTGGTTCGAGCAAACTTCCCTAATCTACTCTTCCAAGCTCACACCTCTTGTGACTTGGGTTCCACTATGTATTATATCAATACAACTAGAGCCTCTGCTCTTTTCTAGATTTCAGCTCTAGGGGGCATCAGCAACTCACAGCAGAAGTAGGTGACGAGTTCCACTCCAATCACACAGTACTGTGCTTACACTTGATCTTAGTTACCCAAACTAAATCAAGTTCAATACAACAAGAAAGAGTAAAAGAAAGTTTCTATACGTTACTGGTGTGTAGAGACAGATTTGGCGCAGAGAAGAACTTTTAAAGCAGGCTTAATGATTCAGCAAGCAGCTCTTGGCAGTTTGAAAGCAAGGTTCTTCTTCTAGATGTTGGCTTGATAACTTAATGCACTTAGAGATGGGAATTGTGCTCAATCAATGATGTTTCGCTACCCTTCACGTTCATCTTGAATGCCTTATATAAATGGCGAGGGAATCCGAACGTTCGCAAGTAGGTGGCGCACATTTAATGCGCCAACGTTCAAAAAATTTCCGACCGTTGCGACCCAAATCGCAGGTGGAGTCGACTTCATGTACGACTTCGCCCAAGTCGTAGGTGGAGTCGACTTTGGGTGCGACTTCAGCTGTACTCAGGCTATTTAAGTTCTTCCTCGGGTCGACTTGGTCCTGGACTTGACCCAAGTCGCAGGTGAAGTCGACTTCGGGTGCGACTTCACTTCCTGTACTGGCTTGTTGAACTTGAAATCTTTGGAGACGACTTTGATCACTTGATTTTCTTCAAATTAATGTTCTTCCCTTGATTTATATTATTTGAAACTCAGTATATTCATTCTTGCTTTACATTCCATGTCTTGAATCTTGAATCCTTGAGTCTTAGTTTGCATCAAATGTGTGATCTTGATTTTCCATGATGAATACATGCAACTTTGTTTGATTTGGACTTGATTTGATCTTCATTTGGCCTAAGTCGAATATTTGAGTCTACTTGGTCTTCAATTTTACTCAAGTCGAGCATTGAGTCGACTTGATCTGCGACTTAGCTCTTCAAGTTTCGCTCTGTCAGTTTGAAGTCGAAGCTGGAGTCAACTTCACCTGCGACTTCACTCAAGTCGCATGTGGAGTCGACTTGGTCTGCGACTTCGACAGCTCTCGTCCCCAATTTCAACGCTGGACAGAAAATCATGGTTGAAGTCGATGTTGAAGTCGACTTGGTCTACGACTTCACCCAAGTCACATGCGGAGTCGACTTCGTTTGCGACTTCAGCAGCTTTGCTCCCCGATTTCAACGCTGGACGAAAAATGCCACTTGAAGTCGCTGCTGGAGTCGACTTGGCCTAAGTCAATGCCTGAGTCGACTTGGAGATCGACTTTACCTATCATGCTTCATTTTCTTCATTTTTATATCCTTTAATCATCTCATAAACATGTTAGTAATCAAAACTTACTCAAATTGATTTGTTAATCATCAAAACATAGACTTGACTTATTTTGCCATTGATTTCAATACATGTTTCCAACAATCTTCCCTTTTTGATGATTGACAAAACTGATTTGAGTATATACCTTTCAATGTCTTTAAAACATACTATTTTATCTTGTTTTGGTATCTTTAGAATAATCACTAGTCTTTTGCATTTTGAAGTTTGACATACATATTCCATTTCCAATAAATCACAAGTTAAAACCATTCATACAAGCATTTAAAACCGAGACTACTCAAATCCTAATCTCTTCTCCCCATTTTTGTCAATTGATCAAAAAATAGAGATGGAGCGGATTAATCCTTTGAGAATGGTGGGGGATGCTCCCCCTGAACCTGTGCTCCCCCTCAGCTTGTGCTTTTCGAAGTTCATTTATCCTATCTTATTGTTCCTAATTTAATTCAATCATCCCCATATCATTTCTTATTTTATAAAAAGATTCTTTTGCTAGAGGTTTGGTAAATATATTTGCAATTTGATCTTTTGTTTTCACATATTCTAAACAAATATCATGATTTTCTACATGTTCTCTAATAAAATGATGTCTTAGGTCTATATGCTTGGTCCTAGAATGCAATACTGGGTTTTTAGTTAAACATATTGTACTAGTATTATCACATCTAATAGGTATATCTTTAAAGTCCATACCATAATCCCTAAATTGTTTTTTCATCCAAAGCAATTGGGCACAACAGCTCCCGGCGGCAACATATTCGGCTTCCACGGTGGATAGAGCAACACTAGTTTATTTTTTTGAAAACCATGAAACCAACATGTTCCCAAGAAACTGACATGTTCCACTAGCGCTTTTTTTATTTACCTTGTAAGAGGCAAAATCCGCATCCGAGTAGCTGATTAGATCAAAATTAGAACCCTTTGGATACCAAAGTCATATGTTAGTAATATCTACTAAATATCTGAAAATTCTTTTTACAGCTACCAAGTGTGATTCTTTTGGACATGATTGAAATCTAGAGCACATACGAACACTAAACAGTATATCGGGTTTAGAAGCAGTTAAATATAATAAAGAGTCTATCATGCTTTTATATAACTTTAAATCAACTAATTTGCATTTCTCGTCTTTGTCAATTTTAATGGTTGAGCTCATAGGTGTGTTTGCCCCTTTGCTATTTTCCATGCCAAACTTTTTCAACATTTCCTTGACATATTTGGACTGATTGATGAAGATTCCTTCACTTAGTTGCTTAATTTGTAGTCCAAGGAAGAAGTTTAGCTCTCCCATCATACTCATCTCAAATTCCTTCTGCTAAGCTCAGAAAATTCTTGATAAAGGATCTCATTAGTAGCACAAAAAATAATATCATCTACATAAATTTGAATAATCAAGATATCTTTTTCTTTATACTTGATAAACAAAGTGGTGTCTACCTTTCCTTTTTAGAAGTCATGATCAATAAAAAATTTGCTCAATCTTTCATACCAAGCCCTTGGAGCTTGTTTTAATCCATATAATGCTTTGGTTAATTTGTATAAAAATTTAAATTGATTTTTCTCTTCAAATCCAGGTGGTTGTTCAACATACACCTCTTCATTTATATACCCATTCAAAAATGCACTTTTAACATCCATTTGAAACAACTTAAAGTCATGTGAGATGCAAAAGCTAGTAAAATGCGAATGGCCTCTAATCTAGCAACCGGAGCATAGGATTTGTCAAAGTCTATTTCTTCTTCTTGTGAGTATCTTTTTACCACAAGTCTAACTTTGTTTCTCACCACAAGTCCACTTTCATCTAATTTATTCCTAAAGACCCATTTTGTACCATGACAATACAGTTTTTTGGTCTTGAAACAAGATGTCAAACTTGGTTTCTTTCAAATTGATTTAGCTCTTCTTACATTGCAATGACCCAGTTTTCATCATTAAGAGCTTGGTCAATAGTTGTTGGTTCAATTTTTGACACAAAAGCATATTGTCCACAAATATTCTGTTTTGACCTTCTAGTCTTTACACCTTCATAGATATTCCCTATAACTTGCTCAACTGGATGAACATTTTTTAACTTTAAATCAGTTGGAGGTTTATAGGAATTATTACCTTCACTTACCCTTTCTTCCGTAGATTCTTCTTGCTTTTCCACATGCAATTTTTCAAGGTTACTTGTGACATCATTTGCATAACTTAAATCATCTTTTCTTTTGGAGCATGGATTAAATTCATCAAAAACAACATGTATTGACTCTTCTACAACTTGGTTCCTTTTATTGAAGACTCTATATGCTTTGCTATTTGATGAGTAATCAAAGAATATTGCCTCATCACTCTTAGCATCCAGTTTTCCCAAGTTGGTTTTTTCATTGTTCAAAACATAACATATGCAACCAAAAGCATGAAAATATGAGATATTTGGTTTTCTACCTTTCCAAAGCTCATATGGGGTGTTTTTCAAGGTTGCTCTAATGGTAACTCGGTTCAACACATGACAAGCTGTACTTACAGCTTCACCCAAAAATTTCTTGGATAATTTAGTCTCATTTAGCATTGTTCTAGCCATCTCTTGTATGGTTCTATTTTTTCTTTCAACCACTCAATTTTGTTGTGGAGTTCTTGGTGCGGAAAATGTGTGGTGAATTCATTTTTCATTACATAATTCTATGAATCATTTATTTTCAAACTCACCACCATGATTACTTCTAATGGTCATAATAGTACTTTGTTTTTCATTTTGCACTAAGTTTACAAAAGTTGCAAACATAGAGAAGGCTTCATCTTTGCTAGCTAAGAGAATTACCCATGTGAATCTTGAAAAATCATCAACTATTACGAATATATACTTCTTTCCACCAATGGTTAAAATATCGGATAACCCATATAGATCTATGTGTAGCAATTCAAGTGGCCTAGTGGTAGAAATCTCCTTTTTGGTAGAGAAAGGAATTTTAGGTTGTTTTGACAGTTGACATGCCTTACAAATTTTATCTTTGTCATATTTGAATTTTGGCAATTCATCTACTAAATTTTTTTTCCATAGGGTCTTAATATTTGTCATGTTTATATGCCCAAGCCTCTTATGACAAACCCATGGATCATTGTCAATGACCATTAGACATTAACCATCTAGTTCATCAAGTGAAACCAAATATACATTTCCATATCTTTTTCCGCTAAACATGATATGTTCTCCATCAAATACATTGCATATAGATGATTCAAACACAACCTTGTATCCTTTGTCACATAATTGGCTAATACTCATTAGATTGTGCTTGAGTCCTTCAACAAATAACATATCCTCCATACTTGCATTTGAAATACTATAAATGTTTTATTTACCTTTGATTTTACCTTTCTCGTTATTTCCAAAGGTAACAGTTCCATCGTTGCAAGGCTTGAGTTTATGAAATAAACTTCTTTCTCCAGTTATATGCCTTGAGCAACCACTATCCATGAACCAAACGTTGCTTGCCTTTGCCTTGAAACATACCTGAAAAATGAGCAAATAAAGCTTATCTCTTTGGTACCCATTTTATGGGTCCATTTGGGTTAGTAAACTGATTTAATCTTTGTTATTTTATTCTTGAAAGTCTAAATCTTGTGTTTCTTGGAACCCAAACTAATTTTGCGCCATGGTCATACAGTTTCTTAAAGTTACATTTATAAATTTTGTGACCCATTTTATTGCAAAAGCTGCAAGCCATTGGTAATCTAGGAGTAGGCCTCCAAGTATGTAGTGGTTCAAAAGTTATCTTTCTAGTCCAAACAACTTGTTTCCCTTTGGGTTTGTAAATAAGTGTAGCTTTAGCTTGATTTTTTCAAAGTTTTGGCACACTTGATTTGCTACTTTCTCCTAGCTCAAATGTGGAGTATCCAAGAACTCTTCTATTGTTTTAAGAGGTCATGTTCAGAAACATTTTCACACTTTCTCTTGGATTAGAGAACTTATTAGAGAACTTAGTTAATGATTCATTTAAGGATTCATTCTCCTTTTTCAATTTTTCCACTTCTTTCAATAGCAGTTCATTTTCTTCTTTCAATTTTGTTGTTCTTTTTGCTAGTTTTCCATTTACAATAATAATGGAATTGCATTATTGTCTCTTTAATGATAATTTTTTTCCTAGTTTTTTTATTTTCTCATATAATGAATCATATGTATGTTGTAATTCCTCTAATTCAGCACATTTGAGACATTCTTGAATAGAAGAATGAGTAGATTGAGAATAATAAAGTTTGGAAGTTACCTTTTCATTACTGGTGCATTTTATTGAGGTGGTTTGCTCTTCCAAAACTTCCGTTGTGTTCAAAGTTTCTTCATGCTCAATCCGTGTCATGCAACATATTCTTGCGCAATTTGCTGCTTCAAAATTATCGGTTGAGGAGCTACTTGTTGATGAAGTTTCTTCATTCACGTACATTCCTCTTCCCTTAGGCCTTTGGAATTTTCGGCTTTCATATCTATCCTTCTTTTCATGATGATCCTTTTATCTTTCTTCCGGTGTATGACATTAAGCTTGCATATGTCCCATACCGCCGCATCTATAACACTTTGTAACTTTCTTCTTTTTCTCTTTTCGATGTCTCTCTTTGAAATCTTTGAAGTTCTTTTCTTTCCTTACAAACTTTCAAAATTTGCGAGTTAATAGAGCAATGTCTTCATCATCGTTGTGAGATGAGGAGGTGGACTCATCCGAGTTATGAGTAACTTTTAATGCAATTGCTCTCTTTCCTTTGTGGTGATCTTCGTTTCTTTTCTTGATTAGCTCATGTGACATTAATGAGCTAATAAGGTCTTTTAGCTTTAATGTGTTTAGGTCCTTGACTTCTTCTATTGCAGTAATCTTGGGAGTCCAAGATTCCGGTAGAGCTCTTAGGATCTTCATGACCTGTTCAAATTCGGAGATATCTTTTCCAAGACCTTTCAAAGCATTAGTAATTTTAGAGAATCTAGCAAATATTTCAGAAATATTTTCTATTTCTAGCATTTTGAATCCTTCCAATTCTCCGATCAATATATTTCTCCTTGTTCCTTGGACTTGAGAAGTACCCTCATATATGGATGTCAATGTATCTCATATTTCTTTAGCGGTCAAACAAGAGGATACTCTATCATATTCAGAGGCCGTAATAGAACAAAATAATGAATTCATAGCCTTCGCGTTGCTTTTAACAGTTTTCACTTCCTCATCGGTCCATTTTGAAGCTTTTTCATCAATTGTCAAAGTCACATCGTCTTGGATCGCAATCCAAGAGTCCATATTTGTAGCCATGATGAGTTATTTCATACGTAACTTCTAATAGCCAAAGTTGTTCCCATCAAACAATGGTGACCTAGTAAAAGATTGGCCTTCGGCAAATGCGGGAACGGAAGTAGATTGGGATGCCATATCAAAAGATCTCTTTGGTAAAACTCAAAGACCTGCTCTGATACAACTTGTTGGTCCCGAGTTAATTACAAATACCCAAGAGGGGAGGGGTGAATTGGATAATTAAATTTTTTTAACTTAAACAGAAACTTTACCCTGGTTTAGTTCAATCCCCTTCAATGAAACAACAGGAAAGCAATAAGAGCAGAAATATAAATTAATGGACAGGGTTTTTATAGTGGTTCGAGCAACCTTCCCTACTCCACTCTTCCAAGCTCACACCTCTTGTGACTTGGGTTCCACTATGTATTATATCAATACAACTAGAGCCTCTGCTCTTTTCTAGATTCCAGCTCTAGGGGACATCAACAACTCACTGCAGAAGTAGTGACGAGTTCCACTCCAATCACACACTACTTTTCTTACACTTGATCTTAGTTACCCAAACTAAATCAAGTTCAATACAACAAGAAAGAGTAAAAGAAAGTTTCTACACGTTACTAGTGTGTAGAGACAGATTTGGCGCAGAGAAGAACTTTTAAAGCAGGCTTAATGATTCAGCAAGCAACTTTTGGCAATTTGAAAGCAAGGTTCTTCTTCTAGATGTTGGCTTGATAACTTAATACTCTTAGATATGGGAGTTGTGCTCAATCAATGATGTTTCAGCTACCCTCCACGTTCATCTTGAATGCCTTATATAAATGGCGAGAGAATCCGAACGTTTGAAAGTAGGTGGCGCGCATTTAATGCGCCAACGTTCAAAAAAATTTCGACCGTTGCGACCCAAGTCGCAGGTGGAGTCGACTTCGAGTGTGACTTCGGCTGTGCTCAGGCTGTTCAAGTTCTTCTTTGGGTCAACTTGGTCCTAGACTTGATCTAAGTCGCAGGTGAAGTCGACTTCGGGTGCGACTTCACTTCCTGTGCTTGCTTGATGAACTTGAAATCCTTGGAGACAACTTTAATCACTTAATTTTCTTCAAATTAATGTTCTTTCCTTGATTTATATTATTTGAAACTCAATATATTCATTCTTGCTTTACGCTCCATGTCTTGAATCTTGAATCCTTGAGTCTTAGTTTGCATCAAATGTGTGATCTTGATTTTCTATGATGAATACATGCAACTTTGTTTGCTTTGGACTTGATTTGATCTTCATTTGGCCTAAGTCGAATATTTGAGTCTACTTGGTCTTCAATTTTACTCAAGTCGAGTATTGAGTCGACTTGATCTGCGACTTAGCTCTTCAAGTTTCGCTCTGTCAGTTTGAAGTCGAAGCTGGAGTCGACTTCGCCTGCGACTTCACCCAAGTCGCATGTGGAGTCGACTTGGTCTGCGACTTCGACAGCTCTCGTCCCCAATTTCAACGCTGGACAGAAAATCATAGTTGAAGTCGATGCTGAAGTCGACTTGGTCTGTGAATTCACCCAAGTCGCATGCGGAGTCGACTTTGTTTGCGACTTCGGCAGCTTTGCTCCCCGATTTCAACGCTGGACAAAAAATGCCACTTTAAGTCGCTGCTGGAGTCGACTTGGAGATCGACTTGGCCTAAGTCGATGTCTGAGTCAACTTGGAGATCGACTTTACCTGTCATGCTTTATTTTCTTCATTTGTATATCCTTTAATCATCTCATAAACATGTTAGTAACCAAAACTTACTCAAATTGATTTGTTAATCATCAAAACATAGACTTGGCTTATTTTTCCATTGATTTCAATACATGTTTCCAACAGTCCACTTGTCGTATGAGGTATGATGCTTTTACTCCGTTAACAATCATAAAGGATAAGATCTTCCTAGCAATAAAAGATAGGAGATTCCTAAAGCGCCCTAATTAAATGAAGTCACCCCTTAAGAAAAGAGATAGGTTTCAATGGTATGAATATCATAAAATCATGAACCCTCTACCGTGTGATGTATCCAACTTAAGAATGCAATTGGAGAATTGATATGAAAAGGCCAACTTACAAAATTTGTGAATAAAATTGAAGACTTAGAATTCCTTGTTTGTAGACTTCAACATAAAACCATCTATCAAAAGTGAGCAAAGAAAATCTCTTACACATAATATTATTACCACTATTCATGATGGACTTGCTTTTGGAGGAAGTATAAAGGCTGGGAAAAGAAAATATGCTCATTAAGAGAATGGGGCGGACAAAAAGTCATGTCATGAATCTTCCTACACTTCTCCATGGAATGAAGCAACAATTTTCTAATTCCTAATGATGATGTCATCGTAATCTCTGCTGAGATTTTAAATTGGTTAATCTGCAAAATTCTAATTTGCATAGGAAATTTTTCCACATCATCTTTTATGAAACATATTGTTATGGGTTTGCTAATAAAGAATGTGTAGTCATTCACAAGGCTTCTGATTAGTTTTATAGGCAATGAAGCACAAGTTTAAGGTATCATCTGCTTGCCCTCGACAATTGAGCTATTGCACTAGCAAGCCACCGAAGAAGTAAATTTTCTCATCGTCAACATTCCATGAACTTATAATGCAATCATCGATCGACCCATCTTGAACAAGTTAAAAGCTATAATCTCCACTTATCATCTCCATGACTATGGCAAGAATTTGGAGACTAGCTCATGGCGCACCATTGTTATTTTGCTGCTCATAAACATAAACAACCCATTAATGATATAACCCCATTTGAAGTGGAGCCAATGGTCATAATAGACGTTAGTAAGGATTCCCCACAACACATTAGCATTGGTACCACTACTAAGCTGTCATTCCGAATCACATTGACTTTTTTGTTAGATGCTAATTATGATGTTTTTACGTGAAATGCATTTTCGTTAACCAATTTATGACCATCATCCCATCAGATGAATTACCTTTAGATGAAGACACCCCCCTATGAAACCAAAAAAAGAAATTAGCACATGATGAACAAGGATTACAACCCGAGAGATAGAAAAACTATTGTCTACAAATTGTATAAGAGAAGTTCAATGTCCTAAATAGTTATCCAATGTGGTTTTAATACCTAAATTCAATGGTAAGTGGCTCCAAAAATTACACAAATGTAAGCCAACTCTAAATACACTTGCCCACTTTCTATAATTACAAGAATGTCCCTAGGAGTTTATGCAAGCCCAATAATAGTAAGTTCATTTGTTAGGATTGAGGTAGGTTTCAGATGGAAGTGAGACGATTGGAGTCAGTTGGGCATTTTAATAAAGTTATTTAATAGGTAACAATCTAGTAATGATGGTTGTGCATACATCTAACATTAGTTGCAAAGTGGTGTATATATAAGAAAATTTTGAAATATAATAGACGTATCTAAGATATACGTCAAAAGTAGTAGGCATACTTGGGATAAATCATAATTTTTTTGATTGGTAGGATAAATCATAATTCGAAACTTAAATTAGAGCATGTTATTCTGATGAGATGGAAAAAAATTGCTCTTTTCTATGCACCTTTTGATATAATTCAACATTTTAATTATACCAACCTTTTTGTTTTGTTCTTTCTAATTCTTTCATATCTTTTTATACAAATATCCTATCGATTTTGTCTTTTTTATTTATTTTTAACAATTGATTATCCTTATTATAACATATCACTCTCTCATTTTTTAAAAATTTTCGCTTTTTTTAAAAATCTTACTCTAAACGGGCCATCTATAATGTGATAGAAATAAAAATATTTCTATAATTTAATAATAGAATTTAGATTATTTTCTTGTAAATATTTAAGTCTTAGTTATTCTTATTAAATTGCGTAGATAAGCCTTTGATTGAATTTGTTTTTGTTAAACTAAAAACTATTAAAGCATGAACATTAGAATTAGACAGGTAAACTATATATAAAATGAATGAACAATGGACATAGCTACGAATTTGTATTCTGCTTTTCCCATTATAAAATTAAGCGGGACATGTTATGGTGTATCAATATTAATAAATGGATTTTACATTTGTAATGAAATTAAAATCTAACCCGTTAAATGTTGGGCAATATCTACTCAAGTGGGTTATATTTGCTTAAAAGTATAAAATGAAAAGCTCTTAAATGTATTCGGGCCTGCTTCTATGTAAACCATGTAACTGAGTTATATAGAAATGCTTCCATATAACCCCTCCAAATTTTAAGATTTTGATGCTTGATGGAAAACACAATTCATTTATTGTATTTAACATCATTTGTTTATTTATAAGACTAAATTTCATCTAAATCAAGTATGTGCGTTGACCGCATTTACTCAAAAATAGGTATATTCATATGTAAATTAGGAAAAATGCTTAGATCAATTTACGTATATATTAGAGTGTAGTTGTACTTTATAGAATTATTTATCAATATAGTAATGATATCTCAGATAGTTCAGATGTTGAAAATGCTATTTAAAAATCGATATTTGACATTAAATTATTTTATTACATTGACTTTACATATTTGTAAATAAGGCTCATATACAGTAATATTAGGCAAATGAAAGGATTTCCGCAATAATATAAGTGATGCTAAACATAATAGACTGAGTGAATATTTCATCAGTCATCTAGATCTTGGAAATAAAATGAGTTATAAAAATGGAGTTTCATAGAAACATCCCCGAAATTTATTCATAAATGTATTAGAATGTTATATAATATTTTAGGTATAATATTTTAGACAGTTCCAACATTATTTAACGACTTTGAAGTTGACATATAAATCAAATTATTATATGATGTGTAGGTCATGAAAAGCATTTAGATTTATTTGTAAATGTATTAGAATATTATAATACTTTAGGCATGATGTTTTAGATAATTTAAATTCTCTATGAACAACTTTAGAATTGATATATAAATTAATTAATTATATTACCTTAATGGTACATATTTAGACGAGGCTTATCACATATTGGTTTTCAAAAATTTTAGTACATTAGTTAAATATAACACTAAATAAAATGGATTAGAATGACTTTTGACTTCTTCATCAAAATATTCATTTTTAATCACAATGCACCCTAATACACCCAGTAGTACATAGCTATTATATACGTATTGTTGTGTGGGTCGAACCAGTGCTTGAGGCTCTCTGTGTAGGCACGTTTGCGGACATGGCGGGCTGGCTTGGCTTGAACTCTATTGCAATTCGAGATCCGTAATCAGTGGGCTGGACCGAACATTAATTATAAAGGCTTTCGTCAATTCTTGTCGTCCGTTTGGCAGCGGGGGAGAATCAATACATTTTTTTTATATATGAATTGATATTTTAATTATCTAATTATTAATTTTTTAATTTTTTATATTTTGATATAATTATTTTATTTATTTCTATTTTACGTAAATTAATTATATTACCTCAGTGCACAGGGGTGATTTTAAAAAAATGCCACTGATTTTTAAAAATAAAAAAATATCTAAAAGTATACAAAAATAATAAAAATTGATACACATGTTAAATACATCTAGATTAACATTTGTATAAAAATTTTTCAAAAAAATAAAAAATAGATTTTTGCACCCAGGTGCGTCGAAGCTTAGTGCACCTAGGTGCACTAGATTGGAGCTCTCATATTTTTACGTAAAACTTTGTTGTAAATTAAATACATTTATATTAACATTTTTAATAAAAGAAAAAAATTATAGCACTAGTCAACCACTTAACTTGATATAGTTCTTCAAGTAATAAAATATAAACTGTCAAAATCAAATTAAATTACTCTTTAAAAATAAAATTATAAGCAAATTTATGCAATCTCAATCAATTCCGACGCATAATTCCGTTAGTCTAAACTAAATAATTGCTTACTTAGTCCAATTCAATAAGCTTATTTTAAAATTATTTTATATTTTTCTATAAAATTATTAATAGATATATTTAATATATAAATTAAGTTTCATTTTTAAAAATATATATTTTTAGATTTATAAATATAGGAATATTTTAACCATTTTTAATAGTTGAAGATTATTAAAACAATCATGTGTTTAAAAATATAAAAAATATACATATATCCAGAAATGATAAAGCTTCGTTTATATTTTAAATACACCTAAATTAAACAAATTTATAAAAGCAAGAGCGAGAGTTAAGTAAAGTATTATTTAGCCTAGACTCATATGACCATCCCTCGATCCTAATAGAGTACTTCAAATAATAAAACATAAACAGTGAAAATTAAATCAGATCATGCTTTAAAAATAAAATTCCACAGCAAATCTGTGGGTTCGTGTCTGATGGGTCTCTTCAGGGGAATCAGATTCTCATGGATCTTATGGACCTAACGAACCGCTGGAAGGAGCGAACCCCAGTCAGAAATTGGCGAACGCGTAGTTGCCATGATGACTCGGAATTGGCCGTTGGGTATTTTTGCCGCACGCGCGCATGCGCGCTCGACCCTGCCCTGCCATTGGTGCCCCCCCACCTCCTCATGTCCCGCCACGTGCGGAAGGTAATGATGGGTGCAGTGTCCTGCTGCGAAGGAGTGTCTCTGCCTGGGCATGCATATGCATAGGCCATGATCGATGGCATGGCTGTCTTTGTGGAATCTGTGCAGGGGATTTGCATATATTTCCTCGAGTTTTTTAAATTTGTACTTTTAGGTGTTAAGTTTCATATTTACAACATGACTTTAAGTTTTGAAAATATACAATTTTGGTCCCACCACTAACGTAAAACCCAATACTGTTAATTTTTTAACTTAGAATGGCCTTTTTGATATTTTAATATATATTTTTCTAGTAACAAATCCATAAAAAAGTAGCCTAGTCTATTTAAGGTTTAATTAAATTAAACAAAGGGTACTTTGATCATTTTAGGTAAAAAATTAACAACGGTTGGGTTTCACGGTGGTGAGGGACCAAAAGTTCACGCCATCTATTGGAAATATGAAACTTAAGGGATAAAAGTGCAATTTTAAAAAATCTGAGACACCTATATGCAAATCCCCACTATTTGTGCTTGGTTACTCGTAGCCGGTGCTTCTACCAAATGAATTAGCTGGATCCAAACCAAACCAGCGATGAGGGTGAAAACCACCCACTTTTAGTCGTAGATGCCAGGATTAGAATCGATGCCATTCGCCACTAGCAAATCCCTCAGTCTTGTAAAAATGATAAAAGGAAATACTTCGGCAACACCATATACATATAACTTATGAGAAAACTAATTTTAAATATGATCTATTGTAGGAATCTGTAAAATATGAACTAAAATAAACTATTTAATGTGGGAATATCTTTGAAGTTTATTTTTATTTTATTTTTCTATTATAATATAAGGAAATTAATTTCTAATATTTTTATTGTGAAAATTTACAAAAATATGAAAAATATCATATTAGTTTATTTTTGATATTTTGGCAAATTATAATCATCTCAACTGGTATTACAATCAAATTCTGAGACCTTCTAACAATTTTCATATAACATGTTCACGAATATTTAATAATATTCTTACAAAATCTCCTTTTTTCCTTGTTTGGTGAACAATCTCATAAAACAAAAGAGATTGACATAAAGACTTGGACCAGCATTGGCTACATGTATGCAGAAATGTTGTACTATAATGCTGCAAGCGTTGGAGCCATATTATTTTATCTAAAGTAAGGAATATTGTTAAAATATTTTTATTTTAAAGGAATTTTTTGTAAATTTCTATAATAATAGTATTGGAAAATTAATTTTAATATTATTTAACGAGGCAATTTGCAAAATTTGGAAGGAAACAAACTGATTTTTTAATGGAAGAAATATGTTATATATATAAGAGATATATGAAAATTGGAAAAAAGTTATATTCATATATTAGTTCTTAGGTTTATTATATGTAAAAGTTATTCTATTTGTATATCGTTAATATTTATATTTTATTATTAGTTAATTATTTGTAATTATTTCCTACCAGTTTTGTCATAATTGGAAGGAAAATATTTGTTGCAAATAATAGATTTTGAGAATCCTCATAAGGGCACCTTGTTCACTTAATTTTTTTTAAAAAAATGATGACTAAAGATATGTTTTCAATTTAATTTCATGTAAACATAGCAAGGTATTTTACAACTTCATAAAACTGAGGGTGATATTTACAACTTGGTGCAAAATTGCAACTAAGCTTGTAATTTGAAGGATCTGATTGCAATTTCATGCACACGTTGCAAAGTCCTTGCAAAACCTTCTCTAAATATTTAATTTGAATGAAATTTTACTACAAATAACCCGAAGTATTATTTTAAACGAAATGATCGATTTGATTAGATTTTTTGAATAAAACTTAAGTAGATTTTGAGTAATTATCAAGATAGACCTAAACCAAGAGGTTCTAAGAATTCAATTAAATGAAACCCGTTCCATTGAACTGGAATTTTCAGATGGTAGATGTTCAATCATATCTCCCGAGTATGCTATAAAAAAAATCTATCTCCCAATTAAAATTTTCTTAAAAATGAAAATCTGCTAACCAACCAAGATATCCTTATTAATTATTAACTAGTTGCTTTTATTTGTAAGTCACAATTTAAACCATGTTAACCATCAGATGCATAAGAACATGCAGACATGAAGTTCTATAATCTCAAAAAGATCTATGTACAAGTACCATTCAAGTCTAATCCATGCCATGGCAAAAGCCAACCGATAAAAGCAATCTTCTTCATTGGTCCGCGGGAACGGAGGTTGTGTGAAAAGCAAGTGATCTTTTCATTGGATCTTTTTGAAAAGCGTGAAAGGAAAGTTCATTCATTAGTCATTATATTTTAATGTTCGTACAAACTTCACTCTTCACTTAACAAGGGGAAGTTCGCCCATTATATTTTAATGTTCGTACAAACTACACCCAAGCATGGAAAATTCATCCACTTTTTGGTTCTTACCTTTAACTGAAATTCTAACAATTTTCAGAAAATCTGCATTTTAAACTATCTAATCTAAAGTATTTGTATTTAAAACTTGAAATTTTATATATTAATAATTTAATTTCTATAAAATTTGGTTCTTTACATTTTAGACCTTCAACTCTACGGCATTAAAAATTACTATTAAAATCTTATAAAATGATTAAAATGCTACTTACATTTTAAATCAAACTTCGCATATTTTAAAATGCTAATATGCAAATCAAAATTTTAAGAGTGTTTTTAACGCTGTGACCGCGTGAGGACGAATACTTTAAATCAAACTTTACATGATTTAAAATGCGAAAGATATTTTAGAAATTTTACAAGATTTTAACTATGATTTTTGATGCTTTAGGGCTAAGGATCTAAAATACAAAGAACTAAGCTTCACAAGGTTTAAAATGCTAATACACTTATCTCGAGATTTAAAATGCAAATACACACAACTAAAGAGTTTAAAACGCAAATCGCACAATAATTTTCTTCATGTGGCCCCTATTTTGGGTCTGTTTTGGCTAAGCTGTAATTTGTAAAATCTATTGCGGCACTTGTATTTAGAGCTTCCATGAAAAGCCCAGCAAGAAAAAAATTATAGATTATTTGGCCTGTACTTTGAAAAGTGACTGTTCATTATTAATCCGTTTGTCTATCAAATTTTAACTAAAAAAATTAGGATATTCTCTTTTAAGTCACTTGAATGAGTATTCTTTATTTCTAAATAAAATACCAAATATCGAAGTAATAATATAAGAGTTTGATAAATGTCATATGCATAATAAATTCTTGAAAATATAAAATTAAGTATGATAACAGTTAAAAATACAAAACAAAATATAAATTAATACTATCAAATAGATGTTCAATAATCTTATTCCTTGTACCATCTTGAAGAGTTATTGTCTTTGCAACTGATCCATTGAAAGTTCCTTGAGTAGTTTCATCATCTTCATCAACCTTGTCTTCTTCTCTCAACAGCTCATCATCAATCGATAATGAATTCTATGTCTGTGCTACTATTTCTCCATATCATTGTAACAAAGTCGATATGAGCTTGTATGTCATACAAATAAGTACGCATGCTATTTAAAATGACAAATCTATTTTTCCACACTCCAAATGTACTCTCAATTGAGCACCTCAAACTTGAACAATAGAAGTTCAAAACTTCATCATGGTTTCTAAATCCAATAGCACACCTAAAATTAGGCATATGATATCATTCTTTTTTATGTGGTCGTATATACTATAATATTTGTCTACACATTTATGTCAAAAGCAGCTTTATGTCAATATTTAAAACATTCATTTAAAAAATTATAAATAACAAAGTAATAAGATTACTTATCCAAACCTACAAGAGGATTAGGAAATTTAAGTTGCCTATTTCTAAGAGCTTTTGAAGATATATGAGAATTATGAGCAGTTCCTTCCCATTTAGTGAATGCAAAGGTGAAGCATATATTGGAATCACATGTTGCCGAAATAATTTAAGTTAGAAAATTTTTTCTCCCCATATATCATGCTTGTTCAGTAGAAGAAACAACACATTGAACATGTGTACCTGACGAGCTGCGTATATATCTAATTAAAATGCTCGTTTTAACATAAGTATACGTGCTGATCAAGTAATAAAGAGTGAGTTAAGTATTGTTCCCACGAGGATATGGTCTAAATAAGATTATTAATTAGTTCAGTTGCTTTCGGTGAGTAGAAAGGGATTTCATAATTGAGGTTAAAAAATACAAAATACGTAAAAGAAATAGAGAAAAGTTTAACGGAATAGCATGAATACTAAAAAGGAATTATCAAATGGGGATGACAGATGGGATAGTCGAGAATCCTTGAATCTAAACTATATTGAATTGTTTCCTTCTTTTTAGATTATGCAGAAATTTTCTAGTCCAAGTTCAATAATCTTTATATATATCTTCCAACACATATAAAGCTAATTACACAACATTCAATCGTTATGTTCCCATGTAATTAAATGAAATAGAATTGATAAATACATAACTTGTTCATGACTATATAGGGTTTAACGGTATATTCCTATCCGTTAAACAATTCCCCTTAACAAAGGCAGAAACCTATGCCCAACACATGAATCTGGCATGGATTTTTCTTTTCTAATGATGAATCTTGCAATTAAATCATCTTACAAGGTAACTAATCTTGTAAAAAGCATTAGACAACATATGCAAGGGTAAATCCACACAACACAATCATATAGAAATCAAATATTCATTTCTGAATCGTAAAGAACCGAAACAGTATAGTTAGATCTTAATTATCTCAACTTCCCATCTATGGGAGTTTAGCTCAAAGACATGGCATCAACACCCATTACATCCAAGATGAAAGTATTCCAAGAAAACAGAGAAAAGGAAAAAGAATGATAAAAAGAAAAACTGAATCTCGTGAGCTTCCACCAACGAGATCGGATTTCTTCTTTGGATGCACTAAAAATGAAGTCCTTTTTCTTCTCCGTGCGGTTGCTCCATCTGCTCTCTCTCCTGGCATGATTCCCTAGGTATCTATTTAATTCACTTAGTCCGTATGGCACACGTGCAGAAACGCACATGTGCGGATTGGCCGTGGTGCCTAAGCGCCCCAAGTCGGCGCCTGGGCGCCAACTCACTGGAAGCTTTTTGCCGTGTGAGGTGCTGGAACATCTGGCTAAGGCATGTAGGTTGGCGCCTGGGCGCCCGCCTGCCTGCTTCTTCACTTTGCTCTGTTCTTCATTCGACTCACTCACCAGCCTATAGTTGTCCGTCCTTCCTGCAAAATCAACTAAAACTAAATAACTAAACTAAAAATGCCTATTTTGTACTAAAAATACATTAAAAAAACTACTTAATGCTCCTAAAATGCAAAGTGAATGAAAACTATGCTAAATTGGTGCAAACTAACCACATTCTCTTGGACTAACACACAAAACTAGTCTGAAATGAGCCATGATAACTAGCATAGCTTTTCTATAATCCTTGAAATATGGATAGTATCTTTCATAATCTTTTATCTTATGGCGTATGTCCCTAAAATTTAGATCATCATGTTTTATCAAATTATTTGACATTTTCAAATTTGATTGAAGCACAAAATGAAAATGTTTACTAACAGTCTCCCGTAAGCATTGGAAACACTTTTGCACCATTTTATTTTCAACCCTATGACCTATAGTCCATAAAAACATGTCACCCTCAACCTTGACAATCTTTTTTTTTTTTTTTGAATAAACTTAACCTTGATAATCTTAGTACTCCTTAATCCATATTCTCAACCAAAGTAGTGCAAAATGTATGGAATATGTATTTTTCCATCCTAAATATCTCATGATAGTCAAAATCATGATCCAGGAAAATATCCTTAACAAAATGGTAACCAATATGTTGATGCCCTACACGGTTGTTTTAAGTAAAATTTTATGTAATATGCATTGGTAAATATTGCACCAATGGATGCAAGTTCAACAATATCATCACACTAGCTCTCATCATTAATGCTTAATGACATATCTATTATGTCAAAAATAAACAAAAAATCACAGTAATATATATAATTTAATCCCAATTTCATATAATAAATGGTCTAGCATCACAAATAAGAAATAAAATGCACGAAATATGGTCTACCCATTAAAGAATAAAGTATACTCAAACTAATCAATTCATAGTTATAAATGTGGTTCTTTTGTTTGGCGATACAAAAACCTACCTATTTCTTCTCAAATCAACCTCGATTAGATACACATCTAAGACGAGGAGGCTGAAGACTAACTAATTTTTTCAAGAAAAAGGTAGGGTAGGGGCTCTACTTCCACTAAAGCGTGGAGATTCGAGCTTTCATCGGTAGATTTCTTCGACTAAGGGATGCCCAGGGTGTGAATGATAAGGAGGTAAGCCTTCCAATTCATCTCATCTATTCGAAATAGCAATATGTCTTCTTCAGAAGCAACTCTTCTAGTTGAGGAACTCCAAATTCTAGTGTTAAATCTAGACGTAAGGAAGCACCTGGACCTAGGGTGCAAACCGACTATTTTATGCTCAGTTGGGGACAAAAGGACTAGAACAAAGAACTTCTTCAAGCTACTTTGAAAAGGGCATGAAAAGTAATGGAAAAAGTTGTAAAAGTAGACATTGAAGGGAACCTTTACATTGTCTCATTTGAGTTCATTGGGGATATGAATAGAATAATGGAAGGTGGAGCCATGACTGTTTGAAAGGAATCTGATATTGATAAAGGAAGTCAATTAATCAATGTGGTTGGAGGAAATCAAGCCTAGCCAGACTCTTGTATAGACACATGCCTCAAATATTCCATACTTAGTGGAGTATGAGGCTCTCGTAGGTAAAACTTTTGATCAATGTTTGGAGGTTGTTGTTACGAGTGATAGTCTCAGGATAAGGGTCATGGTTAATGTGCAAAAACTACTAAGACGAGTCATATTAGCTTAAGGGGTAGTGACATTAAAAATGTGGCTGAATTTTTTTATATGAGAAGATCCTGATATTTTGTTATAACTGTGGTATTATGGAACATATGTTTAAAGACTATAGCCACAATATGAAAAATGGAATAGTACTTCTAGAAAGTGAATGACCCTATGGCAGTCACCAAAGAGTAGGTTTCAAGCCAAATAGATTGAAAGGAGTGGGGGACACCAAGTAAAGCTAGTGGCCTATGGGGGGGGCGTAAATATCATTTTGAATTAGAAATACCTCCATAATGGTAATTAATGATTGTCTAACAAATGGGAGGAGGTAAGGGAAAGGAAAATGTGATAGCAATTAATGAAAGGTTATGGTCTCGAAGAGAGGAAGTGGGAACAACCTATAGAAAATCAATTCAGTAGTCGAAATAGCCTAAAAGGGAGGCCTAGATCACTACGACTGAAAAAGCGACTATTAATAGTGGACAAAGTAGGGCTAACATGGAACTAATACAACCCCAGCAGGTAGTGGAGCTAAGACCAAGACTTTCCACAATAAAGGAGTTGGGATGTAACAAATAGGTACAGTATGCTATTTATTCCAACTTAGATGTTCAATGCTCAGAGAGGGCACAAGAACAACCACACCTAATTGGATAGTCCCATGGGATAGGGTATAACTTTCAACAAGGTACCATGATGATAGATAATACACAGTTGGTCTTACCTTTCATCTAGTAGCCTAATAAGACAACGAAGATAAGTAATCTAAATTTAGTGTCAAGAGCAGGAAGGTGTTGAACAAATTCTAGATAATTGGCAACATGTAAACAATTCAACAACAACACCTGAACTTGACTGGACAGCTAGAAACTACAGGCCAAATGAGTAGACAACTCTTGTTGCAAAAAGAGAATAGAAGAATCCAAAACTCATAAGTATCAATGAAGATGTAGATAAGCAGCCAAATATGTTGGAAGCTATAAATCCTGCCCAACTTCGCCAAGCCTAAATGACTATTTTGGCTTAGAGTTGTCATAGGCTTGCGAATTCACGAGTTGTCTATAATCTTTTGAATTTTGTTAGAAAAGAAGATCCAATCTTGATCTTCTTAATAGAAATAAAGAAAAAGGCTTAGGAAATGAAGGTATCAAGAGGAAATCATCTTTTGATAACTATTTTGCAATGGATTGTAAGGATCAAAGGGAGGCCTAGCTATTTTGTAGAATTAGGGTGTGATAGTTGGTACCAAATCTTTCTCCTCCCACCATATTGGTGCCATTATTGATGAACCTAATGGTAAGTTTTAGAGAGTGACAAGATTTTACAGCCATCAAGGAGCTAGTAGAAGATTAGAATGGCTCTCCTCAAGCACCTTATAATGTGATCAGATTTTCATGGCTTGCAATGGGGGACTTTAGTGAGGTTGTGCAGCAATTAGAACACATTAGCCGGAATATCATATTAGAGAGGCAAATGACAAATTTTTGGGAGTTATCAATGATTTTCATCTGATTGATTTGGGTTTTAAGGGCTAGCCTATGACTTGGTGCAATAAAAAAAAAACTTGCATTAACCTAGTTAAGTTAGACCAAATAGGGCTTTAAGCTCAGAATCATTATAAATCTATAGTGATATTTGATCATTGTATTGGTCCTGAGTTTGTGGCAAAACCCCAAATGGGAGGGGTGAATTGGGTTATTTGAAATTCTTTTGGTGTGTTAAATATACCCCATTGTAAAGTAGATCCCCTTTAACGAAAATGTGGAGAATGAAAATAAAATAGAGAAAAAATATTAGACACACAAGATTATAGCGGTTCGAGGCAACCCTTTCTACTCCACTCCTCCAAGAACAAACTCTTGTATCTTGGGTTCCATTATATCAATGCGATTACAACTAGAGCTCTTGCTCTTTGTAGATTCTAGCTCTAGGGAGCCTTTACAATTTTCATACAAGTAGGTGGTGAGTCATACTCCAACCACACTTGACTTGTCTTGACTTGATCTTAGTTTCTAATACCAAACCAAATAGAATCAAAAAATAAGAAGTTCTACACTTTACCGATTCTGTAGAAGAAGTTTTCAAAGTGGAGAAGAATGTGTAGAGTGAGTTGATGGGAAAGCACTTCAGCATTTTCAGTGAATGATACAGTTCTTCTTGTAAAATGCTTTAATGAGAGCTTGAATACTTGTGAGTTGGAAGGTGGAAGCTTAGCTAATATTCTAGTTAACCCTCTCCTCTTCATTTGATGTGTCTTAAATAGAGATGCAGTAAATCTAAAATTCGAACATTTAGAGGTAGGTCGTGCGCATTTAATGAACAACATTCGAATTTTTCCGACTATTACGATCCAAGTTGTACTTGAAGTCAACTTCGGATGCGAATTCACCCAAGTCGCAGACCGGAGTCGACTTGGGTTACGACTTCGGTCTTCAGCTTCTTTAGTCTTCAAATCTCAAGTTCTATTTAGAGTTGACTTGGTCTCAGACTTGATCCAAGTCGCAAGTGAAGTCAACTTGGGTTACGACTTCACAGTATATTTTTCTTATTGAAACTTTTAGCACTTTGCAAGCTTGATTCTGCGACATATATCCCTTGTTTCTTCATTTCATTACATTAGATACTTCCATTTATGCATTTAGCACTTTGTTCCTTGTGATCATTGAGCTTGGTCATGTACTCAAGTCGCAGGTCCAAATCGACTTTAGATGTGACATCACCCAAGTCGCATGTCGGAGTTGACTTGGCTTGCTACTCGACTTCATCAAACTTAGGATCGGACCCCTGAACATCCAAGTCGCAGATGAAGTCGACTTAAGGTTACGACTTGACCCAAGTTACATGCAAAGTTGAATTCGTGTGTGACTTCGCTTGCTCACACATTCACATTGTCAGCATTGTCCAAAAATTGGCCTTTGAAGTCGATGTTAAAGTTGACTTGGGTATCTACTTGACCTAAGTCAATGTCCAAGTCTACTTGGCTTGCGACTTGACTTGTCCTGCCTTGAAATTGAAAATTCTTAACCTTGAAACATTTCAAACACTAGTTAATGCCTTAAAACTTCTCAAATTGAATTGTTAATCATCAAAACATGGATTGTGCTTGATTTGCTATTTATTTTATAATAATCTTCCCCTTTTGATGATTGACAAAATCAATTTAAGATGAATCTTTCTTTAAAAAAATAAATTTCAACTGCTTGTGAAATCATGTCATTCTTTCAATGTACATTAACCCAAATCAATAATTTATTCTCATTATTTCATTTAAAGGTATTCAAACGAGGGCATTTATATCATTGTATTCATTTGCCTAATATCAAATCATTCATATCATTTCATTGAGCAAGGTAATCATAGCAAATCATTTAAAACATATCATTCATTTAATCAAAATGTCATTTCATTCAAAACATTCATACCAAAATATTTTTTTCACCAACCACTTGCATTTCACCCTAAATACTGCCCACCCAAAAAAAACTATTCCAAACCCAAGGATCCAAACTTCTCTCTCCTTTCTATTAATCACCAAAAAGAGGGAGGTAAGGAGAGTTAAGAGTTATGAAAAAGAAAAGGAGTAATGGGATAAGGCAGCTGCTGTGGAGGGTTTATCTGACTAAGGAGAATTTCATATAGGGATGTGGAGATAGAGGAGCCAATAGATGAGGATGGAGGAGATGAGCAATTTTGAACTATTGGATCAGCCTGACCTGACTCTCCGCAGTATAGATCGAAGTCGGGCAAACTGAGAATGGGTTAATTCCTCTTGCTGCCAAAGGCAAGATGGTATTTGAAAATTTTGAGTTATTGTTCTAGTTTGTCTTGCCTTTCATGGACTTCCATGAGAGATATATTAATGGACCCTAGTTCTTAAGAGATTCTATTCTCCATGGTTTAAAGATATTCTATAACTACATTGGAGGTAGATGGTTGAGTAGGAGAGTGTGCAAAATGGTCGGCGGCTTGAGATCTTCGGGGCGAAAAAGTTGCATGAAATGTAGGAGATGTAGGGCTCTTGAAGCAGTAGGTGGAGGTGGTTGTGATTTATGAGAATCATGATGGGGTTGAACCTCCCCCTTAAATGGAGCCCCCTTTGCTTGATGTTCTTGCTTGTCTTGGGCTTATGGAGGTTCTCCTCCCACTCTAGCATATAGTTGTGCAGCTTAGTTTGCTTCAAGACCTTATAGGGTTCCCCATCTAGGTCGACATGGTATCTCTCCAGGATTTTGGTAATTCACATGCCATATGACAAAACTCCGCATGGATTTTCCTTTTTGAGTTTAAGTGCCTCCAAAAACAATCAAGGCAAACTATCCCTAACCTTGTTTTCTACTTTCTACAAGATTTTTCGCCTCTTGAGAGTTAACCTGGTTTCTTCCTCTATCCTTAGGATAAATGTAGTGGGAAATTAAGAGTCTCAAAACTCTTAGCCAGGGTGGCAAATTCATACAGTGCAAGAATTTAATACTAAGGTGGTATTTGTTGCTCTCAGTCAATTGATTATACATTTTGGTGAGTGTGAGGCCACCTGGAAGTGAATCTTCATAAATTAGAACATTGAGAATTGTGCTCACACAACTAAGTGCATTAGATTCATTGATTCCTTGTCCTAGTCCTAGATTGATTTCCACACCTTTGATATATGTATTCATATCCTCCTTATTCCACATGTAGTAGAATAATCTAGTTAGGTATGTGTAAATCTTGCCATCCTTCTTTAATAGGATAATCCAACCTTGAACATTTAACAATTCCTCTATTCCAAACTCATATTCATGTAGGAACTTGAAATTAATGATTTTGTGGGAAAAAAATTTCCTCTCGTAAAAATGCTTGTAGAACCTATTATGTTGCTGCTCATTTATAAAATACTCCATAGGCATTTTTAACCCTGCGCCCCTTGGATCCGGGTTTCCTCTCCTCCTACCAACTACTTCAATCTCTTCACTGGTTTCATCATGTGCTGCCTTTCTAGGAATAGATGTGGAGATATTACGTTCCTGGAATCGACTCGATGACCCGTTGAGATCATGGCTTTTTCCTGAGGCTGCTTGGACGGCATATGCTGTCGTCATGGAACTTCCTCTTGAGTGGTTGATTTGGAGGGACATGACACGGGTAGCTTTAATGGCTTGAAAACTGCTTTAGTGCCATTTGGAATATAGGAAGAGTTAGATTGGGGGTTTAATGAGATTGCAGCTAGGCATGTTGAAAATTGGAATTTTTGAGTTGTGGTTTTTGGAGTTTCGAGCTTCAAGGAAATGAGAGAGAATGAGAGAGTGGGAGCCAAGATCGATTTGGTGACTAATATGGGAAAATGAATCAACGTCGTGGAGTCGACTCCGAACCCTAAGTCGAGTTCAAAGTCGACTTCGCTCATCCGAAGTCGACTTAGGATGATTAGAGTCAACTTGGCTCCACTGATCCAAGTATCAACATATCCTATGTTTTACTCATCTTGCCCATATCAAACCAACATATCCTTTATCTATTGTAACAATTACAAACAACACATTTAACAATAATTTTACAATTTTTCACAAATTTGGTTTTAATGTCAATCATACTCATTTCATTTCTTATTTTATAAAATGATTCATTTTCCAATGGTTTGGTAAAAATATCTACAATTTGATATTTAGTTTTGACATATTCCAAACAAAAATCATAATTTTCAACATATTTCCTAATAAAATGATGCCTAACATCAATGTGTTTGATTTTAGAATGTAAAACAGAATTCTTGGTTAAGCAAATAACACTAGTATTATCACATCTAATTGGAATATCTTTGCAATCTATCCCATAATCCCTTAATTTTTGTCTCATCCATAATAGTTGGGTATAATAGCTTCCAACGGCAAAATATTCGGCTTCCGTAGTAGATAGAGAAACACTAGTTTATTTCCGTGAAAATCATGAAACCATCATATTTTCAAGAAATTTACATGTTTCACTAGTGCTTTTTTTTATCTACTTTGTAACTAGCAAAGTCCACATCCGAGTAGCCAATTAGATCATATGTTGCGCCCTTGGGATACCACAGGCCTAGATTGGTAGTATCAATCAAATATCTGAAAATTCTCTTTACAACTATCATGTGGGATTCTTTAGGTTTTAATTGGAATTTGGAGTATATGCAAACACTAAACAATATGTCTGGTCTAGATGCAGTTAAATATAATGAAGATCCTATCATACTTCTATATAATCTTTGATCAACTTGTTTACCTTTTTCATCTTTGTCAATTTTGATTGTTGAGCTCATAGGAGTATTTTCTACTTTGCTATTTTGTATTCCAAACTTCTTGAGCATTTTTTGATATACTTGGACTGATTTATGAAAATTCTTTCATTTAGTTGCTTGATTTGCAGTCTAAGGAAGAAGTTGAGTTCACCCATTATGCTCATTTCAAATTTATTCTGCATAAGCTTGGAAAATTCTTGGATAAAGATTCATTAGTAGCACTAAATACAATATTATCTACATAAATTTGAACAATTAATATATCTTTCCCGTTGTATTTAATGAATAGAGTGAGTCTACTTTTCCACTTTGAAATTCATGATCAATCAAAAATTTATTTAGTCTTTTATACTAAACTCTTGGAGCTTGTTTCAATGAATACAAGACTTTGGTCAACTTGTAAATAAATTTTAATTGATCTTTTTCTTCAAATTCAAGAGGTTGTTCAACATATATTTCTTCATTAAGATATACAGTCAAAGATGCACTTTTAACATCTACTCGAAATAGTTTGAAACCCATATGAGATGTAAAGGTTGGTAAAATGCATTTGGCTTTTAATCTAGCCATGAGGGTATATAATTCTTCAAAATCAATTCATTCCTCTTGTGAATACCCTTTGATCACAAGTCTAGCTTTGTTTCTTACAATAAGTCCACTTTTCATCTAGTTTGTTCCTAAGGATCCATTTGATACCGATAACAGAGCGATCCTTAGGTCTAGAAACTATATGTCATACTTTGTTTCTTTCAAACAATTAAGCTCTTCTTGCAAGCAATAATTCAATTTTCATAATTAAAAGCTTGATCAATTAATTTTGGTTCTATTTTAGATACAAACATAAAATGTCCACATATATTTTGCTTAAAGTCTCTAGTTTTCACACATTCATATATGTCTCCAATCACTTGTTCAATTAGATGATCATTTTTAAATTTCAAGTCTTTGGGATGTTTGTAGGGAACATTATCTTCACTTATCTCTTTATCTATATTTTGATCTTGCTTGGGTTCTCCTCCCCATTACTTTTCCACTTGTAGCCTTTTAAAATTCTTTGATAGATCATCTACATCACTAAGCTCATCCTCTTTCTTAGGAGTTGGGTTAAATTCATCAAATATAACATGAACAGATTCTTCAACAGTCTAATTTCTTTTGTTGAAAACTCTATATGCCTTGTTATTTGAGGAATATTCAAGAAATATTGCTTCATCACTTTTGGCATCTAATTTTCTAAAGTTATCTTTCCTATTATTTATTACATATTAAGTGCAACCAAAGATATGAAAATATAAAATATTTGATGTTCTGCCTTTTTCATAACTCATAGAGGGTCTTTTTCAAGATAGCTCTAATGGTAACTTGATTTAGAACATGAAAAGTTGTATTCACAACTTCACCCCAAAATTTCTTGGATAATTTGCTTTCATTTAGCATGATCCTAGCCATCTCTTATGTTATTCTATTTTTCTTTCAACTACTCCATTTTGTTGAGGAGTTCTTAGCGTAGAAAATGTATGGTGAATTTCCTTTTCATTGTAAAATTTTATAAACCGTTTGTTTTCAAATTCACTACCATAATCACTTCTAATGGATATAATTATGTTCTATTTTTCATTTTACACCAATTTTGAAAAATCGACAAACATGAAAAATACTTCATCTTTGCTAGCTAATAGCATTATTCAAGTGAAACTTAAAAAATCATCCACAATAATAAAAATATACTTTTTTCCTCCAAAGCTTAAAATATCAAATGGTCTATAAAGCTCCATGTGTAGTAACTCATGTGGCCTTGAGATTGAAACTTTACTTTTAGGTGAGAAGGACACTTTTGACTATTTGGACACTTGAAAAACTTTACAAATTTTGTCCTTATCATATTTGAGCTTTGGTAATCTTTCTACCAAACTCTTTTTCCACAAATTCTTTACATTTGACATATTTATATGTCCATGTCTCTTGTACCATACCTATGGATCATTATCAATAGCCACAAGACATTTTCCATCCAATTCATCAAGAGAAAACAAATATATATTTATATACCTTTTTCCATTAAAGACTATGCGGTCTCCATCGAAGACATATAGATGATTTGAACATAACTTTATAACCTTTGTCACATAGTTAGCTAATATTTATTAGGTTGTGTTTTAGTCCATTAACAAATAGTACTTCCTTTATGCATGTATTTGAAATGCTATAAAGAGTTCTCTTAACACTTATTTTACCTTTTTCATTGTTTCCAAATGCAACGGTTTTTTCATTATAAGGTTTGAGTTCATGAAATAAAGCTTTATTCTCTATCATGTGCCTTGAGCAACCACTATCTATAAACCATGTGTTGTTGGTTTTTGTCTCATCATTGCTTGTGCAATCTATTGTAGCAGTTAGCCCATCCACTAATTCAGTTGCCGTGAGACACTTTAAAGTAGTTTCTTTCTCACTTCTTGCCACGCAATATATCTGGGCACAATTTGCAGCTTCATGTTCTTCATTTGAGGTGTTGCTGGTCGTGGATGAGTCTTCATTGACGTACATTCCTCTGTCCTTAGGCTTTAAAAATTTTCTTCAACTGTTCCTTTCTATCCTTTCTTGCTTATCTTTTAATTCGTTTTCTTCAGGTGCAGGGCATTGAGCTTGCACATGTCCTACCCCCACCACATCTGTAATATTTTTTCATTTCTTTTTTCTTTTCTCTTCTATTTTTCTTCTTAAATCCTTTGGCGCCGAAATTCTTTCCTTTTCTCACAAACTTTCTGAATTTTCTTGTGAATGTAATCTCCTCATCTTCATTTTAAGAAGAGCAAGTAGATTCGTCTGAGCTTTATGTTGCTTTCAAAGTAATGACTCTCTTTTCTTTGTGTTGTTTTTCATTTTTCTTTTTTATTAGCTTGTGGAACATGAGTGAACTGATAAAGTCCTCCAACTTTAATGTATTTAAATCCATTACTTCTTCAATAGTTGTAATTTTGGGAGTCTAAGATTCAAGTAGAGTTTTTAGAATTTTTATAACCTGTTCAAATTTAGGTGTTGCTTTTCTAAGACCTTTCAAAGCATTAGTAATTTTAGAGAGTCAAGCAAACATTTTAGAGATGTTTTTAGTATCTAACATTTTAAAATTTTTCTATTCTCTAATCAAAATATATCTTCTCGTCTGTTGGATCTAAGAAGTACCTTCATAAATAGAGGTTAGTGTATCTCAAATCTCTTTTGCAGTTAAATAGGAGGATATCCTATCGTACTCAGCTACAGTTAAGGCATAGAGCAATGAGTTGATTGCCTTAGCATTACTCTTTACTAATCTTACCTCTTCTTCAGTCCATTCAGAGGCCCTTTGGCTTTTTGGTAGAGTAACACCGTCTTGGATGGTAACCCAAGAATCCATATCTATTATCATAATAAGTTGTTTCATTATCAACTTCCAGTAACTTAAGTTACTGCCTTCAAATATAGATGACCTAGTGAAAGATTGGCCCCAACAAAGGTAGAGGTGGAAGTTGATTGGGATGTCATTAATAAGATTCTTTGATATAAACTCAAAAGACTTGCTCTAATACCACTTGTTGGTTCCGAGTTTATGAAAAATCCAAGATGGGAGGGGTGAATTAGATTCTTTGAAATTCTTTTGGTGTGTTAAATATAACTCCTTGTAAAGTAGATCTCCTTGAATGAAAATGTGGAGAATGGAAATAAAATAAGGAAAAAATATTAGACACACAAGATTATAGTGGTTCGAGACAATCATTTCTACTCCACTCCTCTAAGAACAAACTCTTGTATCATGGGTTCTACCATATTAATGTGATTATAACTAGAATTCTTGCTCTTTGTAGATTCTAGCTCTAGGAAGCCTTTATAATTTTTGCACAAGCAAGTGGTGAGTTATACTCCAATCACACTCTACTTGTCTGGACTTGATCTTAGTTTTTAATACCAAACCAAATAGAATCAAAAAATAATAAGTGAACAAGAAGTTCTACACTTTACCGATTGTCTAGAAGAAGTTTTCAGCGCTGAGAAGAATGTGTAGAGTGAGTTGACGGGAGAGCAATTCAGCACTTGCAGTGAATGACACAGTTCTTCTTGTAGAATGCTTTAATGAGAGCTTGAATACTTGTGAGTTGGAAGGTAGAAGCTTAACCAATTTTCTAACTAACCATCTCCTCTTCATTTGATGTGTGTTAAATAGAGATGGAGTAAATCCGAACGTTTTGAGGTAGGTGGTGGGCATTTAATGCAACAACGTTCAAATTTTTTCGACCATTGCGATCTAAGTCGCAGACTGGAGTCAACTTGGGTAGCTACTTCAGTCTTCAGCTTCTTCAGTCTTCAAATCTCAAGTTCTATTTGGAGTAGACTTGGTCTCAAACTTGATCCAAGTCGCAGGCGAAGTTGACTTAGGTTGCGACTTTACAATACATTTTTCCTATTAGAACTTTTAGCACTTTACAAGCTTGATTTTGCAACATATATCCCCTATTTCTTCATTTCATTATATTAGATACTTCCATTTATGCATTTAACACTTTGTTCCTTATGATCATTGAGCTTGGTCATAATCCTCTTAAAAGTTCATTAATGGGCTTGTGACTTGGATCTTGAATCATATCAATATAATGTTGCTTGAGCCATTCTTGTCATTCTTGGACTTGAAACCTTTTTATTTTAACTTTCTTGTACTCAAGTCGAATGCTAAGGTCGACTTGGTTTCTAACTTAACTCAAGTCGCATGTCCAAATCAACTTTAGATGTGACTTCACCCAAGTTACATGTTAAAGTTAACTTGGCTTGTGACTCGACTTCATCAAACTTAGCATCGGACCCCTAAAGTTCATCCAAGTCACAGACGAAGTCAACTTGGAGTTGCGACTTGACCTAAGTTACATGAGAAGTCGAATTTGTATGTGACTTCGCCTGCTCATGCGTCCATGTAGTCAATGCTGTCTAAAAATTGGCCTTTATAGTCATTGCTAGAATCAACTTAATCTAAGTCGATGCCTGAGTCGACTTGGCATTTGACTTAACCTGTCTTGCCTTGAAATTGAAAATTTATAACCTTGAAACATCTCGAACACTAGTTAGTGCCTTAAAACTTCTCAAATGGAGTTGTTAATCATCAAACATGGATTGTTCTTGATTTGCTATTTTTTTACAACATATTGCTCATTGTTTATTTGTAGAGACCAAAACAAAAAAAAAACAAAGAGAACTACTAGGCAGTTCTAATATGAAATCTCTTAGGCAAAATCACAAGAGGCAATAGATTTTTTACCAAGGTCTGGAATCCTACCAATTAAATTTAGCCATCCATGTTGGGGAATACCTCGAGGAAAATTCACAACTACGACTTATAATTGCAGAAGTGGAGTAGGAAAGTGATAGAAAACAACCCACACAGGATTGGCGACCACCAAGTAATGCTCAGAAGGTTAATAGAGGAGGTTCCATATGATAGAGATTCTCAAATTAAGAATCAAGAAGCTTATTAATTCTCTGATAGAAGATAAAGAGTTGAAATGGAAGCAACGGTCAAAGATTACATGACTACAGCATGGTTATATGAATACTCCCTACTTTGATAAAATAGCAAACCAACTAGTTTAAGGTGCTTCAAGAGCACAGTGGCAATTTGGTGATCGACCAATAGTAGCTAGACAGTATGATTTATAATTACTTTTTAGATATCTTCATTCTCATGAGTAATTTAAACATGTTTGAGGTCATGTCTACTATCTCATCCAAAGTCTTCAGTGATGAAAATAAGGGGCTAATAGCCCCTCTAAGCAATAAGTGTTGTACGCTCTAAAAGTCGAACTCATGGTCAACTTGGGTGAAGGTGTAGACGAAGTCAATCTCAGTTCACGACTTAGAAGAGGTAAAGGGGGAACAAAACCTCTGTCAAGAAAATGTCGCTTGAAATCACACTTGAAGTCGTCCTTATATGAATCTTAGATGAAGTCAAAGTAGAAGTCTACCTCAATCCAAGACTTGAAAAAACAGATGAAGTATATACTTTTTGAAAAATCCAATTTGAAGTTGCACTCGAAGCCGACTTCACACGTAACTTGGGTCAAATCTCATATGAAGTTAACCCCATGCACGACTTTGAAGATGAAAGGGAAAGTAAAAGATCTGCGAGGAAGAGATTGACATGTTGAGACGTAAACCTTAAATACACTTGGATGAAGTCCCATCTAAAGTCAATCCTATGTGTAACTTGGAGCACAAGGATTTAAGGAACAACTTTACTATAAAAAAATTTCAATGCACATCATCTACGCTTAAACATTTAAATATGTCTGAAAATTATAAATACCCTATCAAATAGAGTTAATGGAGTTAACTAGAAGATTGATTGTACTTTCACCTTACTACTTGCTAGCATTAAAGGCTTTATCAAAAAGAAATTCAAGTCAAGCTCCCAAACTCACTACTAAAGCTTCAAAGTTCAACTCTCTCCTTCATCTATTTAAAAAGTTACTATGCTACAATGTTTCTAGATATACTATAAAGTGTTGTTCTTTTATTTGATCATACTTGTGTTGTATCGACACTTGGCTTAGTGTTAAAGACCAAAACCAAACAAGTGAAGGTTTGGTTAGAGCGATACTTACCCACCGCTTACATTATTTTGTAAAAGGCCCCTTAGAGCTAGAACCCAGAAAAGAATAGAGGCACTATGTTGTATTTGAAAGGAGTGTTTGTTTACATCAAAAATATTTCAAACAAAAATTTTCCCTTTCTATAACTATCTTATTTTTAAATTATTTTTCTCTTCTTTCTATAAAACTATCCTACTATTCAATCATTCTACACAACTATTCATATACCTAACTTATTTATTTTAACTTTATTTTCTTTATTCATCATTTTTCCTATCATATCATGTCATTTTCTCTCATTTTAAAAATTATATCAAAAGTTTTATCATTTTCTAAACACACCCGACAAGTGATAGTGGAACCCAAGAAACAATAGGTGTGTATTTAGAATAGCAGAGTAGGGAAAAATCCTCATTGTTTCCTTGTGCATTTAATCTTTCTTTCTCTACTCTCTTATTTCAGTTTCATATGTTTCATTAAAAGAGAATTAATCTACAAGGGGTTAAGTTTTAGTAAATTTTACCCAATTCACCCCTCCATCTTAGGTAAAGCTACTTATTCAGGACCAACACATACATCACTGAGTATAATTCTCATTTTTTCCTAAATTTTTTGAATTCTACTAATCTTCAATCCATGTGTATAATCAAATACCCTCAATATTTGTACTATTTGATAGACACTAAAACTAAATTCTAGTTCATGGTATTTGCTCAAAAAGTCACAAAAGATTCAGAATGAGGTCAAATATTAACACTTGTTAGCTTGTTAATGCAAAGTCAAATGAAATCAGCTACAATGGATACTAATATTTTTAAAAATTAAAAAAGCACTGTATTGAAACCCCTGCATTTAGAAATGATATTGTACTTAATGTCTAGAACAACACATCAGTTCCCTAACAAAATATCAGTCAAATGTGGAAACTAAACAAGAACCAAAAAAGTGTTTACAAAACATTATAACTATCAAGATCAAATTCATTCAAACACTTAAAATATCAACCAATCGAGTGTGAGTTAACTTTCTTATTAATCACAATCGATTTTTAACTGCATTCTTCTCGAGTAAGTTTCTGCATTGACATATGAAGACTTCAAGCCAATAAACATCAAAATCCTAAGAATAAAATAAAAATATATAGTAGAAAGTAATACTTTCCTAACAAATATATTAGGTTGTCTCCTAAATACTACATAGATTAAAATCCTCAGCATGACTTATTAAAATTATGTCAACTAATTCCTAATCTTTCCAATACAATTTTATATGGATTTTTTTGTTGTATTGCATCCTGCACTCTCATATTTTGTTGTCCCAAAAAGATCTATTTATTACCAAATATGATGTTCTTCAATAACTCACTTTGCAGCATAATCTTATTATAGCTAGCTATCGTATCATAAATACTATCAATAATTAAATAAGGATAATCATAAAAGAACAAATAATTTTCCTTGATTTTATGATTATCAACATCCAATGCATCAAGATTTAGCTATTGTTCTACTACTCTATGCGGAAAAATAAATTATGACTTACATAGCTTGTATGACGATCATGGCACAAATGACTTCTCTTTTAGTTTCTTCAAATGGGTTGATCATTTTCTCTTTCTCACTACTTTTGTGTTGCATATCCTTAAGGTTTGACTGGTTTGGAATTTACTCTTGTTCATCATCATGTATCTTATTTTCAACATAATCTTCACTTCTCAAAGAATTTTATAAAACTTCTCAGAAAAATAAGAAAACCAATGCATGGTTCACTAGGAGACTCATCAAAATTTTCACTTGCATGGCTAGCTTATTGTGTAATCAGTTCTTCCAGCATCATATTATGTGTAACTAATTGATCTGTTTGTAAAATAAGCTAGTCAATTCTTTGATCAAGTCACTACATTTGTTATTGCATTACCTCCTCTTATTTTCTTTGTTGCATTGGAATTTATTTTAATATTTTTTTAGTATGAGATTCTTCATATTATGATTGAAGTGTTAATTTTTGTGTAATGGAGGAAGAAAATTTTTCCAGCATGTTTTTTGATTTTGAATTTTGCATTTGATGTGGAAAATAATTTTGCTCCAATTAAGAAAAGTAATAATTAGACCAAGAAAAGTTTGAATGGGTATACCAATTAGGATTGTAAGTGTCCGAAAAAATATTTTTAATAGGATAAGAATTGAGATTGTTATAGATGAGGTTTTGTTGGTCAAATGTCATGCCTTGTTGGTATGTTGAATCTATCATTGATGCTCCTTCATATGGAATATTGTCATGTGCTCCTATATCGAATTGGTCCAATCTTCTTTAATTCATTATAACGTGTCATTTGTTCTTTCTAAAAAATAAATAAACGTAAGAAGAAAATTTATCTAAAATAACTAAACTGTTGTAAATCTAACTTGGACTATTATCCCAAACGATGGTGTTAAAAATTTGTTGGGCTTTTCGTAAATGCACGAGTCATAACTTATAGTAAAATATCATGCCCATGAGGACTAAGTTAGATACTAAATTATAGTGAACTCAATTATCTAGACAACAAAGAATTGAAAAGTATAACAGAAAGTATAATTAAAAGACAGTAAAAATCTAAGCTCAATCTATGAATAGAAAGTAGGGATAAGAAACATTTAGAGTCTAAGATTCACACGTAAACTTTTTACAATGGATAATTGATGTACTTATTCGATCTAGATAATAAACATTAAAGGAGAAAAAATCTTTTGTAATCTCGCATCCTCTTTTATTTCATAAAAAATGTATCCCAACTAACATAACCACTTATTTTCATGAGATTATGTCAATTAGAGTTCATTAAATTTTATGGTAGTTCGTGGAATTCCTTAAAAGTGTTTGACCTATTTTTTGTTAAAACTCTTAAGTTTAATATCTTGATTTTCTTTACTAAATTTTTATATTTTGGCTCCTTCTCTTAATACATAGGATAACACTAAATAATTATTCATATCACAATATATTGATTTAATGAAACTATCTTTCATAAATAGTTATCATCAAATTATCTAAGATACATTCTACCCCTAGATAAGAGTTTTAGTTAGATATAGTTTGGATTAGTCCACATAATAGGACAATATCATTAAAAGAATTCATCATAAACTAAGAGGCTAACATCAAAAGACAAAGAAATAAAAGCTTATTGGTTTGAGTCTTCAATGATGTCTTAAAAATCTCACTTGAACTTGCCTCTTTCTTCTTTTATTCTTAGCTCCTCTTTTCTTCAAAATCCTAGCTCCCAAAAGTTGCTCAAAAAGCTGAAACTCTAGCTCTCCGAGATTTCCTTAAAAAACTCTCCAATTGATGTTTTATAAGTGTTTAAATAATATCCCCTTGAGAGATTATGAAAAATACCAAACATCAATGCATAAATCTTATTTCTAGATGAAAACGTTTCAAACTATATTTCCCTATGTAACACTTGAAATTCATGGTATGCAACTAACACATCAATGGGAAGCTATCGAAACCTATGCAATGGGATCATACTTTCTAGATTCAACAAAGGTTCGGACGATTGCACCCTGAGTTGTGATGAAAGTCTTTGAATTGCAAATGTCACCAAGCAACTACAGCCAAACTGATAAAATGACCCAAAAAAATTTAGCCCTCAATACTGTCGAGGAGATCTAAATTGTTTAATCCATACCTATGAGACATGAGTATTTGTTGAATCTATGAATGTTCGGCGATGGCTTGATGAAATCAAACCATGGTCGATAAAGGAGGAAAGATAAAGCTTGCCATATTGGCAAAGGCATAAATTATAGGTGTAAAGGGTCTTTGTGGTAATAAGTGATGCAAACAACAACTACACACCACAGATGAGAAATGATACTAAGGACCTATATTTTCAAACAGGCTTTGGCTTATGGCCAAATTTATTCCATTTATAGGACATTTGGCAGAACTAAATAATGCAATCGTGTAGAAAAATGTCAAGAAAAATTAGTTGAAGAAAATTAAGCACAAAGGATGGAATCACTTAGGTGAAAGAAGCAATTGCCATTCATTCATTATTAAAGAGTACAGTATCATAAATACAAGAGTTTTTCTTAAATATACCCATTATGTTTGGCCCTAATTATAAATATATCAACAATATTTTCAAAATTTTAAATATATCCACTACGTTTGCTTTTAATCCAAAAATGTCCATTTCGTGAAAAATTGCCAGTTAAATTTTCATAAATATCCAAAATACCCTTTTGTAAAATAATAAATAATGAAATAAATTAGAAAGAAAATAAAATTAGGATTCTCTAAATTTAGAACTTATGTGCAATTAGGACATTAGTGAGTTCTGATATTCAATTTTTTCAATTTCATCATAAATTCGAAGGGTATATTAGTAATGTCACATATTCACTAACAGTGTTAACTTACAGAATGAGTATTTTAGAATTAAATGCAAATGTAATGGGCATATTTAGGATTTTGAAAATGTTGTAGGTATATTTGAGATTAAGGTTAAACTTAATGGGTATATTTGAAAAAAATCTCTAAATATGAAAACCTAAATCTAGACTCCAAACATTACAAGAGACAAAAGGAAGAAGAAAAACTAGAAAGGGAACCCATAAAGAGCCCCCTAGATAAGGCAAAGGAAGATAGAGAAATGATGAGATAATAAAAGCTTACATGGCAGCCTAGACGACAAAAGCTCTAAGAATCAAGCTCGGTAATTGTTCATTTCCTTAGCCTTGCTATCAACCATCTTCTCAATTTGATTAAAAATTCTCATAGCTACAACAACTAATTTTGACCAAACATCAATCTATCTCTAGGCTCGAAACCCAAGTTGATCAGCTAAAAAAAGTAAACATGAAGATGGAAGATGAACAATTCTATATCGGACCAATCGTCACCCCATCAGATCATCCAGATTTCCACAAAACTGAGGAGGATGAAGTTGAACTAGAATCATTATCCTAAGAAAACTCATTGACTAAAGATGAGGATAAAATAGCAATCGTAATTTTGCAAAATGGTGAGATTATAATTTTAAATGATTCATGCAAATTACAGGCAATTGTTGATGCCCTCTTTGATGAAGTTCAAGAAGAAGTTGTGGAAAATAATGAAACTCTATTGAAACTTACTTGTGGAGAGATGACACACAAAAGATTGAGAATGCTGATGAAATTGATGAATCTATTGAAGATGTTTGTGGCACCCCAAACTCGAGGCGTCACAACTTGAGCTTTATTCCAAGATCGTTATCAATTGATAAATGTAAAACAGGATTGTTTCCCTGATCAAGCGGTGGAATTTTTAAATCCATCTTGTTTAGCGAAATTTTTTTCTTCTTTTCATTCCATTTCCTTAATCATTTTTCAATCATTATATACTTGAAGTTAAATATTCATATCATTCTCACTATTCATTTCACAAGAATTATATACTTGTAACACTTATTTACATACGTCATAGACATTCATAACCTAATATCTTCATAATCAACAGAAGCATTCAATCATTCTCTAAGCATATCAATTTTTACATGATAGCTAACAATTTGTTAACACATTAAAGAATACCATTCATTCTTCCCTTAAATTTATCTGGTCCTTTCTCCTTTTGAGCTTCCTCGAACCCTGTCTAGGGTTGGAAAAACAAAACGTCAGTTATAAACTCAGTAAGCAAGTATTTTTTCATTCTTATATAAATGCATTTCTTGCGTTCGGTAGGAGACACTTATCAAGTGATCAACTACCAACAGAAAGAAATCTTTCATGAAAACCTTTCATATAAACCCTTCATAAATTCCTTTTTTTCATGAGGACATTTGTATGTCCTAAAACGTTTTCATATAAACCTTTAATCATGATGACAAGTGTATGTCCTAAAGCGTTATTGTATAAATATTTAATCATAAGGACAAGTGTATGTCTTAAAACATTTTCATATAAACATTTATGCATGAGGACAATTGTATGTCCTAAATATTTTCATATAAACCTTTATTCATGAGGACAATTTTATATCCTAAAATATTTTCATATAAACCTTTATTCATGAGGACAATTTTATATCCTAAAACATTTACATATAAGCCTCTTTATATGAGGACAATTGTATGTCCTCAAATAATTTCATATAAACCTTTTCATATCCCAAATTTCGGGATATTCAAAAGCAAATGCATATGCATATAAACCTTTTATCTGTGTGGACATTTTTATGCCCTAAAATCTCTTTGAATAATCATTATTTTCTGTGGACATTATTATATCCTAAAATATCCTTAAGTAAACACTGTTTCCTGTGGACATCGTCATGTCCTACAATATTCTCATGTCCCCATTATGGGGCTTTAAAATAAAACATACGCGTATACGTCCTCTAACCCTCTGGTAGGTGACACTTATCAAGTGATTATCCTTTCATAGGAAAGAAACCATCCATGTGACAACACCGCTAGCTGGGTGATCATCTATGATCCTGCTCCCATTTTAGGGAGGGCATCACCAGCCTCCGGCCTTCCCTTAGTGACTCGGCCACAAGTAGAGGTGGGCCCTGGTCTGCAACCGTCTCCACCATAGACCTAGTACATGATCTTCATGCACACTTGTTTATATCTACATTGTCATGCTAGCATGAATTCATAAAATCAATACAGTCATCAGACCGTGCCATTTTTAAATCAAACTTGATATAATATAATCCATCGCAGTCCTCATACTGAGCCCTTCTCAAATTGAGAACTGAGCATAATCATTTTAAAAATAAAATATTTTCATAAACCATTTCCAAATCATAATGTTAGGATGACCACCCTTAAAGAATTCTGAAAACATTTTAGTAAATTAATTTATAAAATATTTGTAGTACTTGAGAAGATAATATTTTCAAAAATATTGCTTGTTTATGGGTAAACAATTTTAGAAATTCTTATTAAAGGAAATTCTGAAAGATTTCAATATTCGAGAAAATAAGGCTTTTCTTACAAATATTTTTATTCCCATTTTGGGTTTTTCATAAGCAAAGGATATGCAAATACATCTGCTTCTATTTTATCGGCATTATATGCCTTGTCCACACAACATTTTTATCATTTCTCATATAGAGAGAAGTTTGCATAACTTTTTGAACATCATTTAAATAAAACAACCATTAAGTCATTTTATATCATCAATTTATTGAGTGGGTCATCCTCAAAACTTTTCATACATCAGCATAAATATTTTTAAAGTATTTCAATTTTCAAAGAGGCTTAGAACATTGCAGTAGATCATTCCAAAGCATTTAATTAATCCATGCTATGAAATTTAAATAAACCGTTTCGAAAGCTTTATTTATTTACAAATACATTATATAAAGAATTACTTTTTTCTCAAAACTCCTTAAGAATAAATTTTTAAGGTTTGTTTTCAAATATCATCTTGTAGAAGAGTCGAAACTCTGTCATTATAAAATTCTTTTGAAATAGCATTTATAGGAACTTGCTTAATATGAAATTATCTTGAAACATGTCAATAGTAAAGAATAAAATCATATTTTCAAAAATTGAGCTTGCTTACAATGAAGCAATGTTGAGGCTTTTCATTAAAGTTATATTTTCAAGAATTGAACTTGCTTACTTTGTAAGAAATTCTAAGATCATCAATATAAAAATTAATACTTGAAACAAAATCACATTATTGAAAGGTTGCTTGCTTACCTTGTAAATAATCTCCAAACCACCTTGATAAAATGAGTTCCTATCATTTCAATATTTGCTACTAAAATAACGTTTCAGAAATGCTTAATAGAGCATCATTATAAAGCACTCTCAACCATTTCAATATTTGAGAAGAAATCAAGATTTTCAAAGGTTGCTTGCTTACCTGTGGTGATCAACTCGTGCCTTTGATATTTTCCTAGCCTTTTCCTAGACAAGTAAAAACAATCATCTTATATACACCTATACAACATCATATATTTGCACACTTTGCCTTCTATTAACTCATTCCCAACCCTTTTTATGATCTCATTTTATATATGACTCTTACTATTTCAACTTTATTTCATTTTTTCTTGGAGATGAACACTATCATATCTTTAGTCACATATATTCATTTTTATTTCATCCAATATCCCAATTTAGGGTATTTATTTTCTTTAGTCACTTGAGATACTTACTTGAAACTATAATCTATGTTTCAAGTAAGATTTCTCAAGTTCATATCTAACTTTCTAATATTCACATATTTTTACCTAGTATCTTAGTGATTGTTTTCTCACTCCTTTCAAAATTCACCTCTGGTAGGTTAAACTCTTATAATACTTATGATACTTGTTTATATCCTATTGTAAGTTAAATTTCATTCCAAAAATTAGAATTTAAATTTTATTTAAATTTATTTTCCAATCTATCCATATTTGCTGAAATCAAACACACTAATTTCTCTAATTTTTTTATTTATAATCAAATCAAGGAGTTTAAATCTAAAATTTCTAAAGTACATTAATAACTACATGAATTAATCAAAATAAATAATTCTAGCACAAAATATTAATTATTTATATTTATTTAGATATTTTTACTCTGCTAGACATCAGTATTAATTTTGGGACGGGTCAAATCACGTTAATTATTAGGCATAATTATATCCTCCAAAAATTAATTTTTATTTTTGTTGAGTGATACTCAGGATGTCTTATATACTATATAAAATGTTTAGATCAAAATTTCTTGTATAAAAATGATTAAAAAGTAATTGGTGCAGCTGATCCCGACAAACCGTTCGACCCTGTTCAGGTTGATCTTCTCGGATTTTTAATTTGCAACCAGCTTAATATTTTAAATTGAAAAATTGGATCATTCCTTAATGATCATATAATTAGTTCTCACACAACTGTTTATGCTAAAACTCGTTCATTTACTATTTCTTTTATATTTTGGTTTTCCGTTTTATTTCTACTAAGTTCTCCCATATTTGCATCTAATTTCAATATACGTACAAAACCCTTAATCATTAGTTCTTAATTCTTAAACTCAACATATATCCTCTATTTAATCATAAAATTAACTCAAGAAATCAGAGTTTTGCTTCCATTATACCAAGCTTTGGACATCCATACCTACGTGAATATATATGCTTCATTTTAATCTCTTATGTACATCGTTAGAGAGGTAACTACTTACTTAGCTTTTGAAGACAAATTTGCTCTACCTTAGCACACCCAGCTGCACTTCTCTTCCCTCTTCTCCTTGTCTTGGACGTCCTCCATGACTGCCTCTCCTTTTCCCCCCTTTTTCTCTAATTCTCTCTCTCTCTCTCTCTCTCTCTCTCCCAACGCTGCTGGAATGTCCAGTTGCTGCCCCCCTTTTCTTTCTTTTTTTCTTTCTTATTGTCCTAGAAATCTCCCTTGACCAGCTTTATTTATACATTTTTTCTATTTTTTTTCAAAAAAAATCAGCCTAAAAGCTGTCCATGCATCATGTCTACAAATCTGCCTTTTTTGTTTTTTTGTGAACATCAAATGTTGTCCCATTTCAGCCCATTAAACGTCCCTGAATTCAACAGCTTTTCCATGAAATTTTTGAATTTTTAAAATTACAAAATTGCCCCTAAAATCCACTCCTTAAGACACCTCAAATACCTCATTAATGGCATTGACTTTTGGCATTGATTATAATTCACTTTTAAATGGTAAAAATTCAACGGTTTTAACCATAAGTGGTTTAACATTTTTTTCATGAAATTTAGCTTAATCAAGTCCATCCATATGATAGGTCGCCTTGTGTTAGCCATCCATAAAAATTTTCATCTCAAAATGATCATTCTAGTGCAAGATATGAGCATTTGAAGATGTCTCATGAAATTTGATGAAATTAAATCATTATCATCATACTTTGATCATGATTAACATAATCCATACCATTCATAAGGTAGAGCACGTCAACATGTGCCTACCTTTCAAATTTTACATCAATCCGCCTTATATACTTCAAATTATGAATTTTCAAGCAATAACTTAATTTATCTCATAATTATCAACAACTTAACATAATTAGTGGCATTAAATATTCATTGCCAAATTATCATTTCCTATAACTTGTTTTTTCTGTTTTGTGCTCATTAATCCACTCCATTCATCATGTAGGGCATATTAACTTAGGCTTTCCCTTCAAATTTCATCCTTAAACAAATTCCAACTATATTCATTAAACTTAATATCCTGGATTTCACAGTGTTAAAGAGCATGAAGAGTTTAAAGGCATTGAAGAGTGTATAAAAGATAAGTTGGGGGAGAGAAAATAAAAGAAAAGATAGTTAACCGAGATTCAAGCAAATATCAACCTACAACTCTCTTTCCTCGTACTTTAGAAGGTCCATCTATCAAACCAGCTCAAAATGAAGAAATAAGTGAATTGATTCAACAGAAAGAGGAGCTTTATTTCAATCAAAGGAAGACCATCCCCTCACTATATGTCAGTGTAATTATTTCAAATCATTTAGAGCAATAAGGAGAAAATTATGCGTTGAATATCATTGAAAAGCTACTAAACGTATACACAATTCCTCGATATGATCACCTTGAAGAATCAAATAGTCCACACCATGATAAGATGTTTGAAAGAGCAAGAATTGGAAGATCCAAATTGATTTGAGTTGCCATTATGTCCGGCTAAAGATGGGTAAATTTAGCGCTTGTTGGGAGACAACCCATACTCTCTACACCCTCGTTCCAGGTTTTTCTATTCATTTCTTTCATAATTATTTCCCTTGTCATTGAAAAAAAATGAAAAGAAGAAAAAAGGAAAAATAATGAAATAATGAAAAAAGAAAGAAAAATAAGAAAAAGGAAAAAAGAAAAAAAAATTGAAAAGAATATTTTATCATTGCATTGCTAAGGGACTAGCAATATTCAAGTTGGGGGTTTGATAATTGCATTGTTTCATTAATTTCTAATTATTTTCACCTATTTTAGTATTGAAAGTTGCATTTAAAATATGGATTTTATGGGATAATTCTTTGAAAATTATTTTTGGGGTGTTATTGGATTATTAAAAAATTATTGAGTAAGAGTTATAAATTATTTGGATATGTGATATGACAATCATATTATTTACATCCTACTGGTTTGATTGAGCATAAGAACGTTGGATCTGTGCACAAGCTCTTGGATTTCAGGTCCGCATCTCTTTTACTATGATTGGACGACAAATATTATGGAAGTTGGTCAATCAATCATGCACTTGGTTGCGAAGGGCTTGGATTGCAAAACTCAGCAGTTCCCTTAACACACACGACCAAGGCATCAATTTACAATTCCATTTGGAGCTTAGTTCTCATCTTGGCATCCTTCCACGACAATTTTAAAGCAACCACATATTTGCAAGTGTGCGCCTAGATTAGCAATAATTCAGAAGACTCCATTCAAAGGCTCAGATTTCAGCATTGGCAAGACAACGTGGTAGAGGTTGGATTGCAGATGCACAATCGTTCACAACATTTCCAGCAGGTGGCGTGCACAGAAAGTCAGTCAGCTAGAAGCAATTGAACGGATTCAACAGAGATGAGACGCAGTCCAAAATGGCTTATGCATTAATCTTCCATAGTTCAGTTCCAGCTATTCATCTTACCGGTTCAAAACATACGCAACGCTCGTCTAAACCGTCTAAATTGCACATTACATATCACGCAGGTTTGTGAGCGTAGGCCCTCTATGGTTTTGAGCAATTATAAAAAGGGGGGTTGGGCAAGGTTCAAAAGTCCAATTTTTTTTTTCCTCCAATTTTCCACATCCAATTTTCTTCAAGCTTTCACTACAATGGGTCTAGAGAAACTTCAAGGAAGAGGAGATCTTCTCTGTGCAAGTCATCTAAATTTGTTTTTTCTTTTGCTTTGTTAATTTTAGATTTTTATTTTCTTTGCTTTTAGTTGAGTTTTCTTTACAGTTATTTTTATTGCAATTTAATTTTTAATTGAAATTTTGTTTGGATATTTAGTTTAATAAAATATTTCTTTCCAAATAATTCAAACTTCTAATATCTTTCTGTGGATTCGACCCATTTCACTATCATTTTATGCTATAATTAATTACTAGCTTTGATGTGATTCAGCATAATTTAAGATTGGTGATCATGAGTTCTTATTGCATGCTACAGCTAGTCCTTGGACTTCCTCTAAAAAAATCTCCAATTTGTTGACAGGGGAGGAAACCCTCAAAGTTGCCACCCCCTGAGGCCGCATGGTGAAACCCCAACCCAAGTTTGAAAAGATAGCTGTCCTTTGAACCAAGTGTGGGTATAACATTATGCTGTTAGCTAAAAACCCACCTCCCACTACAATAGGAGATGAACTTCTTCGAAGAGAAAATTATCCCCATTTAAACAAAGATTCTATATCCTAATCGGAAAGGAAAATGTTGCACCGCTATAGTCCAACAAAAGGACCAATAGTGCTCCATTGGTATTTAATTAGGCATATCCTATATAGAAAAAGATGTGGTTGATGGCAAAAGACTACCAAATTCAGCAATTTATAGCCGAAGCCACCTCCCTAAGCAATTAATACAAGATGTAACTCCTCACAATGGTCCCGATAAAATTGTCACCTACTAATGTGAAAGCTGGGGACATCTGCATTTCGCCTAAAGAGTAATCATCAGAAATGTCTAATCGCTCTTGGGAGTCTACGAGAATCCGTCGGATGACGCCGTCTGAGAACAAAAGGAAGACCATGCACCAGTAATAAACTTCCATCAAATCATAATAAATTTGAAAAGGCATAAGGATTAATGGCCTTGGATTTGTTCTAACTTCCTATGCTACATCATTGCCAAAGCTATGGCGAGAAGAGTGATCCCACCTGCACCCACCTGTTGCAACAAAGGAAGGAGAATTTGTCACTACCACTAGGAGAAGGCGCATCATGCGAATATCAACCTTGAAGAATGGGTAAATATCCCTCCATGGATGTACTATGTAATTCTCCCTAAATATAGAAAAAATCTCTATCTGTTCCCAGGATCTCACTTAAGTAGTGGATGCCTCCTTTCTAGCAACCATTGCAAAGGAGGCTGGTCTAAGGTAAAAGGAGAAAGATCGAAGGTTCATTGAATAGACATAAACACTCTTATCTTGTAAAAATAAAGGAACTTGAATTTAAAAAATTTCACTAGAGTTTCAACCCCATTTTTGTGGTTTTTTAGATCTACCCATATCTTTAGGGCTCGATTTAGTTGTGGCCGACCCTTGATAGGTTTCGACCCATTATGCAACTCTAACGGGTTTCTATCAGGGCTTACTCTTCCAAGAGCATATTAATGGAGTGTATTTTATTTGTTGTAATTACCTTTTTTATGTAGCCTTTAGATAGACTTGTAAAAATGAACAGAAAGGAAATTATTAGAATGGTATAGAAAATATGTTACTTACTCGCCAAGGCTAATAAGGGTGACAAGGTGTAGCCCTCCATTTGTAGGTATCTTGCTATTAGATGTCGGATACCAATACTATGCACTCAAGTACACTTAACTTCGGTGCACTCGAGTGCAAAAATTTATTTTTAAATTTTTTGAAAATTTTTATACAAATTTTAATCTAAGTATATTTAATCTGTGTATATCAAGTTTTACTATTTTGGAGATTTGTAGATTTTTTGAATTTTAAAAAATAGTGGCATTAGTAATTATTAAATTACTAAAGTGCCATTGCTTTTAAAAATCTAAAATATATCTATAAATCTTCAAAAATGGTAAATTTGATACACATGTTAAATATACTTAAATTAACAGTTGTATAAAAAATATTCAAAAAATATAATAGAGTTAAATACACCCCAGGTGCACCAAGGCTACCCTTAGATGTCCCCAACTTCAAATTATTAATCTCCTTCATTATTGCTTAATTTTTCATTAATGTTATCTTTGTCAGATACCAATGTCGATTACCCAAAGCTTTTGGTGATCACAAAAGAAGGATTCATAAAAAGTTGCCTTGAGATGAAGAAAAATATTAAGAGGATCTTGAAAAAAATTTCTCACAAATGGAACTAAATATTAAACCTCAATTTGGCCAAAAGTTTCTCTGAACTAAATTGAGGTCTAGATCATCTAAGGATGGATTAGTAGGTTAATGAATACACGATTTACACAGAAAAGAGTTGATCTATGGTGAGATCAATCCAAAAAACCACATAAAGGCCCGAGGCAAAAACTGTTCTATTATGGAAATTCCTTTACAATTATGGATGGTAATGTCTTAGTTTATACTAGCCATACACTTAGAGAATATATTTTCCATGGTTAGGAAACACTCTCTACTAGGACATGATGGGCTAGAAGTAGGGTGTCTAAAAGTCTCTTTTATCTATTTTCCTTCTAATTGACCTCCCCTCTCTAGTTGGAGATTAATTTGTATTTATACAAGATTCGACAGTGGTAGGATGTACTTTCTGTTAAATGAGCTAACTGTGATCATTCTTTGAATATCTCTTTTTAGCGATGAGTTTGCATATGGTTGGGTGATTTAGGATGTTGTCTTGGCATAATCATCTCAAGGTGGCTAAGTCATCTTGGATCTATTGAGATGTCATTCTTTCATTAAATACAAAATGACCTTCTTTGGCTTGAGGGTGGGCATGCTCACGTCTTGAGGAACCTTTAAGTATTTTTCCATTATCTCACATACATCTTGCTAGTTTTGGATGAGGGATCGATCGACTAATCCCTCGTATTGTCACCCTCGTATTGTCAAGGCCTCTGAGATTGCCAAAAAGCCTATTCACTCTAGGCCTCGGTCTTGCTTATAGTCCAAACTAGTTAGACTCTATTAATATCATATTTATTAAAATTAGAAAGAATAAATATATTTACCTAATTAAATAACAAATTCATAAAAACACGCTAATGTATTATCTATTAAGCAGAAAAGGCTCCCATAAGCACGCCCAAAATGAGGCCTAATCATATATGACTCCCTATTTTACATCTCTTGCTAAGAGATCTTCTGTCAGCCATACAAGCAAAACTCAACATTTCCTTAACTGTTGCCCATGATTAATTGGGTTACGATTCCGGTTCAATGCACCCGCATGTACTTCACTTATTTTTTAAATTTTTTTAAAAAGTTTTTTACACAATTGTTATCTAAGTGTATTTAATATGTGTCCTAATTTTTATTATTTTTGGATTTTTTTAGATATTTTTTCGGATTTTTAAAAATCAGTGACATTTTTAATAATTTAAAATTGCTAAAAATGCCACTGGTTTTTAAAAATACTAAAAAAATCTAAATTTTTTTAAAAAATGGTAAAAATTGATACTGATGTTAAATACACTAAATTAATAATATCATGAAAATATTTTCAAAAAAATTAAAAAATAGGTGCAGTACACTTGGGTGCATTGAACCGGTTCCCGGATTGCAAGCATGTGCTGACCAACCTGCATATGTGGATGGCTCAAAAACCATGTTGTTTGTCACTTTCTTATGGTGACCTGACACGTGTGCGATGCGCCACATGCATCAATATTAAAACAATCATTTCTCAATTCTTATCTTTTGACTGTTTAAGCGATTAAACATGGAAAAAGGCCTTCAACATCGTTCATGTGTTAGTACAGTCCACGGGCGGAAAGCAACCCTACTTTTTGAAAGCTATGGATGGATATATGGTTCTGATTTTGATTTCCAGACCGACCCAAGGAATACTTAAATTAATTTAGAAGCATTAGAATATTTGGGGCGGATCTTGGAAGTCAAAAGCATCAAGATTCGACCATCATACATATGCACGGATCAGGATCTGGCGGGTCCCGAGTCCCAACTGATTGGCATGCAGCTGGAGATTTTAGTCCCACAAGTAAGTTATTAATATGTATTTGGAACCTGAAAATTTTAAATTTTCGGAAAAAAAAAAAAAGAATTTTTTTTTTTAATTAGTTGGTATTATACATTATGACATTTGATGTTATAATCAAGTCTATTTATCTTTTTGTTTTTTTTTTAAAACAAACTTCTACTCATCATCACGAAGAAGACGAAACTCTATCTATATTAAACTCGAACACACAGACGAGAAAATAATGCTCAAACACAATTGACTCTGCTGATGCTGAGGCTTGAAATGCCGACTGCATGCAAAACGGCCCGAGGCGTTATCATCAAGGTACAACCCTTGTGGCAAAAAATAATAAAAAAAGGTTTCTTGATAAGTCATTCATTCCCTTTTATGTGCATGTAAATGGCAGATCATCGATTATCTGATTTCCTTGGACCATGCAATTCCTCCTAGTCCTAGCTAGCTAGGTATCAGACTTAGAATGGATTGGATGGCTCACACTTAACACTTTAATTCTGCGAGTGGACGTTTCCTATGTCGGCCTTATTCTAAAAGAAGAATATTTAACTTGGCTTGCACTATGTTCACTTTGACAGAACGAGACAATTAAAGTTATTTTCATAGAAACATTAATTTTTTTAAAAAAAAAACTCGATCAACATGTCTAACCCATTTGCTAACTTAAACTTGAATCCGGCCTGACCCAAATTGACCCATTTTTCAACAAATATAATTATGATTGATCTTGACCCACCTGCTATGATAAATAGGCGGGTTAGAAGTTTTCTCAATAGGCAGGTCAGGGTTAATTGAAGTGACGCATGTACTAAACATGATGTTAAAAAAAACTATTTTTGACCAGACCCAAAAAAAAAAAAAAACTATATTTGGAAAATAGATTTTAAGATTAGTTATTTTGCAAATTTTCCAAATACCAAAGACATCAAGTTAATTTGTTCAATGTGATCAAGGAAGAATTTGAAAAATATAATTTTTATGTTTTTTATGGATTTTCTATTATAAATAAATTTTTAATATTTTCTATTTAACTTTTTATCAATATTTCCAGCCCATTTTCTAACTTGAAGTTGATTTTCTTTGGCTGGATGAGGGTTAATAGACGTGATGCATGGGTCTATATATCTATATAGAGAGAGAGATATCCGATCCTGTGCAGTCAGACTGCACCGTAATGACGGTGCAGTCCGCTGTAAAATGGACCCCACACATATTAGATTGTAATGAAACTTTATACAATCATTTATTTATATATAAATCATACTTTAGACGGTTTAGATGTTGAAAAACTCACTTTAAACTTAATATTTACATTAAACTATTTTATTACGTTAATTTTGCACCATTTTAAGATGGGGACTACACACATGTTGGATTTGGATGAAAATTGGTATGCTAATAAAGTGAACAATTCTAAATACAATGGGTGAGGTGAATTTTCTATTTATGATCAAGTGGGGCCCACAGTGCATGGACTGCACGGTGCAGTCGCATGCACTGGATTATTTCTCATATATATATATATATAGAGAGAGAGAGAGAGAGTTGTTCCGGTGCAGCGTCACTACACCGGAACAGCGGTGCAGTAGCCCAAAAATGGGCCCCACATGATCATGAAATCATGATCTACTTCACTCATTGTATTTAGAATAATGTATTCTATTACCATACCAATTTTCATCCAAATCAGATACTTTAAAGTTGTTATTTACATCAAACTATTTTATTACGTTGGATTTATACCATTTTCAGATGGGGGCCATATACATATCTGATTGGGATGAAAATTGGTATGGTAATATAATACATTATTCTAAATACAATGGGTGGAGTAGATCATGATTTCATGATCATGTGGGGCCCATTTCAGCGATGCTGCACCAGAATATATTTCATATATATAGCAAATAATGATGTTAAAACCATTATAAAATGATTTTAAAATATATTAGTTATGTTGGAAATTTGCAAATCAATAAGATGTCAAATTAATTTATTTTAATGTGCTTGGGGAATTGTTTTGGAAACATAAATTTTTATATTTTCTATATTTTTTCTACAGTGTGACGTTACCTTTAATATCATTTATAAATTGTTTGCTTAATGTGGTCTTAAGATCCAAAGATGATTCTCCAAAATTGTGAAATAAACTTCTTAAGCCGGGACTTAAAATCCTGATATCCATCACCAAATATGAGACTCTTGTTAGTCACGCTAGCCGCGGTAAAATTTTAGTTGTTAAAAAATCAAATTTCGTAGTGAATCTTAGGAAGTTGAATTTCCTTATAATTGAATCGAGCTCCCATTCCACTAATCAAGCTTAAATGCCTAAGTTAGGGACACAATTAATGAAGGTTTTAGGTCTATAGATTCGGAAAAAGAGATTCATAATACTGGAAAATTTATCAGGAATTTGATGAAATGAACAATTCGCCAAAGATCAGCTAAAACAAGAATATGGAATTATATAAAATAAAAGGATTTGCTAGAAATTGTCTAAAAATTAATCTATTATATTCAATAATATTGAAGTATACTTATAATCAACCTTATGCGTTTACATTTATTATGGATTAATTAAATACAAGTCTAATTAACATAAATATCCATATCATAAAAATATAAATAGAGTAAAATCTAATGCACGTACGACTTGAATTGTAAGAAAAACATTTTTTTTTAAAATTAAACATTAAAAATCAACCCATTGCACGGCGCAATTGATTACATTGAAGAATTGCTATATATAAATAGATATATGTTATATTACAATGGCTAGCCCGCATGCAGCTTACATTAACTTCTCTTGTATAACTATAAACAACGGAAATCACGTGATGAAATTAAGCAAGAATCTCTGTCTGTCTTAAAAACCGGCGGGGATTTGAACTTCGAACTGTTTTGCTCACCCGTTTTGTCCGATAAAACCGCAGTCCAATCACGGTTTAACCGGCCGAACCGGGATCTCCGGTCCGGTTTTCTAAGCATTGGATTAATCTCTCACATGGGGTCATGTTCAAACTAGTGAGCAGTAGTCAGTAGGTTGCACTTACAAGCGCATGAAATCAAAAAATAATAGCTGGAACAAGCTTATAATATATGTGGGGCATGCATCTAATATAATCATATCCGGTAGAGGTATTTTTGAATGCTATATATTCAGTCTGCATCACAGAAAGGATAACCCGGCCTTTAAATACTACTATATTCATAGTAGCATGTGGGATATTTGAGTACCATTGCATGGTCAATTACCCCTAGTCTTTATCATAAAACTTATTACCATTAAAAAAATAAACAGTAGGAGATATTCTCTAATAATAATAAGAATAATAATAATAACAAATAAATAAAAATTCATGGACGTCAGTGGTAGTACACCAAATTAATGTCCTCAGATGCAGTAATTATTAGGGTTACCTAAGAAGAACTATTACATGAATTTTATCGTATTATAGTAAATGGAATCACGATGCTATAGTAAAAATTCATTTCATCTATCATATAAATATTATCATGAAAATTACTTAATTTTTTTAGCATCACTATTCATGATGTTTATATATAAATGTATAAAATCAACATAATAAAATAGTATGCTACTAGGGCTACGACTTGGTGGTATGCACGGAGGCTATCAAAGCAGCGACACAACATCGCGTTCTTGTAAGTGCAATTTTTTAATTTTCCCCTATAATAGGGGGTTTATAGATTTCCCCTAAGGTAGAGGTATTTTTAAGAAAATTTCATCCCTAGTATAAGGCTTATGATGGGTACTTAAATGTAATATCAATTGTTACAATGTGTATAAATCATCAAAAAAAAACACAATAAATAATTTAATATTAAATAACAATTTTAAAATTGCACTTTTTAATATCCAAACCATCTAAAATGCTATTAATATGTGGGTAAATGATTCTATAAAGTATTATTATATTCTAATATATATAAATGGATCTAAATATTTTTATAATATATAATTTTCACAAGAATATATATTTTTAGCAAATATAATCCATGCATATATTTAATTTAGATAAATATTATCTAAATAAATGATATTTTTTGAAGCAACTAAATAAATTATATTAAATGTAATGAATGGAGTGAATTTTTTATAAAACATCTGCCTATCAAAATTGTAAAAGGGTTACATGGAACCTCTTCTACATGCTTGTAGCTGCAACTAAATGGTTTGCTACTTCTCTACTTAATCGTATTGCATGCAATTAAATGCAGCCATCAAATGTTACCATTTGACTATTTAAGTTTCATTGCATATTAAATGAGACCATTGTTTTTAAAATTGTTGCATATAATATCATTTATATAACCAAACTTTTTCTGCATAAAATAAATTTTGCTACCCATTGTATTTAAGATGTAGAAAATGGAAATGAAGCATGAGGAATAGAATTGATATAATAAGTATAAAGTGTGAATAAAGAAAAACTAGATAGAGAAATATTACAAAAAGATATTTAAAAATAATTGGAAAGACACAAGAAAATGATTAAAATACAACAATAAATATAAAAAGATAAGAGTATCTGAGTGATGATTTTTGCATTCTCATTTCTCATTCCCATTCTCCTCTATCCAAACACACCCGTGTAAAATGCAACGATTTGTGATTGATTGGCATAATATTTTAATCTATTTACAAATAATATAGAAGTTCGGTGCATTTAACTTGGCTGAAAAATGTAGTTGCACTTTAATGTGGGGCCCAAAAGAGGTGAACAAGGCAAAGTCTGCAGACCTGGAGACTGGATTTTTAGATGGCTCGTCAACTCTCTCTATCTTTTGCATGTACTTTTTAATAATATACTACCTATGCAAATATTAAAGCATATCAAATAAATCTGTTATCTACTTTCAGTTCAGCTTAGCTACATATTTCTCAAGCTAAAGCTCATAGAGCAACTTTGAGGTAGCTTATTAGTTTGTGAACCATGCTCCTTTGTGACCTTCTCCCCATTGTGCATGTGGATGGGTTAAAGGTGAGGGCCTGAAGAGATCCAAGAAAGTGATGTTAACAAACAGAAAAAATAATATGTAAGAACTAATTGTTAATAATATGTTATAGATATGAAGAAAGTAATAAAGAAAAAAAAATTCATAAAAGTAATATTATGAAAACCACATTGAAAATAGTATATATTTGGGGCGATTTTGCAACCGCACTAATATAGTTTAGGCAAAATTACTGGCATGTCACGGCTTTGTATGAATTCGCACCTGTACCTATGCCCAAAATTTAGCGTGTAATGCTGGTACATGACAGTGCTCCACGGCTGGGTGGTCATGTTTTCGAGCCGCACCAAGGAAAATTTGTGGTAGCAATGTCACCCTTGCAAATGGCAATGGGAGTGTTTACGTTCGCTTTGTGTAGAAAAAAATAGGATAGAAAAAATAGACACATCGTTAGATAATTGGTAGGTTGCTGTAGGTATACGAATGTCTCAAGAGAGCTTGATTGTAATACACATTTGAGATGAATGTATATAAAAGAAAAATTCGAAAAAAAAAATAAAAATTAGAGCGCAATGTATTTCGTTTGGTGGCTGTTCATACCAGTTAAAATTTTTAACAAAGGGAGAAAATGCTCCTGAGTCATGATGTATAATATTCATTGTGCTGCCAGAGCACCGTACGAATCCATATCTTTCCTACCGCCAGACATGGTTGTCGGGATATCTTCCCCATAATCAGTCATCGCTCCCAGCTGCTAATCAATCAATCGGAGATGGCTATTGAAAATCCAACCTGTCGTCCTCATCATCTTCATTTCTTCCATGTTAGGGTGTGGAAGCGGTTAGTTACGCAGTTAGGTGTTTTTGGGAATGGCAATAAGTTGTCATCGCAAACTTTTTAATATAAAATTTCTTACTCTTTACCAATTATTTTATTCGTAGTTATTTTTTCATGTCTTCTTGTACAATAATTATATTTATTAGGGGTGCAAGTCGGGTCGGTTACCTCCGGGTAGGGGTGGAACCTACCCTTACCCATTTTTCAAAAACGTCTACCCTACCCTATTTTAGACCGGGTCGGTTCGGAGCCTACCCTACCCAATTTTTTCAGGTGCGGGTCGGTTCCGGTTCGGTTCCAAATCGGTTCCTAAAAACATCATACATCCAAATTGGCTCTAAATACAGAAATACTATATTATGAATAGAATTTTCCAATGAAACAGAAATGTCAATAAGAAATGTCAAGTTGGAGACATTGATTCATGTAGAGATCTGCTAATTAGCAAGTTCACAATCCATTCAAAATAGAAACAACTCTCACATGTGCTGAAAACCATCATTTAAATCTTCAAAGGATGCAGAAACCATATTTACATCAAACAAAAATTTACATGCAGAAACATCATGCAAAATCAGTGCAAAACAAGCTCAAAAAATGGATTGCTGAACAACAAACAGGAAAATAAACCAATCGGAAATTCTGAACCTCAGGTTCTATTACGCATTCCAATCACAGTTTTCTTCCAATACAAGTTATCAATAAGCCAACATGGAAACTGCAATGCAGGCAAAATTGACATATAAATGGGATCGACTCAGACAAGACAAACATGTCAGAAAAGCCTCAAACCAAGCACAGATTCTGGGTAAAGAAAATATAGCAAACACCAAGTGAATGGGATCAAGCATCTGACTTTGAGCATCAATGAAGTGAACGCTCTCATCCCTCTCCTCTAGAATAATGAACGGTTAGGGAAATCGACCTTCTATGACCCGTCTCAGAATGTTAGAGCTTTCAGCCAGTGGAGTTGCCAACTGTTTCGCCCCGCAGATGCTGGACAGGAGCATAAAAGGATTATACCGAGATTGGCTGAAGCAGGGCTGTTGAAGCTCGCAAGGCGCGTGTAGCGGAGAAAAAGAAACAAAGGGCCGGAGAAGGCTGATTATTAGCACATCGTCTCCGGAGCAAGATTAGCCTTTTCATGCTCCTGACATCGAACCTGCTGCGTCACTGCAGACGCCATACGCAGCAAAGACCCTTCTCACACACTCTGCTGCGTCACTGCAGACGCCAGACGCAGAGCCGACGACCACGACGACGACGACAGACAGAAGACGCAAAGCCGACGACGTCTCTCCCCCTCCCTCTCTCTCTGACTCTCTCTATCGCTTTTCCGAGAAGGTGTATAACTTCCGGGCGAAGGCGAATAACTTCCCTCCTGTTCTAGAGGAGAAACGAACAGGGATCAGGGATGATGCTGCATTGCTGCCCGTCGGCCGTCGCGGTCCAGAGGAGAAATGAACGGGGATGCCGGATGCGATGGAGAAACGAAGGGGGTTGCTGGGCAGGGCAGGTGGGGGAATCCGGAATCCAGAATCGGGGACGGGAAGAAATTAGGTTAGCCTGGTTACTGGTTAGGTATAAAGGAATTATAATATATATATATATATAATATAAGAAATCCGGGTCGGTTCCGGGTACCCGTAACCGGAACCGACCCTTACCCGAAGTTCACCGGGTATTTTACCCGTGGAACCGAACCTACCCTATTTAGGGTACCCAGCGGGTCGACCCACGGGTACCCTACCCAAGTTGCACCCCTAATATTTATATTATTTCTATATAACAATTCATACAAGTAATTTATTTATTTTAACTTTATTTTTTTACTTTCCGCTATTACTCCTGATATATCACCTTATTTTCTTTTCTTTAAAAAATTTTACAAAAATTTTTTTTTCAAAAATTTTATTCATCTCAAACACACACAGTGTGAGGAAAGGCCATAGAAGGCCTAGCACCTACCAAATTGGTCTTAAAGTATAATATGAAATAATATCACTTAAGAGCTGGGAAAATAGGTTGATAGGCAAATCTAACCTTGAAAGGGGTTAGGTTAGTTTTTGAGGTTAGTTATTTGACGATCAATATCAACAAAAAAAAAAAATCATGCCTTCCATTGCTGACACAACGACAACTCATATCAACCATCCATCTGTTGTTGCCCTCAAGACCCATTTGCTTTCACCATCATTGGCACAATTTTGATACTGCCAATCAAATAAACGCCTTAGATTTTGTGATTAACAACTGTTGTACAATAGTTTTGCTATGGCAATTCAATAGCCACGTCAATCTTTACTAGTCAAGTGACAAAAAATCTCCGTGGTCGATCGGCCGATCATTTCTTGCTATTAGCGGATAGAAACTCCATCCATTACATGCTGATCACGCTAAACTCATTGTCGTCAATGAAATCCATCGAGAAATTTCATCCTTAATACATAACTTCAAGCCTCTGTCTCACATTTACGGAGGGTTTCACTTTGATAATATTTATAATGACCAAACCCAAAAAACAATCCTAAGTGTGTGAGCTTTTAGGTCCAATAGTGTGATGTTATTCGCTTTAGCCTGATAATTCAATTGCATAATTTTAAAACATGTTATATCATATTTAAGCTCAGATCCACTTATAAATTTTCGAAATCTCCCTTCCCTTTTCAATGTGAGATTCAGCTCTGAACTATTTCAAAATCTCATTGTTCATAACCATCTTCTCCTTTAATTTGAGCCGTAGATCCAACACAATCAACGAAACAAATAGTCATTCACTACCATTCCAACTTAGTGCTCATGCGGCTGACATGGTAGTGAGCAGTATTATGAAAATTTAACCATGAATCAAATTATTTTTATGTTCTGTTTAGGTTGGACTAGTTCAACCGTTGGTTCTAAACGTTCTGAACCATACTATTAATAAAAAATAATTATCATGTATAAATGATTAAAATTCAATATTTAATTTGATTCTTCAAATAAAGTATATTTTTATCACATAATTATCATAAACTACACATATATAATTTAAGGGATGAACTAGAGAAGGTGAAAAGTAAAAATACTATATTTTTATTTTCCTTTTAACATTGTAATAGTGAAAATCAGAATGGAACGCAAACCAGACCGTTAAATTTTTATTCATGTTCGGACCGATCTGATTGTCCGGTTCAATTTGATTTTTAAAAGGCAGTGACTATGGGCTCCAAGATTCGAATGCCAGGTATAGGCAGTGGCCAAATTACCTCACCCTAGAGTAGCCCTCGTGAGGTACCTGACTACCAACTATGATAGGTGGAAACCGAATATGATATCTTACAGAACTATTTTCGTCATTTTTAAAATTAAACGCCAATTAGAAAACCCTAATCGAAGTTACATACTTCCAATTTTGGTAAATCAGGCACGGATATGTCTGGAAAGTCCCGGCACGTCTGCAAAATTTCACCCAAAGTACATAGGTGCGGAAGCAACAAATTGTAATATTTCCAAACAAAGTAAGTAAATATCAGGAATTTTCCTTGGCACTGATTGCATAATGCAGTTTTTGGGTTAGTTATATTAAAATATCAAGTTCGGATTGATCTAAATAATATAATTCACGACCATGTTAGAACTTTAATACCAACAAAGTCAAAACGCTAGTTATATTAGTAATAGGAAACAAACTGGGTTAAAAATCTTTAATAAAGATAATATTCATTTCGGAATGCTTTTATAGAAGTGATTTGTTGAAACTCTTCTACTTTTGAAATATAAATGGTCGTTCCAAAATTCAATTCATTTCTTATATTTAACCTCATTAAATTAAGAAAATTGTTTAGATCCATTCATATATATATTAGAATAAAGTGACACATTATATAATCATTTATCCATACAACAGTCATATTATAAAATCACTTATCTATATAATAGTGATATTTTAGATGGTTTAGATGTTAAAAATATCACTTAAAAATTAATATTTAGTATTAAATTATTTTATTATATTGATTTTATACATTTATAGATGGGGCCCACATGCAGTAATACTAGACAAATGAAATTATTAATATGATAATATAAATAATGTTAAATATAATAGATGAAGTAAATTTTTCATCAACTATTTAAATATTTAAAATGAAGAGAGTTCCGTAGAAATATCCTCGATATTTAATTTGACAGCATAATAAATACGAAACTTATTCATTACAATCAATTGAATATAGAGTCTCTTTCTTTTATGAAAAATGATCCTTTTATTATTAGATTTAGATCATCTATAATTTTATCCAATGGGAAGCAATCTAATACAAAACGATGTGGAAACCTCCACGTACTTGTTTTTTTTTTCATTTAAAGATTTTTTTTAATATCTAAACCATCCATATCATTCATCCATGTTTACCTATAATTCCAAAAATCACATATTTTAATTTGAACAATTTTACGTACAATATATTTATTTATTCGTAACATTTACAAAATTTCATGGTAATAAATTCACTCTTAATTAGTGTAATATATTTCCGATTAAAGTTATTTTTTATATCATAAATATATTCTAATGGTGAATACTATACATGGTTCAATTTTGTAAAAAAATTTTAATACTACAAGAAATCTTAATATGATGGGTGAAATTTAGCGACAAAATTATTTTTTGCTGATAACTTATGCTTAGAAACTATTTGCAGTTGGTTGAGTTATATATTTTGTACTTGTCACGATGAAACAAAAACATGTTTGCTAAATTTATTTAGTAGTGAAATTCTAACTTTTCGTAAATATTCTTGTAGTGTATAGAATATAAAAATTGACAATTTGGGAGGAAGTTTCTACTCAAAGGTTGTATTACATTGCTACCCTCATTCGATACACGCATATACATGTGTGTGTGAGAGAGAAAATGAGAGACGATTTAGATTTAAACAAAAAAGGGGATTGTTAAAGAGGTGAGATTTCATCCTAGCCGTGGAATCAAACAATAATTTCTCAATAAATATTTTGTAAAATAGAAAATATTATCTCCCATTGTAAACCCTCACTAAGAATACTCAAGTTGAAGCTTTCGTTTGACTAGCAATGATTCATGAAAACTAAAATTTGCGAGTAATATGCATTTCTGATTAAATGAACAGCCCAGATCACCGATCAGCTGCACTTGCAAACTGTCCGGAGATGAAAGTGCAGATGTCCATACCTTGAGCTGTCACGTGCCAACTCCCACTTGAGTTGAATGTGCTTCACTCTTCACTTGTGCGAAACGAGCATGTCCATTTCATGTTCATCATCACAGAAGTGGGCCACATTATCAAACCTATAAACGTCTGGAAACCTGCAATTTCCACGTGTGAAACGTGTACAGCGGGGTACGTACATACATAGCATGTGGGGTAGTCCCGTGACATATTTCCTGCATGGTTTTTGCTCCTTTTTCCAAAAACAACAGCCAAAGCAGGGAGACCATAACCATCATGTGCTAGAAAACAAAAACGAAACTGCAGTCAACTTCCAATGCCGAGAAAGAAACCTCATTAGGGTTTCGTTTTAGATCTCTTCTCACGAAAAAGATCCTCATGCCAACAACACGTGAATGTACTTCTTCTTACAACTCCAAACACAAGCGATATTAATTCCCTCTGCAAGCCAAACTCACACACACATACTTTTCTCTTCTTCTTCTATTTTTTGTTTTTTTGTTTTTTTGTTTTTTTTTTGGGAGCTTTCTTCTCTCTTTCTTCCATTCCTGTCACTTGCATGCAAGCAGCTAACACCCAGAAAACTGTATATCTATCAAAATAAGCCACACCACCCCAAAAGAAAACCAAAACGAAAATAAAAGAAGAAATTGGCAAAGTTTGTTTGCTTACATATATCTAGCTAGCTAGTGTCAGACTCACCCATCAGCTAGCATTTTGTTCTCTGCGTGAAGATCGAATCGGATTATCAGAAACATCAATCAACGTTCTTGGGGGTACTTGTTCTTAACTCCCGATCACGATCAGGAATTATCATTTCATCATGGTGCATGAGTGTGCCACTAGATAGACCTGTGCTCGAGTATGCTGATGTTCGTGCGCTGCCTCTTGAGACTACCGGAAGAAGACTCATCTGCTGCAGTCCTCTCCATGACTGCTTTCAGGGCGTCTTGAATGGAGCCGATGCAATGCTGCTGCTGGTCTGTGGTGTTGCTGCTGCTGTTCTTGGAGTCTTCTTCGCCGGTGATGACAAGCACGTTCCTCACGCGGCCTCCTAGGGTTGTTATCTCGGCCTTGAGAGTTCGAAGGTGGAGGGCTTTGAGGGTTTTGATGAGGTCCGGGAGGAGGTCAGAGCGGTCGTCGCAGCAGAGAGAGGCTTTGATCACCAAGTTGCCGTCCTCGTCCGATGACTCGACGATGAGTTCGTCCGATTCGGTGGGGACTGGGCTGGCCTCGGCGATCTCGGACGTCTGTCGTTTCAGATCTTTGACGTGCTGGATCACCTCTGCAAGCAGCGAAGCTTTGTCCGTCTGTTTATAGAGGAGGGGGAAAAACACCCAAGATGGATATAGTCAGTGGATTACACATGCAGCCATTTGTTACAAATAAACTAATTAAGAAAGAATATTAGAGAGAGTGCGTGTTTGTTGCAGTACAAAAAAGGTGTCCTGGCAACAGAGCCAAGTTGGTAGGATTAAACAATAGAAGAAGGATGGAAGTTGGGTTGGTGAAGTTAAACAAAAATGTAGAAAATTGGGCATCTATATCTATAGACGGGTGGATAGACTAGAAGTTTTTTTTTAAGATAGATAGAAAGAGAGAAAGAAAAAAGAAAGAAGACATGGGGAGAGGAAGATGGGAAGTTAGATTGTGAAAACTAAGCAGTGCAGAAAGATATATACAAGGTCGCGGATTTAGAGAAATAGGAGGCGGAATAAATATTTTATGAATAGTGCATGCACGGTCTTCAATCAGAGAAGACAGAATTTTTTGTATGGAAAGGGAGAGTCAGTAGTTCAGGCTCTCCGTGTCTCTAGCGAATTAAAGAGCAGGCCCTGGCCAGTTCCTCCTCCTCCTTCCTTCCAACCCCTTTTAAGCCCTTCCTCCTCGTCCTCTCCCGGCAAAACACATTCCCATGCAAGCTTTTTCAGCAGCCTGGGTTCCTCTTTTTCATATCAAACAACCACTTTTCTCCCTTCTATTCCCTTTCCGTTTCCCCCCTCTCCTTCACTCCCTCCCTCGGAAACCGCTTCCAAACACGACCCAAAACACAAAAAACAAACGGGAAGCACATGCATATAATATATATATATATATATATATATATATATATAGACGCCGACGTTGCATTATCCTCAAGAAGACTCAGCAATGCTATTAAATTGATAAAAATATTTGGTCAATGATCACCAAATGGGTGTCTCCAAAATTCAAATCTTCAACCAAAACGGATGAAATTGCACCACATGCAATCCATGAAAAAGAAGAAATTGCAATGATTTTCTTACTTTGGTGGTGCTAGGGAGCAAGCTCCGCAGCCTAGCAAGATGCTTGTTGATTCTCTCCCTACGCCGCCTCTCGGCCTCGCTGTGACTCTTGGACGCGGCGAGCGCCTTAGCATCCATGATCTCTTGGGCGGTCATCTTCCCCAGCTCGGACTGCAATCCGAAAGGGCCCGAACCAACCCGGCCTCCGACAGGCCCCACCAGACCATCGGCGCCGTAGAGCCCGGCCAGCCCAAGTGGGTCGGAGGAAGGCCCGTCGTAGCCGAACTGGAGTGCGGCGGCCCGGCGGTGGAAGACGCCGCCATAAGAAGAGGACGAAGGAGATGAGAGGAAGTGGTCAAGGTCCCGAACCGGGTTCCCCCCAAAGTGGACCGGGTTGATGAGGGCGTTATAGGGCTGGGCCTGGGGGATCGGCCAAGGGAGAAGGTGGGGGGAAGGTTCTAGGGCCGATGGGGCTGGGAAGGAATCGGTGGTGGAATACGTGTGGTGGAGGAGGTGGTCTTGGAAGGTCTGGAATTCGTGCATCCTTTGAGACGTTTCCTCTTCTCCTTGGATTTCCACCTTCTTTCCGCACATCCCTCTCTCACTCTATCTCTTTGTCTCTCTTTATTGGAGTCTCTAGCTTTGAAAGAAAAAACTCTTATCTTTAAAGAGAGGGACAAAGGGGAGGGGGAGTCTTTTCTCCGCTCCTGTTAAAAGGTAGCAGGCCTTAGACTTCTCATCTGTCTTTCTTTCTGCTTTCTTGCCTTTGTTTCTCTTTTTATCCTCTCTCTCTTTCTCTATCTTCTGTCTTCTCTCTAGTAGAGGGGAAGGAGGAGGAGGGCGTGGGGCTATTGATGTGTGTACGAGAGCTGTGGATGCCTTTCCTTTCTTTCTACGGCATACTTTTATATGGTTCTTCTACGGATATAATATTAGCTTCTTTCGCTGTTTCTCTCTCTCTTTCCATCTTTGCTTGAAAGCATATTATTACTTTGATGCAGAGGAAGAGGGGGGCAGCAACAGCAAAGGCCACAGAAGAGAGAGAGATAGATGGAGAGAGAGAGAGAGAGCCGACCGAGCCTGATGATAAAAGACTACCTCGGTCAAGCCCACGTTCTAAGCTTCCTAATGCCACGCCTCCTTCCTGCTTCCCAAAAACGATGTAATGATTGTGTCTTGGAACGCACTCCTCTCTCTTTCTCTCTCTTGTTCTTCCTTTGGTATGCTTGCTTTCTCTCCTTCTCCCACCTTGGTTTCAGCAGTATGATTTCAATTCATGCCCTACGCTTTTCGTCCTCCCTCTCTATCGAAATAGGAAAAAATAGGTGAAATCATCACCCGTGAAGCTCTTCCACGACCACCACCTGTACAATCCCTTCTCTACCGTGACATTTCCATAGTTCCCATACACATGTATTTTCTCTCCTCTCCTTTCCTTTCCTTCTCTCTTTCTTTATTTCCTTCTTTTGATGTTTTGTTTTGTTTTCTGTTTTTTATTAGTTCTTAGCATCTGCGTTTGCTACGAGTTCACCACCATTCATCGCCACAGGCGCTGAGCTCCTTCGGTGCCAGCCAAAGCATAAAAAAATTAGATATTGCCCAATAAAACGTCGAATTTGCACTAAATGCATGCAATAAACCCAGGATGGTCTCTTTGATTTGGATGGTCCGAATCGAAAATTAGGATAGACAAAGGGATTGATGAGAGTGCAAGTGGTGACCCTTTTTTTTAATGTTATGTGCATACAAAGCACCCATGCAGCATACTAAACTTATATTAGAGCTCATGTGTAGAGGAGACATAACTTCCATACAAAGACTATGTAGACACAACTCCACCACAAAGAATATAGAGACACAGCTCCAACATGAGGACAATTGGGATCGAATCCAGACCAAGGCAAACGAGGACAATGCCTCATGCTAGCTACGCTAAACTGCGTTGGCATGGGGTGTTTATTAGCCAATCAATTGTTGTATAAGGTGTCCCATAAAAAAATGTTGTATGAGGCATTGTCTAATATTCGTATTAGCCAATTTGTATATTGGCTAATATGACCAAGCGATTCATATTGCAGGACCACACAACAACAAAATGGATCATATTGTATAGAATTTTTTCGGGCTCATGATCATCCATGTACTCGAATCAATGACATGAGGCCAATCAATTTGAACCCATGTTGACATTTTTCTTCGATCAAAATTAGCTATATCATGCATTTTTATTGTAACGTCCCGGACCAACTGTCGCAGGTATTGTCTGTTTTGGGTTTTAGCCCGCACGATTATATCCTTTTGGGTACCCTGAATGTACCCCAAAATGCACCTCAACAGAGTTACCAACGGCCTCCACTTATAGCCCAGGCTCCCTCCTTCATTATAACTGATGTGGGATGTTACATCCACCCCCCCTGGGGTTCCAGTGTCCTCATTGGATGAGTTCTCACTGAACACACCAGCAGGATATCAGGAGTCTGCTTTGATACTACTTGTAACGTCCCGGCCCAACTGTCGCAGGTATTGTCCGCTTTGGGTCTTAGTCCGCACGGTTTTGTCCTTCTAGGTACCCCGAATGTACTCCAAAAGGTGCCTCGACAGAGTTACCAGCGGCCTCCACTTATAGCTCAGGCTCCCTCCTTCATCCTAACTGATGTGGGATGTTACATTTTGTAATGCCCCGGCCCAACTGTCGCAAGTATTGTCCGCTTTGAGCCTTAGCTAGCATGGTTTTTTCCTTCTGGGTACCCTGAATGTACCTCGAAAGGCGTCTCGACAGAGTTACCAGTGACCTCTACTAATAGCGCAGACTCCCTCCTTCATCCTAACTGATATGGGATGTTACATTTATATTCTTAAATTTGTGTTTGAAATATATATTGATTGAATATTTAGGTAGGTCATACAAAAATATCTATCGGGTTATACAAAATATACTACATAAATTAGCTATGTCATATATGTGTTGTTAAATAAATATATGTAGAATGAAACGGATATACATAACCAAAAAAGTATTATTTGCAACTAAGAAAATATATACTTCTAATGAAATTTATTGTAGTGATAGCATCAAACTATATTGGAACTAATATACTTTAAAAAGATATCTGACATCCCATTAACACTAGAAAAAACTTACAATTTACAACATCCTTCTAGTGACACTTGGCAATTTTTTGTCATAAAAATACTATTTTGTCACAAAAATACTATTTAGTGACATAAATAATTATTATCACTAAAAATTAATTGCTATTGATAATAATACAAGGAATGTTATAAAACAAATAATCTTTTAGTGACAAAACTTGCTAGAATTTTAAAAAACTGTCACTGAAACTTTTTATGACCAACTTACAAAGACTTTCTTTTTCGACAGAAGACTTATAAAGACGTAGCTTTAGCAACATCGCAAAAAAATTTAATACATTCAATGACTATATAACATCGCTAAAAGTTCATTTTGTTGTAGTGAATTAATAAGATTATTTTTATACATACGACTACGCTTATAAAAACAAATAATATTATAAGTTTGGATTTGATAAATACACCAAGATGGGTAAAAATATGTAAACAATAATATTGTTAGTTTTGATTTAATGTATATAAGAAAACAGGGGCTCAAATTAAAAGAGGTTTGTCATTGAAGTATTTCCTCAATGCAATAAGGTTGTAGGGAGAGAGAATGGTGGTGAACAAAAGGCGTTGAGAAGTGCTTATTTTTGGAGGGGTTAGGGGTGGGGGTGGGGAGATCATGGTGGTCTCACACACGGGCTGCTTTGGTCCCCTCCTTTTTATCTTTTCTTTTCCTGCATATTCAAAGATCTCTGATGATGCCACCACTACCGGCATTGCCCACGAGAGCCAAGGTTGGAGGTGTGTCGTGCGTTGAATGGCTTCTTCAAACCACAGACCACATTGCTTGACATGCACACCCTCATCAGATCATCACCATTCTCACCATCCATTCAACTCCAAACAAACCGTCCAAAATCCTCGGCCAATATTATTTTGTTTGTGACCTTAGAAAAAAAACCCAGCTTTTCAACTTTTCTTTCAAGCTGATCCAACGAAAGAAATGACAATAACAAAAGTTGGGACATAATTCAAGCATGCAATGTCAATTATCATTATTCTAATACTGATATGGGTACTCATAAGAAATCCTATATATCTGAACAGAGCATTGGGTTTGAGTTTAAAACTGGGTATTTGTGTGGCTTCCGTAATGCCTGCGCATCGACAGCTAGCGTTGGCCGAGCAACAAACGGCTCCCGGAGCTCATGCGAGTACGTTGGTGGGGGCCACCGGAGAGTGACGAGAGCTCCACCGTGTCATGACGTGCGCTTCTATCCAGCATTGAATGCCCTTCTCCCGCCAATAGTGGTGTCGCGTGCACTCGTATTTTTATCTCCTTCTTCATGCGTGAGATTCTCCTCCATTTCATCTCTCTCTCATCCTTCCATCGCACCAGCACCTGGATTTCTTGCTACGCAAGTCTCCCCAAGTGGCCCTTCTCTGGAAAACCGTACAAATGCAACACGTGAACCGACATGGACGGCTCAGATCGTCGGATCGTTTTCTCTGGAACGGTAACTGGGGTGAGAACTACGTTGGAGTACACTTGACTCCAAAAATAACGCAAAATAGACACGCAGTGGAAATATCTGGGCAGAAAACTCTCTCCGATTTGTCGACGACACTCTACTTTTTCAGATGGCAGATTGGACGGTCAGGATCGTCTTGTTGTGGGATTGTGCGGATGATCCGCGTGAAGCCAATGCGCGACTTTTGCGCCCTGGCTGGGAATGTCTGGTCGGCAGCGCACACGCGGGCGCGTGTACGTTCCCTGAACCCTGCAAGCCATATTCTTGTCTGCGCGCCTGCCGGGATATGCTCTATCCACACGTGTTGCTGCCTACTAAGTACGATGCACGTGCGAACCTATTTGAGAAGGCATAAAAATATTCCAAAGTAAATTTTATTATTGTAAAACCCCACTACGTACATTCGTACAATTAATTCATTTCATTGTGTTAATAAAATATATTTAATTCAAAATATTATAATTATTTTTAGAAAAGCATTAGGTGAGCTATTACACTCCAATCAAATTTATGCTTATTAATTCAGCTTAAAAATTTAAATTTCCATCTGGTCCACACAAATTTTTTTATTGAAATGGTTTTATAAATATTTTGCTGATTATATGTATTTTGTGAGGAAAAAAATCACTTCAAAGTGTATAATCCAAGTTTATCTTGTCTAATCACGCACGTTAGAAGAATTCAGTTTAGATAAACTGCATTAGAAAGAGTCTATATTTTAAAGAAAACGCATTAGAAAATGACATTGGTTTAATTCAAATAACTAGATGGGATAAATAAAAATTAAAATATCCACTATAAAAAATTGTAATGCAAATCACTAATCTAGACGTGAAAATTTTATCTTGGTTTATTTTGAATTCATATATTTTTAATGATTTAGATGAGATAGGTGTATGAGATGGTATATGAAAATTATAATAATTATGGAATAAATTTGTTGATTACATGATTTTACATAAGAAAGATAACGCTGCGATTGTTGCCAAGGATTGAACCTTAAACGCCAGGCGTATGTGCCCAAGCGTGAAATCAGTTGGCCAAGTCCAGGTTCACAATTATAGAATAATTTTAATGCCAAAAATTTTATATAGAATGAAATGTATCATATTTAAAATTGGTTAAAATCAAAATAAATAAAAAACTTAATAATATTATATAATACTAGGGGCAGAGACAATCCTGTAGCTAGCAGTGGAATTCATAATGGGAAATCATCATATGTATAAGCTGTTAGCCACCTTGGTCAGAAAATCAACGTCACCAAGTTGTAAGTAAAACTCTTAAAACGATACGTACATAGTTTTTAAAATATTTCTTGAAGAGCTCATAACGATAGCAACAACATCATATCACACCTAAAATCTATAAATTCATTCATGACCTATGCCCCATAATTAATCATGGGAGTTTGAGAAAGAAATACCCATATAAGTAACTAATTAGAACACTGAAGTAAGGAGCTTATACTTCAGGTGTTTTGCAAATACATTTTGCAACTTTACATAATTATGAAGTCGAGAATAGATTTTTTTTTGACTTTCAAAACTTTGTTATCAGAGTTTGAAGCGATTAACAGCCGTGGTTTCAAATGTAAATATATATATATATATATATATATATATATATATATATATAGGGATTTATTCTAGTGCATGTGACTGCACAGTGCAGTCACATGCACTGTGGGCCCCACCTGATCATAAATGGAAAATCCACCCCACCCATTGTATTTAGAATTGTTCACTTTAATAGCATATCAATTTTCATCCAAATCCAACATGTATATAGTCCCTATCTTAAAATGGTACAAAATCAACGTAATAAAATAGTTTAATGTAAATATCAAGTTTAAAGCGATTTTTTTAACATCTAAACCGTCTGAAGTATGATTTATATATGGATAAATGAGTGTATAAAGTTTCATTACAATCTAACATGTGTGGGGTCCATTTTACAGCGGACTGCACCGTAATTACGGTGCAGTCCGACTGCACACGATCGGGTCTCATATATATATATATATATATATATATATATATATATATATATATATGAATTGTATTTAGTTTTTCGTTTGCATTTTTTTTCGTGTGAAATCCGCCCTTAAATTTTCTACCTTTTCAGTGTAAACCCCAACAGTCAATCCTGGATTTTTTTCGCAATAGACTCCGTCATTTATAACTACATTTAAGTGTTATGTTATCGCATTTTCCAAAATTCACCTTATTAGTTTTAAATTTGCAAAAAATAAATTTTTCTGTTTTTCATTTTTCACTATTTGGGGAAGAGTAATACCTTTATAATAAGTTATCGTTGAAAAACAATAATTATTTTAGAAACATTCTGCTCATAAACAGTTTTCGCAAACATCAAGCGCACAGTAGCGTTCCAAAGGTTAATTAAAACTAAAGTATTGGTCTATTTTGCAAAATTTCAAAACATATGTGCCAAAAAATGGGCAGCCATCTAGAGCACCCGGTGTACTACCAATTTGTTTTTTTTTTTTTTTGCAGTATTATGTGGTCCAAGCATATAATTATACTATTTATTGATTTTATTAAATATTTTTGGAATTTTAAAATCGATAAATTATAAATTTGTATATGTGGAATTTTTATGCTTGGGCCCTCATAATAGTATAAAAATTATGAAAAAAAGGAAAGTGCAGTATCCCTCCGCTATTAATTAGGCTTCGCTAGTCAAATGAGGCTTATTTTACAATATTCTAAAATTTAGAGTTTGATTAATTCGTAGTCTACATCCACGAACACGCGGTTGGTGATATCTAATTCTTAATTATTTTGCAAAAACCTAATCACATCTCTTTATGTACATTACTCAATGTCCAGAGATTTCAGACCCACCAAAAAATTGGACCATAAAATTAATTATTTAACCGAGTGTGCAGAAAATCTGATGAGACATGTGTCATGTACGACTTCAACCGTGAAAGCGTGCAAATGACGTACATGAAATGGGATATATCACATCATATACATGAAATTGTCATACACGGTGTGCGTGTGTGTGTATACTGTACGTAGGTCATCGTCGAGCTAAGATGAATTGCTTGGTCAGCGGAAGATGGCCCGCATTTGGAACATCTAATGATCCAATTGGTTGGGAACTGTTTGTACTAGCTAATTAATTAAGTAGAAGAAGCCTTTTATAAAATTCTCCCCAACGCAAAAACCTGGTTGGCTTGTCTGCTAATGCCTCTCCATCCAACCGAAAGTTGTGATGCAACTTCCAAGTAATTTCTTGAATTTTGGACCAACCTAGCCATCATATGGACCAAGTGTTTGGTAGAATTCCACCTTTTTCAACTCCTACAAAAAAACATTTATTTTTTAAAAATTATTTATTGCTTCTAAGATGAATTGCACATTTGGACTTTTGTGTCCTTAACAATCTTATATGTATCTCCCTTTAGAGACTGAGCAGGTGGATGTCTAGGCCAAGTGTGATTTTGGTCAATAATGAATATTTATTTATTGGCAGTTTATATACTTTGATAACTGATAATAGAATTAGACCTCTTCATAACTCTCACATTATTAAGAATTTTTTTTTATAAATACCTTCTTCACACTTGGGGAGGACATCAATAAACATTTTCACACTCCAGAGCGCAAATGACGCCAAGTGCTAGAAAGCAGCTTCGAACTCACGTCGTTCAAATCAGTGTTATCAGAACCGGACCGGACCGGCCGGTTCGACCGGTCGGACCGGGAACCGGTCCAGTTTCTGGTTTGATAATGCCCGGTTCGGTTCATTTATAGGAAACCGTCCGAACCGTCGAACCAGCGGTCGAACCGGGATATGCGGTCGAACCTGGTTCGACCGGTCGGACAATTTAAAAAAACAAAACGAAACGTCGATTCGTCGAAACCAGGTTCGTGCTTCGTCGTTTCCAAAATCCGCCGCATCCCTCTCCCGCTCGTGCTTCGTCGTTTCCGAAATCCGCCGGCATCGTCTCCTCAGTCCTCACCGCAGCGCCCCCCATCATCGACACTGCTCCTCTGCCCTTGCAGCACCCGCCGCCCGCAGCACCCGTCATCCGCGTCGTCCTCGTCGCGTCCCTGTCCGCCGCGCCTTCCTCCCCGAATCCCTGCACTGTCATCGCTCGCCGCCCGCAGCTCCTGCCATCGGCTCCGTCGGTCTGTCCTCATCACGTCCCCGCTCGCCGCGTTGTCCTGCCCTAGTCCGCGCCCCACATCTCCTTTTGCGTCATTGTTGCATTCAGCGGCTCAGCTCCGTCCTCACCGTTTATCATAGGCGTCTTTTCAAATTACAAAACATGACTGGATTTCAGAGTGTTTGGAATTTTGGATATAAGTCGTTGACGTTATCTTCATAAAATTTGATTTGTTTTAGATAGACTAAAATTTTCTTAAATGTTACTCATTCAATATCAATGAAAATATCCTATAGTTAAACTAAATAGTAATTTAAACAATAAAAAATAATTTGGCAAGATATTATGTCATAAATAAAATTTATTTTTTATGAAGAATAAAATTTATTTTGAAAATTGTATGAAAAATTAATTATCCACAATATATTAGTCAAATGGATTTAAAAAAAAAACTTATACAGAAATATAAATGTTTTTTTACTTAACAAAATTTTATGTAAATCAATTATCTAATTCATTTGGTAAGATATTGAATAATTTTTATTCAAATCATATCTAAGATTAATTTATTTTCAAAATATCAATTGAGACAGATTTCATAAAAATATAAAAATTAAAATAATATAATAGAATGATAAATATATCATTTATTTAAATCAATTAGGTAGTTCATTCGCAAGATATTAGATATTGTGAACTAAAATTTATTTTCCAATTTTTATTCAAATCGTATCTACAATTAATATCCTCAAAAAATTGGTCGTGTTGTTTTTCATAAGGTTGGTTAATGTACTTAATTTTTCTAAAATTTATGATTAAAGATTTTTTAAAACTTGTTATTAATTTTTTCCTACATGTTTTATACTTATATTGTTGTTCTTAAAATTTAACAGATATATTTAGGATTTATAAAAATATAATTTTATTAATATATTTATTTAAAATTTTAAAAAATTAATATTTATGACGTCATAAATATGTCATGCTGATGTCATCGGTTCAAACCGGTTTAATTAACCGGTCGAACCGGTTCAAACCAGACCAGTTCCTTTACCGGTTCAATCACCGGTTCGGTTCTGACAACATTGGTTCAAATACGGGGCACTGACATGACCACCAGGGCACCGCCCTTAGTGGTGGTAAATAACAAATACTTAATATTTAGTGGAGATGATTCAATGTAACAGTTGCTTTTTACATTTTATTTTTTAAAATTTAAACCATGAATAATATAAATAACTAAGTAGATATTTTCCATGCAAAAAAAAAAAAATCATTTCGATTTGAAGCTTATATCTTTTAAATTTTATTATTTGAAAGTATATGACATTGATTTAATGCAGCATTTGCACGGAGCTTCAATGCAAACGCTTACATGACTCATTTTTGTTTTTTACACTAACATGTGGGCCTAAGCATGTACTTCTATTTATCAAAAAAGTATGTGCTCCTTACGAATGAAAATTTGTAACTTTTAGATATTATTTAATATTTTTCGAATATTGAAAATAAAAAATTCCATTTTCCTACGTGCCTAACATTTGAAAAATAAGATTTTTATTTTCGACGTTCGTAAATAAATATTAAATAATATCTAAATATTATAAAGTTTTATATTGAGGTCCTATATGTTTGGCTCATATGTTAGTGTAAAAATATTTTTAAAATGGATCATGCGACCAATTGCATTAAAGCTGATTATATTCAATTGGTACTCAACATGTAACTACTAAAGGGGTGTGATCATTTGCGTTCAGCTAAAAAAAACAACAATTGCATCAGGTTGGACAACATATTTTTATTTAAAATTTTTTTGCACATATGTAGATTTCACTTATCTTTTCCTCCCGATGAAATTTGATATTTTTAAACGTATTTGGTATTTTAATTTAATTTTTAAAATGAATGAAATGTGCATAGATTTAGGTCAATTTTGTTCCGTTTTAAAAAATCAATTTGGTAATCATGCCCATTCTTTTATTTTTATCAAAAATCAAAATAAATACCAAATAACTTAGTCGTACGGTCTTAAAATGCATCACACCACATTTAAGCTTATATCTATGTATAAGCTCCCAGGAACTCTATCCTCTTTTCAAGATAGGATTTAGTTTTTGGGGCTATTATAATATAAATGGTGTTGACACATGTATAAAAAAAATTTAAAAAACATGTTGTTCTGCTCGACGCAATTACTAGATTTTCCGGCTGAACACAAATGATCAGGACACATTGCTAAATTATGGAAAAATATATAATATATAAGGATTAAGATCCTATTAGCCTTAACTAACACAAGCATATGTTAGTTTTAGTGTGTATTTTAAAGTATTTTATATATTTTATAAAAAATTTCTAAGTGTAACATATATATTAAATTTTATAAATTTTGGATATGTTTATATACATATTTTTTATTTTTAAAATCAACATTTGGGGGCTATTTAAGTCATTTTCACCTCTAAAATGTTGAATATTGAAAATAAAAATATATCAAAAAATTATAAAATTTTGATATATGAGTTAAATACATTCGGAAAATATTTCCCTAAAAATTTTAAAAATCTTAAAAATATACCTTTTCAGTGCAAACTAATATAAGCTTTTGTTAACATGTATAAATAAGATCATAACCCAATGTATAAAAGTTTTAAAAATTATAACTTCTGATAATATGGATGAATGTTACATATTGTTAAAATTGTTGAATCACTTTTCTTAGTTAATGGGTGTGATGCTTCTATACACCTAATTGGTTCTAAATGTTGGTCCGGAGTTTATGGAAAAATCTAAAAGGGAAGTGGTGAATTGAGTTTTTTAAAATTCTTTGGTGATTAGAAGTTTTAACTCGTTGTAAATTTAATCCCTTATGATGAAACGTACTAGGAGATAGAATGAGAGAGCGCAAGTAGAATATAAAATGCAAACAATCAAACCACACAAAAGACAACAATATATAGTGGTTTGGGCAACCTTCTATACTCCATTTTTCCAAGAACACACTCCTTATATCTTGGGTTCCACTATTGTATATACAATAAAATTTAGAGCACTTATTTTCTTCTAGATTCTAGATCTAGAAAGCATATATAATAATCACTTGTTGGTGAGACCAACTCCAACTAACCAAGTCTAGTCCGTTGGTGAGACAAACTCAAATCAATCAAGCAAAATCCATTAGTAAGACAAATTCAAACCAACCTCCTGTTTTGTTTCTTCTTGAATCCGGTCTCCAACACCGATCTAAGGCAACAACATAAAATAAAATAGATAAAAGAGAATTTACACTTTACAATGTGTAATCAATCGGCTTAAGAAGCTCTTTGTTATGTGAAAAAAATGATCTTATAAACTGACTTGAAGTAGTAGCACTTGAACCTTTAATATTTGTTCAAATGATGTCAACAATCTTCAATATTGGAAAGTGTAAGTCATATTGTGCTTTTCTCTCATTTCACGTTTATACTTCAATGATATTTATAGAGGAGAGGGAGATCTAACCGTTGTAGTGGTGTTTGACATGCATTTAATGCTCCAACGTTCGAATTTTCCGTTATAACGTGAAGTCGCAAGTGGAGTCGACTTGAGATGAGTGAAGTCAACTTGGGATGAGCAGAGTCGACTTGGCTGTGACTTCGCTTTTGTTAGAACTTGTTATCCACATGTTGTCCACTTTTTTAACTTCGAAGTCGCAAGTGAAGTTCACTTAGGTTGAGAATTCACCCAAGTTGCAAATAAAGTCGATTTGGGCTGAGACTTTGCTGAAGTCACTAGTGAAGTCGACTTCGGCTGATACTTCACATTGCTAAATTTGCTATATATGGACTTAAGCTCTTGAAACTTAAATTATTTTATATTTTCACTTTCATACATATAATTGGAGATGAAATATATAAGCAGACTTAATTCATTAAATACTTTTTAATGATATTTTAGTGGTTTTTTAATTATCAAAATTAAATTAATCTTTCTTAAAGAAAGCACATGATCTACAATTTTTTCCTTTTTAATGATTGACAAAACTTAATTAAAATAGCTTCCCTTCTCAAATAAATTATAGATATGTCTATATGAAACTTATGATTCTCATAAATAAGCACAAAGTTCAAGAAACTATGCATTCATCTACATAAGAAATGATATACATATTAATTTAAAAATAATCTTCTCCATATAGATGTGCTCTCCCACTATGCATGGAAATACTTCTCCTCTTAAGATATATATAACAGTATTCTCTTCACTTAAGATAGTTTTATACTATTCTCTCTCCCTTTTTGTTAATCAACATAAAATGTGAGATTTAAAATTTACGAAATGAATCAACAGTAGAAGTGAAAATGGGGTATAGTAAGTTCATTTTACCAATTTAAAACTATGTATGAGGTGTTTCCTTTCAGCATTCAAAATTATATTTTTTATTTTAACTAATTCATTAAAAGCATATAGTTGAATCGTCATTTAATGTGTTGTATGATAGATCAAATCAAATATGTGACTTCCATATTATACTCAAATTCACTAATTGTATTCTCAATGCATTCAAATCATTTATTTTGAGTCACAAGCGTATGATCTACAATTTTACCATATGACATAACTAATTTACCAATACCTTTATGTATAAACGACAACGAGAGCAACATACCTTTACATATCTTTGATGAAAGTTATCACTATTCAACTCCCCATTTCTTTTGCAATTCATGCTCCTTTATCTTATGGATGATTTTGCACTTGTTTGAGATAAAACCTACATCATAAATATGATATTGTAGACACCCTTCCCTCAAGCCCAAATAAATATACAAAAAAATAATAAAGAAAAAAAAAAATATATATATATATATACAGAGAGAGAGAGCTGTTCCGGTGCAGTGACGCTGCACCGGAACAGCGGTACAGTGGGCCCAAAATGGGCCCCACATGATCATGAAATCATGATCTACTCCACTCATTGTATTTAGAATAATGTATTTTATTACCACACCAATTTTTATCCCAATTAGATATGTATATGGGCCCCATCTGAAAATGATACAAATCCAACGTAATAAAATAGTTTGATGTAAATAACAACTTTAAAGTATCTGATTGGGATGAAAATTGGTATGATAATAGAATACATTATTCTAAATACAATGGGTGGAGTAGATCATGATTTCATGATCATGTGGGGCCCATTTTGGGCCCACTGCACCGCTGTTCCGGTGCAGTGACGCTGCACCTAAACAGAATCCATATATATATATATATGAAATCCAAGCCCAAACAGCTATAAGGAAAATCAACCCAAAACAATTGTCAATGGGCTCTAGAACCAATAACCTAAATGGAGCAAATCCAAACAAACCAGGCCCACAAACCACCAGACAGGCCTGTCCAGCCTTGGCCCACAACAAACTGGGCTCTACAGCAACAACCCACCAGATCCAGCTTCAGCCCGCAGATATTGGGCTCTATAGCAACAACCCACTTGTCTAGCTTCAGCCCAACAGAAATGGGCTCCACAAATTGCGGCCCAAGGCCCACGCGCCCAGCTCCCCTCTATAAATAGAGGAGCAAGTTCCAACTCCAAGCACACAAGAGGAGGCATCCCCAAAGGAGGAGGACGGGAGTCTGCGGCAGCTCCTTGGTGCCCCGGTTTCTCCTCTTCTCTAAGTTCTAGTTTTCCCTTTTTCTAGCTCCCCTCCAGCTCTCTCCCTCTCTCTCTCTCCCCCCCTCTTCTTCATATTTTTATTATTTTCCCCTTTTCATGCCTATATATATAGCTTTGGGTTAACAAATTTTGTTATATCTATTTTAATCCGAAAACCAGAATCCAAGCTCTGTACGACTGATTTTCTTATTCAATGAAAATGGGGTCTGATCTCCCCTTTAAGATCAGTGGCGACTCCATCTAGCGGTGTAAATCTCTTGGCTATTGAGGTTATTCCTGCATGTTTTATTTGATCAAAATACTAATGCTTTTCCTTAAGTTGAAGCCGCAGCAAGGTAGACGCACGCCATCCAACAGCTCCCGGCGACGTATCTGCCCCATCACGCTGCTGAATCCTCGAGAATCCTGCGCATATGCCGCTGCTCCTGAAGCTTGAGGACCAAATCCAAAATCGAGGCCTATTCTATGCCAATATTCACTCTCTGAAATATACTAGCTGCCCTTCTATTTAATGAGAAACGCAGGTTTCAGCCCTTTTGATTCGGCCCAGATTTCACGAGGTGAGAAAGGCATCCGTGCCCGTCGTAGCGTTCGCAACATATGCTACAGATATCTTTTTTCTTTTTGGTACCCATGTTATGGGTCCATGAATATTAGTACCATAAAATCTAAGAACTCAAGAGGGCTTGGTTCCATCTTAGAAATGTCTCTTTGGCATCCAAACTAATATAACTTCATAATAAATCATTCTTCTTGCCTTTCACTGGTATATTTTATGCCTAAATTTATTACAATAATGGCAAACAACTCTAGTATGGTTTGGAGTAATATGATAGCTCTTTGGTTTCCAAGTAGGTATTTTTTATCCACGATTTATCAACAAACTTCTTAATGTGGAAAATTTGTTTCATCACATTTGAAGTACTAGAAGCCTTAATCCAAATAGGAGTGATTTATTTAATTTGATAATAATGTGCTTTACATATCCAAGACTTCTCTTATCAACTTGAGTAGTCATTCTCAAAATTTTTGTACATTTTCTCTCGGGTTAGAGAACTTAGCCAATGAATCTTTCAAGAATTTTTGTTCTCCTTTCTCAATTTCTCTGTCTCATTCTTCAAGGCATTTATATCATTTTGCAAGGATGTATTCTTTTTCATTAACTTTGCATTTGTAATGGCGGTTGTATTGAATTGCTTTTTTTTTTTAGCATATTTGATACAAAGGCTTTTAAATTCATCAAATAGTGAGTCATAAGTTTGTTGTAAATCATACAACGCATCACATTTAGAATAAACAATAGAAGATGAAATGCAATAAGAATCATTTGAGCATACCTCTATATCCATAAATGCATCCGATGTTAGTAGTTTGAACTTTCTTGTATTATCATTTCCTTCTTTGACTTTATGACAAACTTCCTTTCATCTTCTACAATAGTCGTGCGGCTAACTCTTGACCAATTTACTACATCTTCTTCTTTACTTGTTGAAATGCTAGAGCTTGAGGTAGTGTATTTATTTGTAAGCATTCTTCTAACATTTCCTTTTGAGAATTCTCAAGTCATCTGGTTTGATGCATTCAATCTGTATGTGTCCAACACCGCCACATTTATAAAATTTTAAAAATTCTTTTCTTCTATCCTTCATTTTCTTGTGTGAGCTAGAATTTTTGTTTCTCTTCATATTGGAGTATGAGTTTGATGTGGATTCACTTGAGCTCTCTTTCATACTTTTGAAAGTAATAGACTTTTTGCTTATCCGAGATTCTTCTTTTTTGTTCTTATGAGCTCGTGGGACATGAGTGAGTTAATCAAATCATTTACTTTGAGCTTGTTTAAGTCCTTTGCCTCCTAATAGCTGTGAAATTTTGATTCCATGAGTTTGACAATGCTTTAAGTATCTTTATAACCCGCTCATTTTTAGAAATTGGCTTTTCTAGGCTTTTAAGAGCGTTAGCGATTTTAGAAAATCTAGCATACATTTCTAAAATAGATTTACCATCTAACATTTGAAAGCTCTCAAAATCACCAACAAGGATGCTCCTTTTAACTCTCTTTACTTGGGAGGAACTCTCATAAATAGACATTAATTTATCCCATATCTCCTTAGCTATTATGTATGAAGAAACTCTGTCAAATTCTACTGCGGTCAATGCAGAAAACAAGAAGTCCATAGCTTTAGTGTTACTTTGGATGGACATGGTCTTTTCTTCTGTCCAAGTGGATGCTTTGTCCTCTTTTGGTAATGTAATGTCATCTTATATGACTATCCAAGAATCCATACTAATTTTCATAATCAGTTGCTTCATCCTCAACTTCTAATAGATAAAATTATTATCATGATACTACTTGTTGGCCCCTAGTTTATGACAAAATTCAAGAGCGTAGGGGTGAATTAGGTTCTTTAAAATTCTTTGGTAATTAAAAATTTTAACTCCTTGTAAGTTTAATCCCCTATGATAAAACGTACTAGGAGATAGAATGGGAGGATGCATATTCTAAAATGCAAATAATTAAACCACACAAAAGACAATAATATATAGTGGTTCGGGCAACGTTCCCTACTCTACTCTTCTAAGCACACACCCCTTATGTCTCAGGTTCCACTATTGTATATCTAATACAATTTAGAACACTCGCTCTCTTCTAGATTCTAGCTTTAGGGGGCATATACAATAATCACTTGTTGGTAAGACCAACTCCAACCAACCAAGTTTAATCCGTTAGTGAGACAATCTCAAACCAATTCCTGTTTTGTTTCTTTTTGAATCCGGTCTCTAACACCGATATAAGGCAATTATACAAAACAAAACAAATAAAAGAACATTTACACTTTACAATGTATAATCAATCGGCTCCAGAAGCTCCTTGTTATGTAAAGAACATGATATTGTAAGCTCACTTGAAGTAGTAGCACTTGGAGCTTTAATATTTATTCATATAGTGTCAACAATCTTGAATATTGGGAGGAGTAAGTTCATCTTGTGTTTCTCTCTCCTTTCACGTTTATACTTTAATGATATTAATAGATGAGAGAAAGATCTAACCGTTGGAGTGGTGGTTAGCATGCCTTTAATGCTCTAATGTTTGAATTTTCGACCATTATAATGTGAAGTCATAAGTGGAGTCGACTTCGGATGAGCAAAGTTGACTTGGGTTGTGACTTCGCTTTGGTTAGAACTTGTTGTCCATATGTTGTCCATTTTTTGGCTTGGATGTCGCAAATGAAATCGACTTGGGTTAAGACTTCTCTCAAGTCGCAAGTGAAGTCGACTTGGGTTGAGACTTCACTTTGCTGCCTCTTCAAAGTTGCAGGCGAAGTTGATTTGGGCTGAAGTCGTGGTGAAGTTGACTTGGGCTAAGACTTAACTTTGTTAAACTTGCTATATATGGACTCGAGCTCTTGAAACTTAAATTATTTCACATTTTCATCTTCATACATATAATTGGAGATAAAAAAAATATTTAAGCACACTTAATTCACTAGATCCTTTTTAACAATATTTCAATAATTTTTAATCATCAAAATCAAATTAATCTTTCTTAAAGAAAGCATATGATCAACACTAAAGAACTACTTTTTAGGTCTACACAGAATTGAATTGATAAAAGAAAGGACAAAAAGTACAAAGAGAAAGATCTAAGATAAGACAAGATAAAGCACACACACCACAAAAATATACAGAATAGAGATCACAAATTATAGTGGTTTCATAAATCTACTTACTCTACTCTCCAAGTCTAATCCTTGAATTGGAATTCTAGTAGTCAACTTATCACCTTAAGTTATAGTGGTAGGTTTCTCAATTGTCTTCTAGATTCACAAGGTCGACACTAGGTGGCACATGAAATTTTCTAAAGATCATAATCAATGAAAGCTTCCTTCTTGGCATGGACAACTCACAACACCAAGGTAAATATGAAACTAAATGAAAGTAAAAGCTTACAACTAGGTTATGAACACAGAAGCAAACAAGTATTTGAAGTTAAGTGCAACACTATCTTCATTCAAATTGCTTCTAATAGAACATAGGATCAAAGATTGGTTACACACAAATCTACAACACTTGTTCTTCTCTCTACTTGTTTACTAGCTATAATATCTCTCTATTTATACTGTTTTTGAAAGAAACTACCAAGAGAGATTTTCTCCTTGAAATCCTTAACAACTCCTTGAAAATCTTAACTATGTAATAGCTCAATTTTAACAACTAGCAACAACCTATAGTAATTAACAACTAGTAAGTACTTTAACAACCAATCATCACAACTAACAAAACTATTTTTCTTGTTATTTTTGTACGTAATTGTTGCCTTGGAGCTATTAATATTTTTTTGCCTAAAACTAATGATGTTTCAGATAAAACCACTAAAGTTACCCATATAACTTCAGCAGTTTATTCAAGACACCAAACTGTAACTATATACATAAAAATTATATAAGTCATCTGCAATACATAATCCTCATCTATTTGATTAGTCTATCTCAATCAAATCACATTAAATTACAATTATATCCATATAAACATAATAATTTATATAAAATATTATGTTCTTAATTTGTCCATCATCAAAATAAAATAACTTTATAATTTTTTCCTTTTTGATAGTGAAAAAACACATGTAATATATTACGAATATAATAAAAATTACATAATTCTCCCTCTATTTAATGTTTCCAAGAATAGATAGAAATTCAACCAATATGTCATTTTTATTCCTTTTTATCATAAGCAAAAACCATCATACACTATTGAATCATATAACTAATATGCAAAAAACTGATCAAGTCCTAATATAACAATATGAAATGATCATAAACTAAAATATTAAAGATGTATTTGAGAAGTAATAAAACTTTTAGATGAAATTTTTTTAGTATAAAAGTGTTTAAAATAAAAGAAAATGATGCGATATGATAATGATACTGACGGGGATAAAAAGAGTAAAGTTAAAATAGATAATTAGTTATATGAGTATTTGTGTAAAAATGATTGAAAAATATGATAGTTGTGTAAAATGTAAAAAAAATTAAAAAATAGGATAATTATAAAGGGCAAAAAATTTTGCTTCAAAAGACTTTTTTGTGTTACAGAACATGCCCTAAATCTCAAGTTGTTTGCCATTGACATTTATTTGTAAAATAAAAAATTAAAATATATTTTCTATAAACTAAAACCACTCCAAAATAAAACATATCTATAGAAAGAGATTTATCCATTTGTAGCACCAAGATTGCTACATAAGGGTGCAACTCAGGTTGGGCTATATTGGATTTGGATTAACCTCAATCCTAAGTCAACTGAATTTAGATAAGCTCAAACCCTAACTCTAATATTAAATTTTGAATTTAGATCAGACTCGGACAAGGTTAGCATTTGTTTCAGTGTTGGTTTTTGGTCAAAATTCAAGTCACTCTTAAACCAACAAAAGTTGAGATAGAAATAATGAAATCTTTGAACATGATTGCATTCAACCAACTAATTCTAAAATATAATTTTGATTATAATAACTTATTTATTCATAATTTTTGCATGAATATATTTATGTGACCTATGATATCTTTGATTTTGATAAAAGTTGATCTTCTAATTAAAAGATATGCTAAGTATAATGAATACAATGGATTTACCATCTACAAACCGAGATGGTAAAAATAAATGGGATTGCATAAAATTACAATCTAAAAAAGTTTAATAAAAGTGATATTTATATATCAGTTAATTAGTATGTATGCAATAGTTTTAAAGAGTTCATATAAGATAGTGCTAAGTATAATGAATTTAATAAATTTACCACAAACAAATCAAGATAGTAAAAATAAATGAGATTGCTTAAAATCACTATCTAAACAAGTCTAATAAAAGTGAGATTTATATATATCTCATAGTTAATTAGTATGTATACAATAATTTTAAAGAATTGATATATTTATAATTATTTATAAATGAAGTCGATGTAGATGTAATAGATTCAACTTTTTATGAATAAATGTTGATGGTATTTAGGTTTTAAAATAAATATTTTATAGTTTAATTAGGTTATGATTACATGAAAGAACTTCTATTATAATTATAGTTAAAATTCTTAATACATAAAACAAGATAATTTTTTTTAACAAACTAGAGGGGATATTAGTCTAGGATAGGGTGGGGTTTTGACAATGGGTTGATGTAAACACAATATTAGTTTCAATTTCTTTTAGATCACTTGGTCTATCTTGAAAAATTCTTGAAAATAAAACCCAAACTTGATTTTGAAACTGGGTCGGATCAGGTAGATTTAGACCGATTTAGTACCAAGTTGCACCCCTATTGCTGCACTTTAGACCTGTCATCTCTTTGATCTTTCTTCCATATAGAACAATCAAAAACCTTTCCTAATAGTATTAGAAATATCAATATAAAATTTTGATTATTGCTAAGATTTGAAAGCTTAAGCATTAGAAGGTTTACATTTAAAGGTTTTGGTCATTTGGATATAAAGTGGAACATGAAATTCATATGATTCTTTGGAGTTGAGGGTGGTTTCCTTGTTAGTGAGGAGGGTAAATCCATTATACAATGACAATTATTTTTAACAATTTCTTGCATGATGTTATTTAAACCAAGTGATAAGCTATCAAGCACATCCTTTCAGTATTGTCTCTCAAGTCTATCATAGTATCACTCAATTGTCTACTATTCTCACATAAGCTACCAGTGGTAAAGTCTAACTGCTGCATCATTGTAGAAATTAAATTTCTAAGCATTGGAGTAATAGTCACAATGGTGAATGCAACAGTGTTGACTCTTTCTTGTGTATTATTGACTGCAGTGGTGGTTTATTACTTGAATTTATTGAATTAATTAGTTAAAGTATCAAGTATAAATCCCATATTATGTATTTTGGAGTTCAACGAAAGTTAAACTCTAAAATGAAATAAAAAATTAAAGTCTAAAAAAAGCTCAGAGAGAATTGAAATCAACATTAACTAATTATGGTTTAGAAAGTGTACTTGTTGAAATATGAATGGTGCCAATTTTTGAAGGAGCTTGACGTGGAACAATTGGAGTTTGAGTGGAGGATGTGGCTACTGTTGTTTCATTATAATGGAATGGAGAAAAATATATTAGTTCATCTTTAGAATTAATTACACCATGAGAACTTCTTGTTTGTCCACGATGTCCATCTTCACCCATAGAACTATCTTATCCATCAAGTTTTTATCATAAATCATCATCTTGATCATCATTGTGAATTGCATACTTTCTTGGTGAGGAGGTGATCTTCTATGTGTAGCATATAAATCAAATTGTAACATCCATTCACCATCACTAAATGTGTATATCTCATCTTCTTAAGGGTTGATTCTCTAATCACATCATAGATGGTGGGTTTAGTAATTGTTACATTCAAATTGAAATGTTGAAATAAGCTTGTTAAAAAATAACATATGGCAAGCATCCATTTACACGTCACTTTTATGAAGAAATATAAGCAAACATGGCAATAGTGATGTAATAAGGTTTATTATTCATAATGGCCCATACCGATTTCAAATCATCAATAAAGTTATTATATCAAATCCACCATCTTTAGATATCAAACAGTGAGTAACAACTTGATGCAATAATTTAAATTTCACAGTACAAAATTCCTTGTTTGTAAAATTGGAGTGCATTTGACTAAGGGAATCATTCCAACCTCACAATCTCAACAGATTGTTGCTTAGCAAATGTAATATTTGTTGCGTCTCAAATAGGATGTATATTGAGTCCCACTCAATGCCAAGTTGAAATAAAAGTATTTCACTAAATTTGCATATATGAAAAGCTTTTTCTTTAAAAACGCTATAATTTGAAATCTTTGAGGTAATAAACAAACTAAAACATATCATTACTAAAAAAAAGGAAAGTCTACCTTTTAACCTTTAGTGAAGATTTTGCTAGAGAACATCCCCCAAAAAGTCATTTTCATCATTTGGGTAATGAAAATTTTGAGCTCAAGATGTTGAGGCTTTGAAGCCTCTATTTGTGGGATGGGGAAGGCATGTAACCTACTTGGAAAGGTCATGAGTTGGTGGAGTAGTGGTGTGTGCACAACCAATCGAGGAAGCTGATGGTGCAATCGAAGATGGAGAAATATTCTCATTAATGTGGATTCTGACATTTTGGCATGAATGAGTGGGAGGAGGATCAAGGAGAGAAGCATCCACCTTCCATTTGCCTTTTTCCTCACAGAAGGGTTCTTCTGAGCCTCCTTTCTTAGCCATCAACAATGAATAATGATTTTAGAGACTTGGGTTTGTATTAGTCAACTTATCGCCTCAAGTCACAATAGTATAGTTTTTCAACCGTCTTTTAGATTCATAAGATCAGTTCCAAAAGGCATGTGAAGCTTCCTCTAAATTACAATCAATGAAAGAATACCTCTGGTTTAGACAACCCCCAACATCAAGGTAAATACAAAATTAAATGAAAGTAAAATTTTATAACCAAATTATGAAGACAAAAGTACAGAAGTAGTTGAAGTTGAATATAAGACAATCTTCAATCAAATTACTTTTAACATATGAACAAAGGATCACATGTTGGCTAAACACAAATATGCAATACTTTTTCTTCTCTACTTGTTTTCCAACCACAATATCTCTCTATTTATACTATTTTTCAAAGCAACCACCGAGATATACTTTCTCCTTGAAATCCTCAACAACTCTTTGAAAATCTCAACCACATAACAACTAACAAAACCATGTAGTAACTAGTAACTAACAAGAACTCTAAGCAATCAAACAATCATAACCAATAAAACTATTTTTTGCGTTATTTTTGCATTTAATTTTTCTAAGAAATTGTCAAAATTTTGCCTAAAATTGGTGATGTTTCAGATAGAACTATTGAAGTTACCTACACAACTTCGATAGTTTATTCAAGAAAATAAACTCTATACATTTGGTAGTTTATTCAAGAAAACAAACTATATATGTACAAATTACACAAGTCATTTCCAATACATAATCCATACTTGTTTGATTAATATACATCAATCAAATGATATTAAATCACAATCATATCTACACAAATAAAATAAGTCATTCCGAACATTATGCTTTTAATTTATCTATCATCAAAATATAATAACTCTATAATTATAATAAAAATAATATAAATAACAGAAATTTTGTTGCATATTATTACGTCTTAAAGGAATGAGAGTTTCTACAAGAGGTTCTCTTTACATAGGATGAGACATGACAACAGTTATAGCTAAACTTCAAAAGTCCTATTTCAATGCATCTAGATGTATTGAAATTTCAATGCACACAAGTGCAATTTTTTTTTTTTCGAAAATTTTCTATAAACTATTAATCTTGCCATATTTAACTTATATATTAAATTTCACCGTTTTGAAGATATATATTTTTATTTTAAAAAGGGATATTTTAGTCATTTAAAAATGACTAAAATAATATATACATATCTTAAAAAAGTGGTAGAACTTGATTTATAGATTAGTACACCTAGTTTATGTTTGCGAAGTGATAAAATTTCTGAATAAAATTTTTGTAATACAATAGTTTTTGAACTGGAAGAAGCGATGTAATAGGATAGGGGTAATAATGTAAAGTAAAGAGAATAAATTTAAAATAAATAGGTTCGTTGTATGGGTAGTTGTATATAAATAATTAAAAAGGAATAGTTCTATATAAAAATGTGAAAAAAAATTAAAATAGGGTAGTTGTGAGAGTGAAAATTTTTAAATTAAAAAGTTTTAGTTTGAAAAGCCTTTGTTGTAGCCAAACACACCCTTAGATTAACAATTTTATAAAAAAATTTAAACAATAAAAAATGGATTTTGCGCCTAGGTATATTGAAATTTCAAAACATCTGGATGTTATTCATGAAAAGGTTAATGCTCCTTTTAACATATCTCTAAGGGCTTGTACATGAATAAAATTTTCGGCAAATTAAGTGTGTATATTTAGAATTATCGAAACATTATAACATATTTGACTTTTAGGTATAGTTGAGATTTTCCCAACAAATAAAAATAGTTACATTTGAAAGATAATAAAACCAATTGTGTTCCCCTTACTTACCCAAAGTTACTCAACGAAAGTTACTCATCTTGAAACTGAGGTTATTACATTACTCTGTTAGATATCAGCCAAAAGATCATAAATTTAATGTTTCCCCTTGTATAAGTCTTTTCATATTTTTAACGACTCCGAACATCTCAACTTGGAAAATTTTTTCCACGAAAATCATACAATTGTGCATTATTCATTCAAGCATAAACGTAAAACTATTGATCTTATTATAACGACTTCTATGAACAAAAACGCATTTCATTAATTTCCTTTCTATTTTCATAACTAAAAAAATTACAATGCTCTAATCTCAGTTAAATTTGCGCGTAGGGCAGTTCAATTTGTGACAAAATTGGCCTAAAAAATCAACATATTACAAGAGGCCCCCCTTTGTGAACTAAGATTAGTTTCCCACAGAGATACGCTCTAATTAGTAAATCCAAAATAAACTTATAGGGCTAAGGCATTGTGAAAATGACCATTAATACAAGTCAAATATCCATTATTTCAACTAAATAAATAAAGAATGACACTTCTAGCCAGAGACAGCGACTGGCGGTGGTCAACGTTTAATGGGCAAAAAGAGGATGAGTTTATTAGACAACAGCCACATACCCAGTGGTGCAAAATCATGGTGGGGTCCTAACCAGATGTAACATGAGAACTCTTGAAAAGCAGGAGTGAGCTGCATAGTGCCCCCCACTTACTCCAAGATAAGCTTGGTGGATAGGCTTTGATTTACATTCATGCTTGCTTCCGTGGACCGTCAACAACCAATTAAAAAGAAGAGGTTAGATGAATTTCGATTATGCTTCACCCCAAAATCATATATCCAAGTTTTGGTGCGGCACTATCATTTATCCTGTCCCGCCAGAGCATCAAGTGCTTCCCTGTGGCCGCGTATAAATAATGGCTAGCTGGCTACCTTTGCGTAACCGAAACGGATCCGACCGCCCCATTATTCGACGGACAAACCGCCGTCCCACTCCATCCGTTCCCTTGCATGCATGTATCTTGCTTGCTGTTGGCAGCAGCTGCGCTGCTGCTGCTTCCTCGAGATATCGATCTTGCTAGCATATATATTGCCGTGATAATGACGCGTGCTTGTGCTTTCATACACTTGCCACACACCAACCATCATATTCATATTCATAGTGGACTGCCCAAATCTCCCTACTCAAAAAGCCATAACTATCTTCCAAGGTACGTAATTATTTTGGACACCACACTGGCTAGCTTGCTTCTTTCTTTTTGTGTGTGCATTCACACATTAGATGTTGCATGTTTACATGTTTTGTATATGGATTATGATAGTATTCAATGGGCTTTCACTTGACTAAGTTACAACTTTATGTATTTTACATTTATATTTACGGTAAATTCTATATGTATTTATGAATTTTACCTCTAATCCCACTTATACCCATGAATTTTTCTTATAATTTTGTTTACACCCACGTCATTAGGGATCTGTTAAATCGGTTGTTAGCTGTCTTGTAAAATGACGAATATGCCCATACTCTATTTAATTTAAGGTTGTTTTGCTTAAGATTAAAATTTCATATTTAAATAATATATCATGTTATAGTTGTAGAATTACTAAAAATTCATTATAATATGAAGTTTTGGCTATAAAATCATAATTATGGATGAATATATTTATCATTTTATAAAAATTTAATGCCCTTTTTAACAGATTCCTTACGGAGTACGTGAAATTATGATGAAAATTCATGGGTACGAGGGTATGAAAGGAATTTTTCAAAATTCACGGATATAAGTAGAATTATGGGTAAATTTTATAAGTATGTAAGAAATTTGCCCTTATATTTATATATTCTTTATTTTTATGCAAGTCCAAGTGTATTAGTTTATATATCAAAATTTATTATTTTTGAATATCTATTTTTCGTAAAATGCAAAACTATGCAACGAACACAAAAACGATAAGATCTAATATATGGACTAAATACACTTTGGCCCACATAAAAGTGAAAAAAATACATGAAAAATACTAAAATGCATGAGGTCAACATAAATTACCCAAACTTCCTTCAGACAAAAAATACAAGAAAAACTAACATTTTGTGACAGCTTTTGTCAACCCGTAATATTTATTGTCCAAAAAATTTATTTTGTGATATAAATAGTTTATATCGCAAAAAAATTAGTTTTTTGCAATAATAATATAATTCCTTTTAGTGTAGTAAATTGTTAATAAAAGTATGATTTTTAGTGACCAATTCAAAAAATCGTTACAAAATCTTTTTGTGATGAAACTATAGTAACTTGGTTGTAGCAACATTATAATGTAAATTAAGACATCTAGTGACAAGTTTTGACGTTGTTAAAAGCTTATTTCCTAGCAGTGGTGACTTGGGGTGTTTGTAAATCATGTTTATAAACTTCTCCTCTTGGTTTTTTAAAATCATTATTTAGGTTAATAACTATTTATTTGTTTTGATTCAAACTTAACGTAGAGAAGTAACTAATGTTTTTCTAATATCAATATGCGTGTCCAATCCCTTCTTTTCTTATTGAAATTGTTTTAGACTTTCTAAATGACAAATTTTCATTTAAATTTTCGATACTTTGAAAAGATTGAAGCCTAAACGAGGAAGATCAATTTAGATGGATTTACGTAGAAATTTTAGTACTCTAATTTAGGATTGCAAGACTTCTTATTTTTTCATCTTACTCTATCATATTCCGTTATAGAAGCTAGAATATTTGCATACTAATAAGGACGGGGTAAATATGCAAAAGTTTAGACATTAGAGGTAATTCGAAGTTTTACTCATCTTATCATGAGCAGTACAGTCATTTTACTACATATTTCGTGAGATTTTATATTTAATTTTAGGGTCTATTCAATTCAACCATTAACTTAAATTATTCATTAATTAATATAAGAATTTATTTGCAGGTATGATAGAGGTTCTTTGTTTCTAAGTACCCAGATTATATAAAAATGTTTCCATGTAAACTCCTTTCACTAAGTTTCATCTAAATCAAATATGTACACGCGTCACATCTATTGAATAATACATATTTATGTATAAATTATAAAAAATACTTATATCTATTTACGTACATATTAGAATATAATAATACCTTATAAAATTATATATCCACATAATGAAAATATTTTAGATGGATTAAATGTTAGAAATACGATACTAAAATTAGTATTTAGGATTTAATCATTTTGTTGTGATAATTTTAAACATTTGTAGATGCAGTTATGTAAAGTGACACTACACCGGGATATGAATAATACTAAATACCGTAGGCAAAGTGAATTTTTTATTAATTATTTAGATGCTATAAATAATACTAAATACAATAGGCAATGGGCATTTTTTATTAAGTATTTAAATATTAGAAATAGAAGTGCCACGAAAAAAGAAGTTTCATATTAGCATAGAAAGAGAATGTACAAAAAAAAAAGAGGTGTTATATTTCTGAAACATTGGATGTATGAGAAATTAGTTAATGATTATGGAGGAAGCCCATTTACGTCGACGCTCGAGATTCGAGGATTTTGAATGGGGCGACGTGCAGCATGCATTAACCTTTGTGTTTGTATTTGAGTAACAAATTAATTAATATATAGAGATGATGATGATGATTCTGGCCATATATCTAAACTTGATGGTAATGTGGTGAAACAGGCACATCATCATATTAGTGCTAGTTCCAATGGCCACGTGGCAGAAGCAGCATTATTCACTTGTAGACATAATAATATGGATATGTAGGGTGGTGGTGGGTGAGTATTCATAAACAGGATTAGGCTTTTGCTATATGTGTGTATATATATGGGTACCATTCTATAAAATGAGCCTCATACATATTAGATTGTAATGAAATTTTATACAATAATTTATCTATATAAAAATCATAATTTAGACGGTTTAGATGTTGAAAATACCAATTTAAACTTGATATTCATATTAAACTATTTTTATTACGTTGATTTTGCACTATTTTAATATGGGAATCACACATATATTAGATTTAGATGAAAATTAGTATGCTAATAAAGTGAACAATTCTAAATACAATAGGTGGAGGTGAATTTTCCATTTATGATCATATGGGGCCAACAGTGCATGGACTGCACGTTGCATATATATATATATATAGGAATATATTCTGGTGCAGCATGCTGCACCGGAATTTTCGGTGCAGCATCGCTGAAATGGGCCCCACATGATCATGAAATCATGATCTACTCCACCCATTGTATTTAAAATAATGTATTCTATTATCATACCAATTTTCATCCTAATCAGATATGTATATGGCCCCCATCTGAAAATGGTATAAATCCAACGTAATAAAATAGTTTGATGTAAATAACAACTTTAAAGTATCTGATTTGGATGAAAATTGGTATAGTAATAAAATACATTATTCTAAATACAATGAGTGGAGTAGATCATGATTCCATGATCGTGTGAGGCCCATTTTTGGGCTACCGCACCGCTGTTCCGGTGCAGTGACGTTGCACCGGAACAGCTCTCATATATATATATATATATATATATATATATATATGAGTCAAAAGTACAGTTTTCGTTTTTGTTCTTTGTTTTTTATTTTTTACGTGGACGATTTGAATCCTCCTTATCCATTTGAAACGTCAAAAAGGAAAAAGACTTTGTTTTTCTTGGGAAATGCACCTGAAGACTCGTGACTCATGACACTAACAAAGTTCATCATGGAGGTTAATATATCAGTACAAATATGGGACCACTTAACTGCATGCTTTTGACAGTAATAAGGCTTTATGGTGTTATAATTAAGTGCCCTTTGCTCCATCCATGTTAAGGTTTTCTTAGTTAGATTCAAATTCAAAGACAGCACCAGTACCAGTTGCGTCTTCTGGATGGAAGGACTATCTTCCGTTTGAGGAGCTATGATCTCCTTCAATTGATTATAGGAAATTTCATGAGCATAAGGAGAGAAGATTTGAAAAAAAATAAAAATAAAAAAAATAAATTCTAGCCAAAACAATAATAATAAAAAAAAGATAGGACCTTAAGGAGAGGAGGTAAAATAATTTTTAATTTTTCAAGTAGGACCTTCTGGATCAGCCTTCCATGTCTATGGTTTGTTCCTTCAGAGTTTTAAAAATCGAACTAGGGTTAAAATGATTTCCCAACTGGTCTCAGTTTTCCGGCTAAACCATGGTGTTTATTGATTCCTAGTGAACCAAGCTATAACCAGTTCATTGTCGGACCAACCAAACTGCCTACGTTTTCCAAAATATTGGCTCCTTCAACCGAAGATATTTTTTTACTAGAAGTGATTGGTGACTCAAAACCCCCTCCTCACTCCATCCATCCACGACAAGAAGAGGACGAAGGGGGTCCCAACCAGACATGCTCCTCCAGGTGATTGGATATAGCATATTGTGCTGGCCTATGAGGAAAATGGTTTCCACTCTAAGAATATGAGAAAACAGAACTCTTCCAAAACAAGTCTCATAGCTTTTGATGTCACCAACCAAGAAGCATAGATTCGATAAGAAATATCTGACGCCTGTTAGACAATTGATGCTGAGCACGTAGTTGCCCTCAATTTCCACCCATGGTAGCCTAATCCATTCAACCACTATATCCTCATAAGGATTGCAAAAGTTCCCATTCACAGAGGTTTCGATGTCTCTGCTATCCTCCGGTACTTGGCAGCTAAAAAACTCCAACTCTAGTCTTTAAAATTGGCACCATACCTCATTAATGAGTCTTCCAATTTACACCCTGCATCTATATTAAGCTTTACTCTTCCATACATTGGTCTTTCTATTAGCTTGGATGTTGTCGAGGTTGAAGTCATGATGTAAGATCAGGTTTGTTTATTGGTATGATGGAAGTAATCTACACATCACAAATTGATGTCTATGATTTGCAGTTGAGTGTCATCCGCTGCCAGCTTCTTTCAAACGAACCATATCCTCTAGCAAACATTCAAGTACAACATGAGCGGATAAGGGTCCTTATCTTTAGAAAGATTAGAGAGAATGTCATGCATATTCCTATTCAAACTTGTTGTTACTTGGATCAAATAAGGACCTTGAAAGCATCTCTAATTTGGTGGCGATCCAAAAAAAATATGGAAAACATCCTTGACTTGTTGAGAGCAAACGGGAACATAAAAACAACTAGAACACCCTTCCGAATGAGGTTTGCTTTGGCTGGAAGGGAATCAGTATATACTGTTCGCCCAAATTTTGAAATTTTTTTGAGAGTCTTACTCCCCATGGCTTGATGCTAGCAGATTGCATATCACATGAACAGTCTAGATTAAAAGTGAAATCAAGCCAAAGAAGTTGCTTATCGATAGTCCAAGTTACTTACAGATGGTTTAGTCATGAGTAATCAAGAGGATCTAACTAGTGAGTAGAATGTTAACTAAGAAACAATGATCTAGATCACACATATCAAATTTTTTATTGTCCAAAATGTATATGTGTACACGAGGAAGCAAAGACCCAACTAGCAACAAGAGGCGTAAGATATTAGAGCCATCTAACAACTAAATGATACATAATTGACACGTGGCAACACGAGGGAGACCAACAAATTTTTTTTTTCTTAACCAAATAAATTGCAGCTAACCTATCGAAATCAAGATTTTCATGCAAACATGAATTGCTATAATGACCACAAAGTTGGTCAGAATGCACTGTTACATGACCAACTTGTTGAGAGATCAACAAACCCGGTTACATGATAAACAGACAACATGTAGTGGTATATAGGTCGATTTGTGACACTCAGGTGATCAAAGAAAAATGAAAAAAGACATGACTCATCAAGTATATAGAGCAGATCGAGCAATGGAGAAATTATTAAGATCATTGAAGTGATCAACGACTGTTATAGTTTTAACTTATTAACCACGAAAACTAAAAGCAGCAATACAGTTTTCCAAAATTACTAGAAAATTGCAATAAAGATCTGCATTTACATAGAAGTCCATTTTATAGTATTTAATAAAACTTTTAAATGAAAAATTTTTGAAATAGGAGAAGTGATGTGATATGATAGGGTAATGATAAGGTAGAAAGGAAGCTGGAAAGTGATAAAGAAATTTGCTGACCATTAAGCATGTCGCTTTTGAGGGATAGATGGTCTCGTGGCTTGATGTCATACTTGATGAGGGATAAGCAAGCGTATTGAGGAGTTATACTTTCTAAGTGCCTTTTGATGCCCAAGATGTACGGTCTCGAGTTCAAAGGCTCATTATCTTCGCAAGTTTTAGTAAAAATAATAATGTTAAAATAGATAGCATAATTATATAAAAATTATGAAGGAATGATTAAAAAAAATGACAATTTTATAAGAACATATAAAGAAACGATTTAAAAATGGGATAATTGTGGGAAGCATAGAAAAGTTTTATTGGCAAACAAATGCACCCTAAATAGATGCAACTACCTAACATTCCAGAGGGAAGCAGAAGTGATGTGATTAGGTAGTGGGGTTATGGCAACAAAGTTGCATCAAAGTGACTTTTCTCTCCGCTCGATTCAACAACATTGACAAAGAGTGAACATTGAAGGAGATGGTCACAATAATATAGTGTAATAGCATAGAGCCAATTCCCGCATTGAAAAGGGAGAATAGTTTTTGAGAGTTTAGAAGCAGTTTTAAGTTTAAATATTATGTAACGTGTTTTAAAATTATATAGCTAAGCTACCCGACTAAAACAGATAATATCATATTGTTGGACTCATGAGTCAAGGATTGTTTTTTAAGTATTGGTGTCAAAAATGGTATTAGAGTTGTGTTGAGTAAGGTAGATGCCCAGAGTTATGTTGAGTTATAGTTTAAAAACAAATCATGCAATAACTGGTGGACCTATAATATTCCAAAACCGAATCCCACATAAAAAGGGATGAGAGTTCTTGAAGATTTATAAGTGGGTATAAGCTTATACTTATTGTGATGCATTTTAAAACCATGCATTGTTAAACCCACTAGCCCATAAGCCCTAGATCATTTTTCTAGGTCTGTGTGTTGCATACAATTGCCTTTGCGTTTAAAAATCTCATAGTGGCTTCATCATTATCCGCAATATCTTAACGGTTGATCATAATTATTGGTTCCGAGTTAATGACAATTACCCAAGAGGGGAGGGGTGAATTGGGTATTTAAATTTTTTTAACTTAAACAAAAACTTTACCCCGGATTAATCATTATGAAGAAACAAATGGAAAACAAGCAGAAATAAATAACAACAAACAAGATTTTATAGTGGTTCGGGCAACCTTCCCTACTCCACTCTTCCAAGCTCACACCTTTTGTGACTTGGGTTTTACTATGTATTTCACAAATACAACTAAAGTCACTGCTCTTTTCTAGATTCCAGCTCTAGGGGGCATCAACAATTCACGGCACAAGTAGGCGACGAGTTCCACTCCAGTCACACACTACTTTGCTTACACTTGATCTTAGTTACTCAAACTAAATCAAGTTCAATACAATAAGAAATAACAAAAGAAAGTTTCTACACGTTACTATTGTGTAGAGGCAGATTTGGTGCAAAGAAGAACTTATAACGTAGGCTTAATGATTCAGCAAGCAGCTCTTGGCAGTTTGGAAGCACGATTCTTCTTCTAGATATTGGCTTGATCACTTAATGCTCTTAGAGATGGGAGTTATGCTCATTCAATGAATTCTCAGTTACCCTCCTCGTTCATATTGAATGCTTTATATAATTTGCGAGGGAATCCGAACGTTTGGAGGTAGGTGGCGCGTATTTAATGCACCAACGTTCGAAAAATTTCCGATCGTTGAGACCCAAGTCACAGGTGGAGTCGATTTCGGGTGCGACTTCACCCAAGTCGCAGATGGAGTTGACTTCGGGTGCGACTTCGGCTCTCCACAACTTCTTCAAGTTCCAGTCTGGGTCGACTTGGTCCTCGACTTGACCCAAGTCGCAGGTGAAGTCGACTTCAGGTGCGACTTTACTTCTTCAGCTTGCTAGTTGAACTTGAAATCTTCGGAGATGACTTTAATCACTTGATTTTCTTCATATTGATGTTATTATCTTGATTTATACCTCTTTGGAACACTGTATGATTATTTACTTTGAAAACCTTGGATTCCTTTTCTTGCGTTCTTGAGTAGTTGAATCTTGGAATGCATAATGATGTCCAAATGTGTGTTCATAATCCAACATGATGGATTCATGCAACCCTTCTTGCTTTGATCTTCATTTGATCTTCATTTGAGTGTTTGAGTCGTCTTGATCTTCATCTTCACTTGAATCTATCATTGAGTCGTCTTGATCTGCAAGTTCCGCACTGAAGTCGAAGCTGGAGTCGACTTGGTCTGCGACTTCACCCAAGTCGCATGCGAAGTCGACTTGGGATGCGACTTCGGCAGCTCTCATTCTAGATTTCAACTCTGGAAGGAAATGACGTTTCGAAGTCGATGCTGGAGTCGACTTGATCTGCGACTTCACCCAAGTCGCAAGCGGAGTCAACTTGGGATGCGACTTCGGCACCTCTCATTCTCGATTTCAACTCTGGAAGAAAATGACATCTTGAAGTCGCTGCTGGAGTCGACTTGGGGATCGACTTGGCCTAAGTCGATTCCTGAGTCGACTTGGAGATCGACTTGACTTGCCATGCTTCGTATTCTTCAATTTTATAACCTTTAATCATTTCCACAAACATGTCAGTAACCAAAACTTACTCAAATTGATTTGTTAATCATCAAAACATAAACTTGGCTTATTTTCCACATGTTTCCAACAATCTCTCCCTTTTTGATGATTGACAAAACTGATTTGAGTATATACCTTGCAATGTCTTTAAAACAAACTATTTTTGCATTTTGATTTTTAACATACATTTCCAATAAATCACAAGTTAAAATATGAATCACAAGTTAAAAAACATTCATACAAACATTTAAAACGGGAGACTCAAATCCCGATCTCTTCTCCCCCTTTTTGTCAATTTATCAAAAAATGGCGGGGTTGCTCCCCCTGAACCTGTGCTCGCCCTCAGCTTGTGCTTATCTAAGTTAATTCAAGCATACCCATATCATTTCTAATTTTATAAAATGGTTCTTTTGCTAGAGGTTTGGTGAATATATCTGCAATTTGATCTTCCGTTCTTACATATTCCAAACATATATCATAATTTTCTACATGTTCTCTAATAAAGTGATGTCTAAGATCTGTATGCTTGGTCATAGAATGCAATACTGAATTTTTAGTTAAACATATGACACTTGTATTATCACATCTAATAGGTATATCTTTAAAATTCATGACATAGTCCCTAAGTTGTTGTTTCATCCAAAGCAATTGAGCACAACAGCTCCCAGCGGCAACATATTCGGCTTCCGCTGTAGATAGAGCAACACTAGTTTGTTTTATTGAAAATCATGAAACCAACATGTTCCCAAGAAACTGACATGTTCCACTAGTGCTTTTTTTATCTACCTTGTAGCCGGAAAAATTCGCATCCGAGTAGCCGATTAGATCAAAATTAGAACCCTTTGGATACCAAAGTCCTATGTTGGTAGTATCTACTAAATATCTGAAAATTCTTTTTACAGCTACCAAGTGTGATTCTTTTGGACATGATTGAAATCTAGAGCACATACACACACTAAACAATATATCAGGCCTAGAAGCAGTTAAATATAATAAAGAACCTATCATGCTTCTATATAACTTTAAATCAATTTGTTTGTCTTTCTCGTCTTTGTCAATTTTAATAGTTGAACTCATAGGTGTGTTTGCCCCTTTGCTGTTTTTCATGCCAAATTTCTTCAATATTTCTTTGATATACTTGGACTGGTTTATAAAGATCCCTTCACTTAGTTGCTTGATTTATAGTCCAAGGAAGAAATTCAGCTCCCCCATCATACTCATCTCAAATTCTTTCTGCATAAGCTCAGAAAATTCTTGACAAAGAATCTCATTAGTAGCACAAAAAATAATGTCATCAACATAAATTTGAATAATCAAGATATCTTTTTTTTTGTACTTGATAAACAAAGTGGTGTCTACCTTTCCCTTTTGGAAGTCATGATCAATCAAAAATTTTCTTAATCTCTCATACCAAGCTCTTGGGGCTTGTTTTAATCCATATAATGTTTTGGTTAATTTGTATAAAAATTTAGATTGATCTTTCTCCTCAAATCCAGGTGGTTGTTCAACATCCACCTCTTCATTTATATAACCATTCAGAAATGCACTTTTAACATCCATTTGAAACAACTTAAAGTTCATGTGAGATGCAAAAGCTAGTAAGATGCGAATAACTTCTAATCTAGCAACCGGAGCATAGGATTCCTTAAAGTCTATTCCCTCTTCTTGTGAGTATCCCTTTGCCACAAGTCTAGCTTTATTTCTCATCACAAGTCCACTTTCATCTAATTTATTCCTAAAGACCCATTTTGTGCCAATGACAATGCAATCTTTTGGTCTTGGAACAAGATGCCAAACTTGGTTTCTTTCAAATTGATTTAATTCCTCTTGCATTGCTATAATCCAGTTTTCATCATCAAGGGCTTAGTCTATAGTGGATGGTTCAATTTTGGATACAAAGGCGTATTGTCCACAAATATTTTGTTTTGACCTTCTAATCTTTACACCTTCATAGACATTCCCTATAACTTGTTCAATTGGATGAGCATTTTTGAACTTTAAATCAGTTGGAGGTTTATAGGAATTATTACCTTCACTTACCCTTTCTCCATGGATTCTTCTTGCTTCTCCATATGCAATTTTTCAAGGCTACTTGTTATCTCATCTACATCACTTAAATCATCTTTTCTTTTGAAGCATGGATTAGATTCATCAAAAACAACATGTATCGACTCTTCTACAACTTGGTTCCTTTTATTGAAGACTCTATACGCTTTTCTATTTGATAAGTAACCAAGGAATATTGCCTCATCACTCTTAGCATCAAGTTTTCCCAAGTTGGTTTTACCATTGTTCAAAACATAACATGTGCATCCAAAAGCATGAAAATAAGAAATGTTTGGTTTTCTTCCTTTCCATAGCTCATATGGGGTCTTTTTCAAGATAGCTCTAATGGTAACTCGATTCAACATGTGACAAGCTGTACTTACAACTTCACCCCAAAATTTCTTGGATAATTTACTCTCATTTAGCATTGTTCTAATTATCTCTTGTATAGTTCTATTTTTTCTTTCAACCACTCCATTTTATTGTGGTGTTCTTGGTGCAAAAAATGTGTGATGAATTCCTTTTTCATTACATAATTCTATGAAACGTTTATTTTCAAACTCACCACCATGATCACTTCTAATAGTCATAATAGTACATTATTTTTCATTTTTGCACCAAGTTTACAAAAGTTGAAAACATAGAGAAGGCTTCATCTTTGCTAGCTAAGAGAATTACCCATGTGAATCTTGAAAAATCATCAACTATTACAAACACATATTTCTTTCCACCAATGGTTAAAATGTCGGATGACCCATATAGATCCATGTGTAGCAATTCAAGTGGCCTAGTGGTGGAAATTTCCTTTTTGGTAGAGAAAGGCATTTTTGGTTGTTTTGACAATTGACATGCCTTGCAAATTTTATCTTTATCATATTTCAATTTAGGCAATCCTTCTACCAAACTCTTCTTCCATAGGGTCTTTATATTTGTCATGTTTATATGCCCAAGCCTCTTATGCCAAACTCATGGATCATTGTCAATGACCATTAGACATTGATCATCTAGTTCATCAAGTGAAACCAAATATACATTTTCATGTCTTTTTCCACTAAACATGATATGTTCTCCATCAAATACATTACATATATATAATTTAAACACAACCTTGTATCCTTCGTCACATAATTGGCTAATACTCATTAATTTGTGCTTGAGTCCTTCAACAAATAATACATCTTCCATACATGCATTTGAAATACTATAAATGTTTCATTTACCTTTGATTTTACCTTTCTCATTATTTCCAAAAGCAACAGTTCCATCGTTGCAAGGCTTGAGTTTATGAAATAAACTTCTTTCATCGGTCATATGCCTTGAGAAACCACTATCCATGAACCAAACGTTGCTTGCCTTTGTCATGAAACATATCTGAAAAATGAACAAATAAATCTTATTTCTTTGGTACCCATTTTATGAGTCCATTTGGGTTAGTAAACTGATTTAATCTTTGTTGTTCTATCTTTGAAAGCCCAAATCTTGTGTTTCTTGGAACCCAAACTAATTTTGCACCATGGTCATATAGTTTCTTAAAGTTGCATCTATGAATTTTGTGACCCATCTTGTTACAAAAATTACAAGCCATTGGTAATCTAGGAGTAGGCCTCCAAGTATGTAGTGGTTCAAAAGTTGGCCTTTTGGTCCAAACAACTCGTTTCCCTTTAGGTATGTAAATAGGTGCAGTTTTGATTTGATTTTTCCCAAGTATTGGCACATTCGATTTGCCACTTTCTCTTTGCTCAAATGTGGAGTATCCAAGACCTCTTTTATTGTTTTGAGAGGTCATGTTCAGAAACATTTTCACATTTTCTCCTGGATTAGAGAATTTAGCTAATGATTCATTTAAGGATTCATTCTCCTTTTTCAATTTTTCCACTTCCTTCAATAGTAGTTCATTTTCTTCTTTCAGTTTTGATGTACTTTCAGCTAGTTTTCTATTTACAATAATGATGGAATTGCATTGTTGTCTCTTTAAAGATAATTTGTTTCCTAGTTTTTTAATTTCCTCATATAATGAATCATATGCATATTGTAATTCTTCTAATTCAGCACATTTGAGACATTCTTGTATAGAAGAGTGAGTAGATTGAGAATAACAAAATTTGGAAGTTACTTCTTCATTACTTGTGCACTTTGTTGAGGTGATTTGCTCTTCCAAAACTTTCATTGTGTTTAAACACAACAAATTTTCTTCTTGCTCAATCCGCGCCATGCAGTATATTCTTGCACAATTTGCCGCTTCAAAATCATCGGTTGAGGAGCTACTTGTTGATGAAGTTTCTTCATTCACGTACATTCCTCTTCCCTTCGGCCTTTGGAATTTTTTGCTTTCATATCTTTGCTTCCTCTCTTGATGATCCTTTGATTTTTCTTCCGGTGTAGGACATTGATGATCCTTTCTTCTTTTTCTTGGTCTTTCTTTGAAGTCTTTGAAGTTCTTTTCTTTTCTCACAAACTTTCGAAATTTGCGAGTAAGTAGTGCAATGTCTTCATCATCGTTGTGAGATGAGGAGGTGGACTCATCCGAGTTATGTGCCGCTTTCAATGCAATTGCTCTCTTTCCTTTGTGGTGATCTTCATTTCTTTTCTTGATTAGCTCATGTGACATTAATGAGCTAATAAGGTCTTCTAGCTTCAATGTATTCAAGTCCTTTGCTTCTTCTATTGCAGTAATTTTCGGAGTCCACGATTCGGGTAGCGCTCTTAGAATCTTCATGACCTGCTCCGATTCAGAAATTGCTTTTCCAAGACCTTTCAAAGCATTAGTAATTTTAGAGAATCTAGCAAACATTTCAGAAATATTTTCTGTTTCTAACATTTTAAAGCTTTCCAACTCTCCAATCAAAATATTTCTCCTTGTCCCTTGGACTTGAGAAATTCCTTCATAGATAGATGTTAAAGTATCCCATATTTCGTTTGCAGTTAGACTAGAGGATACTCTATCATATTCAGAAGCGGTAAGAGCACAAAATAGTGAGTTCATAGCTTTAGCGTTGCTTTTAACAGTTTTTACTTCCTCATCGGTCCATTTGGAAGCTCTTTCATAAATAGGCAAGGTTACACCGTCTTGGATTGCAATCCAAGAGTCCATATCTGTAGCCATGATGAGTTGTTTCATACGTAGCTTCCAATTGCCGAAATTGTTTCCATAAAACAATGGTGGCCTAGTAAAAGATTGGCCTTCGGCAAATGCGGGAACGGAAGTCGATTGGAATGCCATATCAAAAGATCTCTTTGGTATAACTCAAAGACCCACTCTGATACCACTTGTTGGTCCCAAGTTAATGACAATTACCCAAGAGGGGAGGGGTGAATTGGGTATTTAATTTTTTTAAACTTAAACAGAAACTTTACCCCGGATTAATCTAGTCTCCTTTTATGAAGAAACAAATGGAAAGCAATATAGTGCAGAGAGCAGAAATAAATAACAACAAACAAGATTTTATAGTGGTTTGGGCAACCTTCGCTACTCCACTCTTCCAAGCTCACACCTCTTGTGACTTGGGTTCCACTATGTATTTCACAAATACAACTAGAGCCACTGCTCCCTTCTAGATTTCAGCTCTAGGGGGCATCAACAATTCACAGCACAAGTAGGTGACGAGTTCCACTCCAGTCACACACTATTTTGCTTACACTTGATCTTAGTTACTCAAACTAAATCAAGTTCAATGCAACAAGAAATAACAAAAGAAAGTTTCTACAGGTTACTATTGTGTAGAGGCAGATTTGGCGCAGAGAAGAACTTGTAACGTAAGCTTAATGATTCAGCAAGCAGCTCTTGGCAGTTTAGAAGCAAGGTTCTTCTTCTAGATGTTGGCTTGATCACTTAATGCTCTTAGAGATGGGAGTTATGCTCATTCAATGAATTCTCAGCTACCATCCTCGTTCATATTGAATGCCTTATATAATTTGCGAGGGAATCCGAACGTTTGGAGGTAGGTGGCTCGTATTTAATGCGCCAACGTTCGAAAAAATTCCGACCGTTGCGATCCAAGTCGCAGGTTTCACCCAAGTCGCAGATAGAGTCGACTTCGGGTGCGACTTCGGCTCTCTGCAACTTCTTCAAGTTCCAGTCTCGGTTGACTTGGTCCTCGACTTGACCCAAGTCGCAGGTGAAGTCGACTTCGGGTGCGATTTCACTTCTTCAGCTTGCTAGTTGAACTTGAAATCTTCGGAGATGACTTTAATCACTTGATTTTCTTCATATTGATGTTATTATCTTGATTTATACCTCTTTGGAACACTGTATGATTATTTACTTTGAAAACTTTGGATTCCTTTTCTTGAGTTCTTGAGTACTTGAATCTTGGAATGCATAATGATGTCCAAATGTGTGTTCGTAATCCAACATGATGGATTCATGCAACCCTTCTTGCTTTGATCTTCATTTGATCTTCGTTTGAGTGTTTGAGTCGTCTTGATCTTCATCTTCACTTGAATCTATCATTGAGTCGTCTTGATCTGCAAGTTCCGCACTAAAGTCGAAGTTGGAGTCGACTTGGTCTGCGACTTCACCCAAGTCGCATGCGGAGTCGACTTGGGATGCGACTTCGGCAGCTCTCGTTCTCGATTTCAACTCTGGAAGGAAATGACATTTTGAAGTCGATGTTGGAGTCGACTTGATCTGCGACTTCACCCAAGTCGCAAGCGGAGTCGACTTGGGATGCGACTTCGGCACCTCTCATTCTCGATTTCAACTCTGGAAGGAAATGACGTCTTGAAGTCGCTGCTGGAGTCGACTTGGCCTAAGTCGATGCTTGAGTCGACTTGGAGATTGACTTGACTTGTCATGCTTCATATTCTTCAATTTTATAACCTTTAATCATTTCCACAAACATGTTAGTAACCAAAACTTACTCAAATTGATTTGTTAATCATCAAAACATAAACTTGGCTTATTTTCCACATGTTTCCAACAATAATGTGCTCCACGATCAATGATTGGATTCCTATATTGTAATGATCGATTAAGAGTTACAAACATTATTGTTTAATTAATAACACACATTATCACATAATTCTTTGAAACGGTACCATCCCCATTGCTCACGAGCTTTTACAAAAATTTAAGGGCGAATAGTGTATACATGCATAAATTTTACCCCTAATTCCACTTATACCCATGAATTTTTAAAAATTTCTTTCATACCCATGAATTTTTATCCTGATTCCACTTATACCCATGTCATTAGGAATCTGTTAAAGAGACCGTTAAATTTTCGGTAAATGATGAATATGTCCATCCCTAACTATGATTTTATAGTTAAAATTTTTTATTATAATGAATTTTTAGTAATTCTACAACTATAAAAATATATATTAATTAAAAATAAATCTTTAACATTAGTCAAAACAACTTTAATTATATTAGAGCTTGGGCATATTCGTCATTTTACAAAGGGATTAATGACCCATTTAATAGATTTTTAACAGTGTAGGTATAAGTGGAATTATGATAAAAATTCGTGAATATGAGATGAAATTTTGAAATTTATGGGTGTAAGTAGAATTAGGAGTAAAATTCATGGGTATATGTGAAATTCGCCCAAAATTTAACATTATATTTTTATGCCCATAAATCAAAATATATAAAGTAATTAACATTTTTATTATCTTTTCATGAGTAGCCAACCAAAATTTTGTAATTTATGCTTTAAATGCTGTTACCACCATCTTGTTCAGTGGAAACTCCTTAATTCTATTTATGATTATTAATTTCCATTATCATCATTGTATCGTTTTGCACATTAATAACAACACATGCATCATGATGATTCCCTAACAACTAACTTCGCATCGTGTTAACAAACTAGTTGCATCATATTTTTATTTCCCCTCATCATGTGTATGCATTGTCATGTTTATTTTTTCAGTATTGGATGACATGCATCAAATATTTGTAGGCTTAATAGTCCGACCGTCATAACCCTCTCACCATAGTTGGTTAATTTTATAACAGTTGGACGTGCCCAACTGTGCCCAGCCGTGCCCCATTTTAATAGCATTGATATAGATGATTGCTATGTGGCCTAAAACCTTAAGGAGGAACCATCAGATGGATGAGATTATCCTTAACAATTCCGAAGACAACGTACGTGTTTTTTCTTTGGTTGTATTGTGGGCTTGGAAAATGGGTCCAACGATTCGGCTGCAAGAGCCTTATCATCCCATATTCGAAGAGTCTAAGAATGACAAAGGGTGGAGCTATTTGGTACTGCTGATCTGGTCAGATCTGGGGCCTCCACAACTACTAGTGTCCTTCATAGATACATGCATTTCTCTTCTCGAACATGGACCACTGCTTGTCTACTTCATCTACTCCTTTTGACTGTAGAAATTAGGTTGCTTGTGTGGTCTAGCATTTTCCAGCAGTTGGAGGTTCAACCAGAAAAATATCTTCTTATGACTTCCATTTTCCGATTTAATTGATGCATGCACCCAAGCTGGTACCTCATCTCTCAGTTTTAAAATGAATTTCCATTGGGCATGGATCCCAGTTACATGCACGGGTGCACTTAGACTCATTGTACCTGCGTGCAGATACTCATTTTTAAAAAAAAAAATTTTTTACACAATTATTAATCTAAGTGTATTTAACATGTGTATCAATTTTTACCATTTTTTATATTTTTTTAAAAATCAGTGACATTTTAAATATTTAAGATAACTAACATGCCATTGATTTTTAAAAATTTGAAACAAATCACTTGTAAAATTTGATACACATGTTAAATATATTTCGATTAACAATTTTATGAAAAAAGTTTAATTTTTTTTAAAAAAAATCTGTTAAATGTACCTGGGTGACATGCACCTGGATGCACTTAGGTTAATAGTTTTATGAAAAAACATTGAAAAAAATTGAAAAAAAGTTAATTGCACCCGGGTGCATTCAATTGTGATATGCATAACATCAATCTGATCTTGGTCGCGAATTTCGGTCATGAATATATATGATTTGCCCCTCTGATATACATAGGCGTGGCTATTAATGGATCATGATACAGTGTACTCGGGTGCACTTAGCTTCGATGCACTCGGTGCAAAAACTCATTTTTTTTTATTTTTTTGAACATTTTTTAGACAATTGTTAATCTAGGTGTATTTAACATATGTATTGATTTTTACCATTTTGGAGACTTTTAGATATTTTTTTTTTAATTTTTTAAAATAAGTGGCATTTTCATAATTTATGTGTTAAATAATCTAGATTAACAATTGTATAAATTTTTTTCAAAAAATATTAAAAAATGGATGAAATGCACCCGGGTGCATTGAGGTTGCATGGGTGCATACAGTCAGTCCTGCCTATTAATTATCATTAGTAGCATATAGATGTCTATGTATCCCTTTTTTATCTAAAATATTTTTTAAATCTAACCCTTTATTGCATATATCCATATGTAATTATTTATGATTAAAAATTACATATACTGAAAACTTTACTATATTAAATATGGATCTATGCATAAGCTGTTTCATATTACTAAAAATCTATTTTTCTCATTTTGATGATTGATTAGAAGCCACTTTGTCTAGTACATTTATTATCATTACTTAGTTACGAGACAAAGTTTCAACTAAATAAAAAGTGAACATGGCCAATTTGTCCAAAAAATATATGTGAAAATTATGAAAAATTCTTAAATTCATCAACATATGTATAAACTACTTTATAGAATTATTTATTCACATATTAATAGTATTTTATACAAATTATATATTGAAAACATAACCTTAAAATTGATATCTGGATAGATCTCCTAGCAATTGTCTTTCCATTCATAATACTTTAACTTGAGACCTTGCTTAAGGAGAACTAAGCTTCTTAGCTCAAACCAACTGGTGTTGATAAACAAATCATAGAGTTTATATGATAATATAAATAATGTTAAATATAATAAATGAAGTGAATTTCTTATCAATAACCAACGTAAAGAATAAATGAGGCTACATAAAACTCGAGTTTCATAGTAGAAAAACTTTTATGCAGAAGTTGGGTTTCATAGTACCAAAACTCTTGCACAAAATAGAGTTTCATGATGAATATGAGATTTCCTCCAAGATAGGGCCCACTCTGATGTCTAAATTAAAATCTCATCATTACGTCATTTTATTTTTTGATAAAAAATTATTTCAATCAAAATCTTGGGTGAGCCATACCCACTTAAATACATAATTTTATGTGAATTAGGAAGATATTTCCATCGATACAGATGCATCTAAATATTATAATAATTTGTAAAATTATTCATCCACATAAAAAGGACATTTAACTATTTTAGATGTTGAATTAACAGTTCTGAAATTAATATATAAATTAAATAATTTATGATATTGATTTTATGTATATCCTGTGCATATTTTTTTATGAAAATATCTGTGCATGTTTAATTTAGATGAAACTCAAAAATTTTTAGCCAAACAAATGATTCTAAATACAAGAGATGAAGTATATTTCACACCATGATCAAGGTATGGTGCGTTTCTACCACTCTATTGGTAGAAACTAATGCCATTGAAGTAAATCCAATTATGCATACCATAGATTTCTGAAAAAGGATATTTACATATTCATTGGTATTTTTTACAAAGTATAGGTTGTCATCAGTAAATGTAATGTTTGGTAACATGGTAAAACAAATGACATTAATTAAAACAAGATGTTTCAAGTTAGGAAAAAAGTTGAAAACAAAAAAGCAAGTAGATGTGTGCACATCTCCATAAAGTCAGCTATATAAAATTATTGCAAAAAATAATAATATATTTTTAAGAAGGTTTTGCCAACACGAGTATTTTTATTAGATGTCCAAGAGGTTAAGGTGGAATAGAGGGGATTCATTCCCAGCATCTGACGCGAGCAGGAAATATGGTGGCTCATTTGTTAGCAAATTTTGCATCTGAATGTATTAGTGATAATTATATTTAGCCGAATGCATCGCCAGTGTGCATTGAAAATATGCTCTGCAAAAGACAGATTCATCAACATATGACCATGGGTGCACGTCCCTTTCCGGAACCTAATATTCCCAATCGGAATTTTGGGGACAGAGGAGTAGCGTTCACCATTTTTACAATAAGAAAAGTTTACTTTCATTGAAATTAATTTGGGTGTCATAATAGTACAAATAATAATGAACAAAATGAGTATATTATATTTTCTTTAATCATAAAAATGTGCCTAAAATGGATGACAACAATGAAGTATCTGGGCATTGTCCATAGGGGTGTGTAACTTGAGTAACTCCAACCATGTGTTTGATGGATTATGGCCGAGAATTTTCAATATGACAACCCATTTATATGACCAATATAAAATAATTTTTATGGTAAATATCAATTTTTTAATTTTTATTTTCTGAAATATTATTACTACGTGGATAAATGATATTATAAAATATTATTATATTTTAATGCATTTTGGAATAATTTAAATTTTTTTATAATTTGTGCATAAATATATATCTTTAAGCAAATATACCTCATGTACATCTTGGACTTAATGGAAACTTGATCTATTAGCTAAACGAATGATGTTAAATATAATGAATGAAAGATTTCTCATCACTATCCAAGGTGGTAAAGCTTGATACAATTATATGAAGATAGTGATGATATGTAATGCATCAAAATTAGGTTAATCTATGACACAACATTTTTTTTTTTATATTTTTTGGATTTTTCGTTTTCATGTGGGCTAAACTGTTTTTAGTTCATATACCAAAATTTACCATTTTAAATTCTTTTACATATAATTTTTATAAATTTTTAGAAAAAAATTCGCGTATCTTCACACTCAATGCAGAAGAAAAGGTCAAAAATTTTGGTCTTTTGAGAATTTATAAAAACTATGTAAAAGAATCTAAAAATATTAAATTTGGATATACAAATTAAATATAGTTGGGCCCACATAAAAAATAAAAAAATATTAAAAATAAAAACGATGCATCATGGGTTAATCTAGTGCACTCGAGGGTACTAAGCTTTGGTGCATCTGGTGCAAAAATCTATTTTTAATTATATTTTAAAAAGTTTCTATAAAACTATTAATCTAAGTGTATTTAACCTATGTATTAATTTTTTTTACCTTTTTTGGACTTTTTAATTTTTTGCATTTAAAAAAAATGATATTTTAGATATTTTAAATGACTAAAATACCTTTTTTAAAAAATTCAAAATATTTACAGATATAAAAAAGTTAAAACTTAACACATAGTTAAATATATTTACATTAACAATTTTACAAAAATATTAAAAATAAAACATGAGCTTTGCACTCGGGTGCACCTAAGCTTAGTGCACCCCAGTGTATAGAATCAAAAATAGCTATAAGATAAGATTAAATGCACTTGGGTGCACCTAAGTTGAGCGAACCTGGGTGTACATGATCCAGGCCCAAAACAAATATATAGTAGTTATGTCCAAATGCACTTGATGCACTTAGCCTCAATGCATCCAAATATATTTAGTCCATTTTTTTTGAATTTTTTGTATAATTGTTAATCTAAGTATACTTAACACATCTATCAAGATTTATCTTTTTGGAGATTTGTAGATTTTTTAAAATTTTCACAAAATAGTATCATTTTAATAATTTTCATACTACTAAAATGTCACTATTTTTTTTTTTTCAAAATCCAGCTCAAGCATTGCTGCTCCAATGAGCCACCATTTTTGTACCAGTACACCCACTGGAAATTATACACCTGCAACATCTACAAACTCGGCTGCTGGTTTGGTTCCCAAGTTTATTGGCCTTCATAGCCGTTTTGCTTTCTTGTCCTCGGGTCTATTGATGATGGTTATGCTGCGGCGAAGTGCTGTGTTCTTGTTTGTTTTGATGTGGGAGTTGCCTTTCATGACCTTATGTTATGTTTAGGATGAGACATTACAGAGACGATCATGTTCAGGTTTTTCTTTCTTTTTACTCATGAGAATAATTTTATTTCACGGATTTTTGGCCTCTTTACATCCTCTATTATGGATTTTAGGATAGTGCCTGTGCATGTTTAAGTCAAATGGGAAATTCTATGGCAAGTTTTGCCAAAGTTGTCCATAAATTAGAGCTGGTTGGACCCATGTCGGACAATGCAAAATTTATGAATCATCATGAAACAAAAATGAATTTTTAAACTAGTGTTCAAATGTCATTTTTTCTCATCCGCCTGATGCCCGAAAGGGGATTAGGCAATGGGTAAGTGGAGGAGAATTTGCTCTTTCATTAATCATCACATAATATTCTTCTCCATCCAAATCCTTCCTGATGTAAGCACATTCAACGGTGGCAAACTTCTAAGGTGTAGCCGAGAATATTACTTGAATCAGCTCTACTCATGCAAAATCAAACAATCATGAAAAAAAAAAAGCATTATTGTTATTTTTTTTAAATAAGGGAATGAGGAAAATGAGGTCTCATTGCTAGGGTTTCCGGCCGAGAGAGATGAGGAAAATGAGAGGGGGAGCAGGAACAAGCGATCTATAAGGGAGAGATGAGGATTTGAAAACAAGAGATGGAGAGATGAGGACTCTGCGAGGATTTCAGATTCTTTTTCATCTTTCAATAAAAACTGCCAGCACAGAGGCCTATACTGAAATCTTAAGATTTATTTTCATCCAACAGTCACCTGTTCCTCCTACGCAATCAAACGGCTACATGTTGCGTGACATGAAATGGATGACGAATCCGGACTCTTAGCCCGACGCAGTTGATTAGCCTCATATAAACATATTGTAAAATGGCTAAAATTTGATATATAAATAGGTTAAATGCACTTAAAAGAACATGTTTATGAAGAAATATTAAAAAATGAATATTGTACCAAGGGCTACATGTAATCATCCCTCTTTATTTATACAAACACCTCAAGGTGCAAATGGGTTCCACAAACAAGATTTCGATGTCAACTATTCAACTTTCCAAACTAGGGTGTAACTTACATAAGGTACCCATTCATTTGAGTAGAAGAAATTACACATCATATAAGTAGAGTTAAAAAGGGCTTTGCATCTATTAAACCCTCTTATGTAACTCCTTTTATTTTTAATATTTGATAATTGGTGTAAAATAGACTCTATCTATTGTATTAAACATCATTTATATTAGGATAATTTGCATATATACTCACATAATTTGACATAAATTACATATATATCCATAGGGTTATATAAATAGCAGATTACTCTTACATAGTTTACTAAAAATTGCATCCATACCCATATTAATAGTTGCTGTTAAATAACATATGTTATTCCCAAAATGCAATTCAAATTAGGGCATGAATATTGATCCCTTTTTTCATTGAGGAATAGATTTAAAGTCAGCTTGCTACACTGCTACCGTTGTGCCACTGCTATTGTCATCCATCTCTCCTTGCTGCTGCGTCCTTCTTTACTTGCTGTCGTCGTCCTTGTCTCCTCGTTGTTGCCACTCCTCCCCTCACCACTACGCCATTTTCATTGTTGCTGCCCCTTCTTTCCTTGCCACTGTGAGCTTTACCTATCACTTAATACCCATTACTGTTTGGTTATTCTTCTCTCTCAAAATCATTATACTTAGTTTTGTGGTTGCTATTGTTATTTATGATGATGATGCTATTGTTCTTCATTTGTGTTTGCTTTTTTAAATGGGTATTATTCTCTTATTTTTGCTTACTTTTGAAAGGAAGAGGGTGGATATTGGGAAAAAGGAAGGAATTGATTCCAATTATCATTGAACACTTTTTGTTCAATTTTTGTGGGCTTAAAAGGTGGCCGGCTACGGTGGAGAATTTACATTTGGATGATTAGCTAGAAGTGGGAAGTGTAGTTGATAGAATATTGGTGTTTGCTTGGTAGATTTAGATGTGTAATATGTAGTGGGTGGCGGGACCTATTGCTGAATTGATAATTTAATGTAAATAACATTACAAATATGTTGTAGCATAAGTTTGAAGTTCAAGAAAGAAAAAAAAAGCATTACAAGACATATATAGATGGAAAAGAACACAGGTAGGACCTATACCTTCCTTTCACTATCTTTCTGGTAGTATTGCTCTTTTGGTATGTAAATTTCACTTTTTTAAGGAGTAGCATAAATCTCTGGTAGAAGTAAAAATATTTAATAATTAAATGATAAAGAAAGAAGCAATCTAATGTTCAACTTGATTATTTTGGCTCAAATAAAAACTTTAGCAAGCAACAGACCTTCTTTAAGCTTGTTAATCTCTCCATATAAAAGTTGTAAAGATGGAGCAGTTGATGAGGAGTTCTTTGTGGATGGAGTTATTTGCATCTAACAAAAAGATACTTGTGGGTGCAGTTGAACTACTGAATGAGGAAGTGAAAGAGTTGACTGGATCTAACATAGAGGCACTAGTAGGTGTAGCCGAAAGTGAGAGTATCTTTTTTGACACACTTGAGTTATCTGCTGTAATGTGTTCTTTTTTATATTCTTTTGTAGAACACAGCAACACACATGATAGTCAGATTGAGCCCATGCATGAACAATTACTTGAAGAGTTTGTTAAAGAACCATTATATGAAAGAGAAAAACTCACTCTTGCAACAGTTTGTTAGAACTTTCAAGAAGAGTATGGACTCAAACTTAAGTGTCACAAAATATGGCGGGTGTTAAGAAAGCAGCCAATAAAGTCTTTAGTTCATTTGAGAATTCGTATGAATTGATTCCATCTTACCACTAAACCTTGAAAAGATGTAAACCAAGCACTATTGTGAGTATAGCGTAAATGTCAATGAGTTATTTGAAAGAATATTCATATTATTAAATGCATTTACAGATGCATTCCATCTAGGTTATACGCCATTCACAGGCCTAGATAGTGCATTTTTAAAAGGTACATATGATGGGGTAATCTTGCCTGCTATCACAGTAGACGGAGATCGTGACATTGGTCCGCTTACCATGGGGATCATGGATGTTGAATGCTTCTTTACATGGTCATGATTTTTAGAATGTTTACTTAGAGCAGTTGGGCTTGGTTCATATACAATCTTGTCTGATAGGGAAAAAAGCTTACAAGATGTTATTCAACACATTTTATCTCTTTGTAGAAATTGTTTCTACATGTGACACTTGGCTAAGAACATGGGGAACAAACCATTTAGTAAAGGAGACTAGTTGGAAACAAATTTCTATTAAGTAGCAAGGGCATACTCTTGAGTAGACTTTGAGATTAGCCAATATAATTAGGAAGCATACGATTAGATAAATGAGATACATGGAAAGTTTTGGCGCAAAACATGATTTCCACATGGTGCAACTTTAAATCATATCGATAATGACGCTATAGAGGCTTGGAATAAATTTATAATACAGCCAAGAGCAAAGCCAATATGTGAGTGTTTTGAAGAGATAAGAAGGATAATGGTAAATATTTTCCACAAGAGGAGGGAGAGAAGTGCTAAATAGAGTCATAAGGTGGTACCGAGAGTTGTGAAAATTTTGGATGATCTGAAGACAATTGCAAGGAAAACCTAAGTGATGCAATGCTTTGAATTTGAGTTTAAAGTCACATGAAGGTATTCTCAACACATAGTTTATATAGATAAGCGGGAATGCATGTATAGATAATGACAACTAGATAAGATTCCTTACATCCGTGCTCTTGCTGTTAGTATTGGATGGCTTAAAGAAGACCGTGAAGACTATTGTTTCATTACTTCTTGGTGGAATGTTATAGTTTTGCTTGTGAACCCATCATACATGGCCTTCCAAACAAGGCACTTTGGGATGAGATAACAAATGACTACATTGTCTTACAACCTACTATAAACAAGCCTCCAGGTCGTCTAAAGATTCAAAGAAGAAAGAGTGTGGGAGAAGAAGAAAATAGAAAGAAAAGAAAAGGTAATGAACATGGAATTACATGCAATCAATTTTGTATGCTTGGCCACATTAAGTGGAGTTGTCAAGAAAGACCACTGATCAACATGCTTTTGGTCTTGCACACAATTTAGCTAGGAGTAGAGGAACATATGCTCAAGGAAGAGGCAAAGGAGGACCAAAACCAATTGCCTAGAATGTTGATGAAGGTAATATTATTATATATTTGATTTGATAGACATGCATATGCATCTACTTCAATCCAATAATACCTTGTCTTTTAATTTAGCAAGATGTAATTCCCAAATGCAGGCAAGATGGGCAAAGTTACCCGTTGTTAGAAATACTTCTATTAGTAACTTTATAATCTTTTTTCTGCTACAGTTATCACATGGTAAAATCATGCTACCCAACAACCATCATACACAAATTTAGTTTAGGTTGTATCATCGTGAGTTCTCTTTAAAATTCTTTTATTATCACAGGCGGAAAAGAACCAATAGGACATATTATCTTAAACTTTCCTTTGAATGAAGCTATTTGATGTACATTTTGAAGACAAATGACAAGGCAATGTGTATACATGTTAAAGATAAGTGACAAGGCAATATGTATACATTTTTTTTTTTGATAGGACAATATGTATACATTTTGAAGATGAATGATAAGACAATATGTATAAATTTTGAATATGAATGACAAGGCAATGTGTATTGTACAATTTGCAAATTCTAGATGATTTCTTTGGATCTTTGTATCTTGTTTTGGCCAATCTTTTTTTTTGTATAGCTTATTGTTAGGCACCAAATTAATGTTTTAATGAATTCACGAGCGGGATAGCTTCCTTTCTCCAATTGATTAGTTTGCTTGATTTCTCTAACTTTTAAATGTATTACCTCCACATTTGTACATTTTTAGTTAGTATTTTTAATTTCAATTCTACTATTGAAATTTGTTTGCAGTTGATATGCGCAACAAAAATTTGTGTGATGCTAGTAGTAGCTTTTGTTAACTGTCTGTTAGATGTTAAATTTAAAGTTGAAACTTTCCACTAACAAATTATTTAGATTTCCTAGAAGTTTAACAATTTATTTGAATGAAGTAACAATAATAAAGGTGAAGAAACAATAAAGAAGATAAAAAGAAGGTTGTAAATTAAACAAAGAGTAGCATGTGAAAAGCAAATGATGTGAACCAAGTGTTTGTCATTAAGAGCATTATGATTACTAATTTAATTAAAATTAACCGAAACACATTAAAGCTAACACTATAAATAAAATAGCGTAGAATAATGGTGAGTCAGGTCGAATCTACTAAGAGGTGATAAGGTTTTGAATTATTTGAGATTTACTAGCAAAAAGAAGAGATGAAAGAGAGAGAGAGAGAGAGAGAGAGAGAGAGAGAGAGAGAGAGAGAGTAAGAGAGGCTAGATAGAAGAAAAGAGGGTAGAGAGAAAGAGAAATTAAAGAAGAGTGGAGAACGTAGAAAGAATAGAGAAAGAGTAGAGAAAGAGTAGAGAAGGAAGAGAGGAATTAGAAAGTGGGAGCATAGAGACGAGAGCGGAGGGAAGAAGAGAAGAAGAGAGTGAAAAGCTAGAGAGAGAGCAGAGACAGAAGAGAAGAAATTAGAAAGAGAGGGAAGAGAGAAAAGGAAAAAAGGAAAAGAGGAAAAGAAATTGTAATTAATTAACAACATAATTAAATCTATTCTAAAAAAGCAATTAAAAGCTATAGAAATAAAATTTATCTATGAAAGCAGGAAAGAAATTTGCATTAAATTTAATCTAAAAATTACAAAGCAAGAAATAAAACATTTAATAAAACAGTAAATCTAATATAAAAATTAACAACTATAAGATAGTAAACTACAAAGCAAAAATAAAAATTATGTCCTCTAAAGTGAAGAGCGAATCTCCACCATAGAGAATTTTATTGCTTGGATTCACTCACTTGATTTGGAGTCCCACAAGGGAGAAGGTTTTTTGGTGTCAGAGAGGCTGAGGATGTTAGATGTTATAAGATTTTGTTAGATCTTGTAAAGTTGCCTAATATAATACACAATCCTAGATTCTGCATAAAAGTGGTAGCTTAGCATATTTTAGAATATAATAATTTCTTTAGTAGTTGATTCTCTTTTTATTTGAGCATGATAGGAAGGCTCTATATAATTAGGAGAGTCTAGGTCCCTCCTACAGACAATTTATATTTGTAGTTGCCCATCGGCTACTGGTATTAATGGGAGAAAGTGCTGTAGGAGAAGATTTTGCACTTAGTAAGATTGTTTCTGTCATTTCACGTGAAATCTATGGCATCGTTGGATTCAGGTACGCTTCCGCATTACTTAATTTCAACATGTGGTATCAGAGCCGACGTTACGATTTTCGGTATAATAGATTTCATTCATAATTTTGATGAAAATTTTGTAATAAATATCTGCATACAAAATTTATATTTTATTATATAGAATTAGTAATCTGTTCTGATAGTGATAACAAATGTTACGGGATGCTAATTTTTTTTTATTTTTTCGTTACCATGGATTATAGTTGCATATATATATATATATTAAAATCTATGCCGATGGTTTGAATTATATATATAAATATATGTGAATTCTAACAAATATGACTATTAATGGAAGTATGGTTATGGTAATTGTTACATGCCTTTTTTGATTTTGTTTTCTTCTTTCGTTAGCATGGACATTAAGGGCTATCTAGATTAGCGAAATATGTCATGAATTTTTTATTTTATTAGCAAAGGATAGAAAATCAAGATGATTGCAGTTGTTTTAATCTTGAATTAATTCATGTCCGACCACACTGCTATAAAATCGAATTTTGATTTGCTAGGTAATGTGCACGACATATTTTATTTATCAATTAGACTATATGATGATTGTTCGAATCTTGAATTCAACTATTTACATAGTCATGTCTTCCAAAAAATGTAATTATTTTGCTCAAATAGATGTTTTTATGAAACCATCTAAACCGAATGACATGCTTATATATTAATTTCCATGTCCATAAATTATAATCATAGAAGAGAATTCCATATAAGTTTTGGAATTACATTAAGATCTACTTTGCTACCTAAGGTCAGTGGTCAATTTTGGCATGTGTTTTGGTTTTATTCTATTTTATACTTACATGTCAATTTGTTGTCTACGTCCACATAATTATTTTGAAAAATTATTAAATTTTGTAACATGAATAGATGTATATTACTGAATGTAGATTTCATGCTTTAACTGTGATTTCTTTGTTTTCATGATGTGCCATTACCATGATTGGAAATATGGTTGGTATGCATCATATAGGAAATTATATTTTCCATTAATATACCTTTATACTCATCCTAGTGTGACAATGGCTATTAATAGATTTAAAATAAAGGAAAAAGAAACTCCATCAATGGCAAAAAAAAGTAGCATGCAATATATGAATAATTATAGAAGTTATGATTATTAAATTTTATGGTGAGATTATATTCTATAGTATAATTGGAGGTTGGTGTCTAGGCAAGAGATATTGAAGAAGATCACGTGGTTATTTAATTAGGTCTCTGCTATGCAGGAGGAGCCTCCCACGTCCCACCTTACTTACCTAGCTGACCAAAAGAAATACTATAGAATTTAATCTCATATAATGAATTTAATAATCATTATTATTGAATTATTCATATATTTATTATACTCCATAATTTAGTGGGAGTTCACAAGTTGGTTAGTTTTATATATGTGGCATCCCAGCCTGAGCGTTACAACCTTACTCCAAGATCTTATCGATTAGTAAATGTGAATCAGGATTGTTGCCTTGATCACGCGGCGGGTTCTTAATTAGATCTTGTCCAAAAAAAATTTCATTTCTTTTATCCATCATCATTTCATTTCTTTGCATTTCACTTTATTCATCTTATAAGCAACAATACGCTTGTAATCAATTGCACATATCAAGTGCACATTTCATCCATAACATCTCAACTTGCTCTTCTACGTTAAAGGTCCTCTTGACCTAATCACGTCTTTATCATTTCATACATACATACATCCATAAGTTCTTAGCATACAAGCACTTATCATTTAAGGCATTCCTTATCTCAATCATATCATATCTATACAAGGCATTTTAAATCTTTTACCTTATCAATCATATAATACCTATGCAAGGTATCCTGAACATATGTACTAACAGTACCATATCCCTTAGGGCATTCATTCATGCTTCAACATACAAAGGATTACAAACCTTTGAAAATTCTTTTTTCCTTTCTCAGCGAGAACATGACTTTCATCACTTGAATTTTTTCTGCACCTGTCTAAGGGGGGAAAACAAAACATGAGTCGAAACTCAATAAGCAAGCATCTTTCATTCTCGTTTAAATGCATTTCTCTCTATTCGATAGGAGACACTTGGCAAGTGATCAACTACCAATGGAATAGAAATATTTTCATAAACCATTCATGGAAACCTTTCATAAACCATTCATGAAAATCATCATGTAAACCCACTTTTTTGGGTATTTCGTAAATATTGGATGTGTAAATGCATCATTTTCATTTATGACATAATCCTTCATGTGAGAGTATGCTAGCTCGGGGAACATCCTTTCATAGCATGAGCTTTCCATCCTTGGCGCCGAACTTGTCCAACTTAGCAACGTCAAGGGTGGACTCCTTGTCTTGCTTCTGCCTTGACTGACCTACTTGATTTCCATTCCATGCATAACTTTTAATCACCCCGGCATTATATATCTCTTACACATGACAACTTGTCATTCTCATGTAGAGAATTCTTTACACCATCCATTTGAACATCGGTTCAATAAAACATCATTTAAATCCATACTGGCATGCCACTTCCAAATAAAGAAGAATTGACACAATCATTTCAATAAAAGCAGAAATCAAATCATCATAAAGAAACAGACAGATGACCACCCTTAAATAGCATTAGAAACATTCAAGTAAAACAACTTGAAAGCATTTTTGCATTTAAGAATAAAATCTCATTTTCAAAAGTCTTGCTCGCTTACTTGTGACGATCATTTTGCACCTTCCATTCTTTCCTTGCCTTTTCCTAGACAAGTAAACATAATTACCTTATACGTTCTCATCATGTGTTGTGCTTGTATGCCTTGTTTCTTTTTCAATTCACATATACGTGTCATATGGTTTTAGTCCCATATGGTCCATAACACATTAGCTTGAAATCATTCTTTCTTTGGAATGCATATCCATCTTTACCCTTGTCAATGGTCACACACATATATATATTGACTTACTCATAAGTCTTTTGATAGCCACATAACTATGTAATCTTAATTAGTGGTTCATCATTCATCATTTCTTTCATTCTATATCATGTTCTAAACCCATATGTAGGGTATACATTCATACAATTAATAGCCGTTCATTTATCATCATATGGGGGTTCATCCATCCCATTTATCATTTTTCGTCTATCTTTCATAGTTCCTATGTTGGCGCTCATTTTAAGCACATATTCGACGTCTTAGGCTTCATAATTAAATCTCAAAATTTGAGATTATCCTTAATCATTAAAATAGCAACTTAAAAATGCATTTCATCACATATTCATGCATTTTTGCATTTTAGCAGTTCATATAAACCATTTACCACTCATCTATGCTTAGCCTTCTATATACACCCATCTTACAACATGTAACTTAGGTGTTTCTTAAAATCTTTCAAATCAGCAACTTGTGTCCTTATTCAACATGATTAAACCCCTTAATTAACATATAATTTAGGATTTAATTTCGGAATTTTAATCCGATCATCATTGGGTTCTAAAACAGATATGTTAGGACTCGTTTTTTCATCATTTCAACGCCTCTTTTGATACTTAAATCAAAATAAATTTTTAATCCATAAATTTTAGTAAATAATCATGCTTCTCCTAACTCAAATTTAGGATATTATCACATATTTAAAATTCATAATTTAGTTGCTTCCAAAACAACAACTTTCATACACGTTTTGGGAACCCTTTGCACCCCTCTTTGGACGTTCCCATGCATACCCTTAAAAATCAGATTTAGGGTAAATCTTTCCAACCCATTTTGAACGTCCAAAGTACTCTAAATCTAGGGTATTTTACCATCTATATCATCCATAAACTCATCAGTATAATTCATACTTCATACATATCATAAAAACATAAAATCGGGTCATATACGTAACCCTAAGTTTCATACTTTCCAAAATCTTTAGCATATGCCCAAATCAACATATATAACTCATAAAATCATGATTCATAATCTAATCATGATATTATTTCAAAATGGCAACATACCATATGGGTTTAAGAAAATTCCAACTGCGTTATCAACCCATATTCATCTCTAACATCCATTTTCACCTCTTTAAACCCTTAAATTCATTTATACTATTCAATCATCATTTAATACACAAATCAAGGGCATCATGAATCATCCTTTAAGGGTTCATTATGAATCAAATTCATGACCCATAATTTGAGGTGAAAAATTTAGGATTAAAGAATCCAAATCATGAAGTATACTTACTTGAATCCAAACTTTCTTAGCTTGAATTCCTTTCTTTCTTCCCTTTTTCCTTCTCTTTTTCTCCTCTTTTCCCCTTATTTTCCTTGCTATTTTGGGTCGTGCAAGGGCTGCCTTGCTTGGGAGAGAAGTCTCTCTCTAAAACGTGCACTTAGGGAAGCACGTCCATGATATTTTCTCTCTCCTTCTCTTCCTTTTTCTCTGTCTCTTCCTCTTTCCATACCCAAGAACGTTCCAAGGCTGCCCTTCTTGCCCCTTTTATAAGGATTTTTGCTTGCTCCTTAAGTTTTCTACCTTTCTTGCTCCTTAAGAAGTTCCTTTACTTGCTCCTTAAGAAACATACTTTGCTTTCTCATGAAGTTTTCTCCTTTACTTGTTGCCCAAGAAACCTCTTTCGTCCTTTTGTGATTAAGAAATTTCTATGATAATTAGCTTAATCCAATCCTTCCATAACATAGATTTCATAATTTTATTCAATTGTTTCAAGTTTCGTCTCAAACCGACTTTTCTACGTCAAGTTATGATCTTTTGAAGTTATCCTTCGGGTGTAAGATGAAAATAAATAATTATTATCTTAATCCCATCACATTTTTCTTAATCCAATCCACTCATAAGGTTGAGTCCAAAGTCATGAGCTTATTTTTTAATTTTTATCTCAATCCGCCTTATAGGCGTCAAGTTATGAATTTTCTACATTTTTCAACATAATTCCATAATTATCATTTTAATTTTCATAAATTAAATCATAAAAATTAAAATAATTATTCATGCCACATTAGCATTTTCTAATCCTCATTAAAACCCTTTAGTCATCTTGACTCACATTGGGCTTTGGCGATTAGTCTTAATCACCATTCTTAATTGCAAATCCTAATTGCAAAATATCATTAAATCATAAAAATCATCCAAATCATACATAATTCATGTTTACATGTCAAATGCATATATATGAGCCATACTTGAGTCTGGATATCACGATATATTAGAAAACTAATAACTTAGTGCTTTCTATTAAAATAAACTTAACCTATTATTGTGTAAATTTCATCAGCATTCATAATTGAACATATGTTATTATTATTGTTTTCAATTCATGTGTAAAGAATGTTGATTTTGTAAAATTATTAGGCAATTTATATTTAATAATTTATGAATAATCTGGTATTACTATTTAAACCCAAAGGGTCTAGAATACTTCATTTTCAAAACTATTAAATAATAGAGAAAATATTTTGGTTTATTTTTTCTCATGAGAGAAATTGCATTATAGTGAATTTAAACAATTTATGTTTAATAAATATTGACTACCAGTATATTTTTACTTAACCCCAAAGGGTCTAAAATATTCAGTTAATCAAATTTATTATACAGTGGGAGAACATTATGGTATATTTTCTCTCATATAAGAAATTGCATTGAAGAATATTGAAATATAGTTCTGTCCAAAGATGGCTATAATTCAATTTTGTCAATAATTAATTAGAATTACTTAAATAAGAAGAATTTCTTGCCCAAAGGTGTAAATATCTTTAACTTTATGTATTCTTAATTAATTATTGAATATTATGGTTCTTCGTGGCAAAATTGTAAAATCAGCATTATGTTTTGTGTGACATTTATGAAATTTAGCTATGATGGTTTATTACTTGAATTATCATATGCAAGATTATCTAAATCACAAAAGTAACTTGAGTTTAGTTATATTTCTTATAGCTATGACTCCTGCTTATATTTATCTCATATATCTCACATACCGACACTAAATAGGTCAAACTACACTGATTGGCATGAGCAACTCTTAATTACCTTAGGCTATTTTGACTTACACCTAGCCCTTCGCATTGAAAAGCCTGACAAACTTATTTCTAAAAGTACTGAAAGTGAAAAGATACAATTTGACAAATGGGAGCGTTCTAATAAATTGTCGCTCATAATTATAAAAAGCACAATTGAAAGGACTATCAGGGGTTCCATTGCTAAAGATGACAGTGCTAAAGCCTATTTGGACTCATTTAAGGAGAAATTCAGTGGGTCAAATAAGGCACTAGCAGGAATGCTCATGAATAAGTTGATATCAATGAAATATGACGACATTAGTGGAGTACAAAAGCATATAATGGAAATGTCAAGCATATCTGGGAAACTTAATGCAATGGGGATGAAAATCTCTAACACTTTCCTGATTATGTTTGTTTTGAACTCTCTTTCATTACAGTTTTCACAGTTCAAAATTTTTTATAACACACAAAAGGAAACATGGATATTGAATGAATTAATATCGATGTGTGTGCAAGAGGAAGAGAGGTTAAAACATATGGGTCAATGGTCATTAATATTGCATCAACAACTAAGCAGCATAAGTCACAGAAAGGAAAGATGAAGAAGAAATTTTCAATAAAGAAAACAAAAAAGGATGGACAGAATAAGTTTGATGAAAGGTGTCACTTTTGTAAAGAGAATGGGCATTTTAAAAAAGACTATCTTAAACGCGAGAGTTAGTATGAAAAGAAAGGTAACAATCATTTATATGTTTGTTTTCGGACCAATTTCATGAATATTTCCTCTAGTTCATGGTGTATTGACTCTGATAATGCTATTCATGTTACAAATTTTATGCAGGCATTCCTTTCAACCCATAAACCAAAACCACATGAGTCGACAATTTTAGTAGGCAATCTGTCAAAATCAAAAGTCAAAGCAGTTGGGAATTACAAGATTTGCCTTGATATATGGCATTTTCTCGAACTGCATGATGTTTTTTACGTTTCGATAATATCTAAAAATTTAATTTCTTTGCCAAAACTTGATGTAATGAGTTATTCTTTTAGTTTTGCAAACTTAAAATTTTCCTTATTCAAAAATTCTATTTTAGTTGGTACCGGAATACTAGTTAATGGTTTATATCAAATAAATGCAGATTGTTCATTTATTTATGATTCATCTACCTTGAATGTGTCTGTTGGTGTTAAACTTGGTATAATTAATGAAAATTTCTCTAAATTATAGCATAACAGATTGGGTCATATATCGAAGAAAAGAATGTTAAGATTGGTAAAAGATGAAGTGTTACTTACTCTAGATTTTACTGGTTTTAGCATGTGTATCGATTATATTAAAGGTAAACTCATTAAAACCTAGAAAAGGAATGTCATAAGAAGTGAGAGATTCTTAAAATTGATTCACACTGACATTTGTGGTCCATTTTCATCATGTATAGGAGGTGAAAAATATTTTATCACATTTATTGATATTTTTTCATGTTATGGTTATATTTTTCTATTACATCAAAAATCTGACTCCTTGATTACTTTTAAAACATACAAATGATTACTAGAAAATCAATTAGATAGAAAAATTAAAATCGTGAGATCTGATAGAGGTGGTGAATATTATGGTAGACATGGTCAATTTGGTCGAATCTCTGGTCTTTTTGCTCAATTTCTAGAAAATAATGACATTCAACCTTAATATACAATGTCAGGAACTCCCCAACAAAATAGAGTTGCTGAAAGGAGAAATCGTACTCTTATTGATATGGTGAGAAGTATGATTAGCAACTCATCCTTACCTTTAATTTTATGGAGTGAAGCCTTGAAAACTGCTATGTATATCCTTAATAGGGTTCCCAATAAGGTTGTTCCTAAAACTCCATTTGAGTTATAGATGGGTAAGAAACCCAGCTTGAGACATATGCATATTTGGGGTTATCAAGCAGAAGCAAGAATATACAACCCACAAGAAAAGAAAATAGACCCAAGGACTATTAGTTGTTTCTTTATTGATGATCTAAAATGGTCTAAAGGGTATAGGTTTTATTGTCCATCTCACACTACTAGAATCATTGAGACTGGAACAACTAGGTTCATTGAGAATAGTGAGAATAGTAGGAGCACAACTTCATGGAATGTGGAGTTTGAGGAGATTAGGGATCCTTTCCCAGGTACCTTACTCACAAACACTAGAATTGAGATTATTGATCATGACTTGATAGATCAACAACCAGAGATTATTGTGCAACTTGTCGAAGAAGTCAACAATGAACCTACATTAAATCCAGATAACATTTATTATGATGACAATGCAGATCATATTAATGAACCAAGAAGGTCTCAAAGAGTTAGAAGACCTGCTATTTCAGATGACTACGTTGTATATTTAGAAGAATGTATTGACGACCCTAGTATTGAAGATGATCCATTTACTTTTAAAGAAGTCATTAACACGAAAGATCTGAATAATGGGTCAATGCTATGAAAGATGAGATGAAATATATGTACAAGAACGCAGTTTGAGATTTTGTTGTGTTACCTAAGGGGTGTAAACCAGTTGGTTGTAAATGGATTTTCAAAACCAAATGAGATCCTAAGGGTAATGTAGAAAGGTATAAGGCTAGACTTGTTGGTAAAGGATTCACTCAAAAGAAAGACATTGATTATAAAGAGACATTTTCACCAGTCTCTAGAAAAGATTCATTCAGGATCATAATGGCCTTAGTGGCTCACTTTGATTTGGAATTACACCAAATGGATGTAAAGATAACCTTTTTTAATGGGGATCTTAAAGAGGAGGTATATATGATGCAACCAGAAGGTTTTAAAATGGAAGAAAAGGAGTAATTAATATGCAAATTAAAGAAATCCATTTATGGACTTAAACAAACTTCCCGACAGTACTACTTAAAGTTGAATAAGGTTATCACTTCCTTCAGATTTATAAAAAATATTGGAGATCAATGTATATATCTGAAGTTGAGTGGGAGCAAGTTTATATTTTTGATTTTGTATGTGAATGATATTTTGCTTGCTACTAATGATTTCGGTCTTCTACATAATACCAAGAATTTTCTTTCTGAAGATCTTGATATGAAAGATATGGGTGAGGCATCATGTGTCATTAGAATTGAGGTCCAACGAAATAGTTCTAAAAGAATTTTACGGTTGTCACAAAAGGCTTATATTGAGGAAGTCTTAAAAAGGTTCAGTATGTTGAAATGCTCATCATGTGAAGTACCAATCTTTAAATGTCACAAATATAGTTTACATCAATGGCCACAAAATGAGATTGAAAAGCAGGAAATGAAGTCCATCCCATATGCCTCTGCCCTTGGGAGTATGATGTATGCCCAAGTATGCACACGTCCTGATATTAGCTATGCAATGAGATTACTATGAAGATATCAAAGCAATCCAGGAATGGAGCACTGGAATGCAGTGAAGAAAGTAATGCGATATCTCCAAGGAACTGAAAATTATAAGCTCACATATGGTGAAACCGATCAATTAGAGGTAATCGGTTACACAAATTCAGATTATGCTGGTTGCTTAGACAGTAGAAGGTCCACATCTAGATATGTTTTTCTATTGACTAATGGATCAATTTCATGGAAGAGTAGCAAACGACATTGTGTTGTTGACTCTACTATGGAAGCTGAGTTTGTTGATTGTCATGAAGCATCTTCACATGCATTGTGGTTAAGGAAATTCGTCTCAGGGCTTAAAGTTGTAGATTCTATTTCTAGACCTCTGAGAAATGTATTGTGACAACTCATCAGCGATTAGTTTCTCCAATTATAGAAGGATTACTGGTGCTAACAAATATATCGACGCTAAGTTCGTGTCAATGCAGGAAAGGATTAGTGATCATCTTATATCCATTAGTTTTGTTGGCAGTAAAAACATGATAGCTAATCCCGTGACTAAGGCTCTAGCGCCTGGTATTTTTTCAGGACATGTAAAAGAAATGGGTCATATTATATGGGATAATTATTGATGTAATGGATATATATTTCATGATAGATGATTAATTTTTCTTTCTGTTTCATTATTATATTTTGTTAACTATTATGTGTGGTTGAAACAGAAGCATATGTCTATCTGATATTAAAGTGGGATACTATTGTAAATATACCACATTATTGCAAGTCCACTTTAAGAACTTGATTAAGTGAATGTGATAATATCCTGATGCATGGAAGGACATGTGCACATATTGCATACAACCATCATGATCTCTATTAACAGATTTTCTTAATTTAAGTATAAAGGTTGAAATTGCGTATTCGCTGACTAGGCTTTTTTTAAATGAGTGCACTCATCCGGAAGTTTTCAAATGCTGAATCTAGGAATTTTATTTTTATAATTTTTTATAATTTCTTTTAATATATATATTAGGCCAAGTGGGAGATTGTTAGATCTTGTAAGATTTTGTTAGATCTTATAAGATCTTGTAAAGTTGCCTAATATAATATGCAATCCTAGATTCTGCATAAAAGTGGTGGCTTAGCATAATTTGAAATATGACAATTTCTTTAGTGGTTGATTCTCTTTCTATTTGAACATGATGAGAAGGCTATATATAAGTAGGGGAGTCTAGGTCCCTCATACAGACAATTTTTACACTTGTAGTTGCCCATCAGCTGCTGGTATTAACGGGAGAAAGTGCTCTAGGAGAAGGCTTTGCACTCAGTAAGATTATTTCTATCATTTCACGTGGAATCTATGACATCGATGGATTCAGGTACGCTTCCGCATTACCTAATTCTAACAGAGGAGCCCTCCTTTTATAAGCTTGTGGGGCACCCCTGCAAAGTAATCCCAATGATGTAGGATTCGAAGTTCTTGCTTTTGCATTTGGAACGGATGACCTAGACGTGATGAAGTGGCTGCTAGAGCTGATAGGAGAGCCGGTCCTACTGGTAGAATTGTTTGGGTTTGCTGCTATGCATTAGAGGACGACTGGCTTAGCTTGGTGATGCGGTTAGGCCAGTTGGTGCTGCTGCCGCTGTTCGGTGTGCGAAAGGAGAAGACAAGCTAGCTGATTACGGGTTGATGAATACAGCTGCAGCTAGGTTGCATTACTAATTACTGCTGTCAATGGCGCTTGCGATCAGAGAAAATGGAAGTAGCTCAAATCTGCTTGCTGTTAGGAAGTTAGATGCAGCCAAAATAAAAGGGCGGGCTGAATTTCCGCTGGCCGAATTCGAGCAGTGTCGGCTAGTGCTTAGAGTTGTAGAGAAAATAGGGCGGTCGGCAGCTGGATTTCGCCAGGTGCTTGCTAATGACCGGATATGCTGCTAGTTTTGCAATGGCAGTGCTACCGGTTGATGAAGAGGAGAACAGGCCGGACGTTGATTGTCGTTGCTTCTTAGAGGTGATGGGAAGAAAATGGGGCAGCAATGGCTACTCTGCTCAGTTTTTCTACTGGATCGGTGATTTGTTTAATTCGGCTGGCTAAAGTTGCTGATTGGAGATTTTCTAGCTGGATGCAAGGCTGCTGGTTAAACTGATTCAGTGGAGATTAGTGGCCGAATTTGAAGATGGAGAAGGCTGCCCTTTCTTGTTAGGATCAAACTATCCAAACGGGGATATAATTCAATCAATCACAGTTCTACAATGAAGAGATGGAGTCCGATTACAATTGACAGACGGATCTCTCTCTATGTTTAAACAAGAAAAGAAAACGAGGAAAAGGATTACAAATCAAGCACCCCTTTCTCCTTCCCATCACTCTCTATTTATATTAATGGCTACCAGCTGCTAGATCCAGGCCCACAGACCAGGCCCAGGCCCACCTACCCATCTATACCATATCATTCCACCCCACTTAAAATCCACCTTGCCCACAAGGTGGGAAAAAAATTCAAAATTATTTACAAATGACGTGCAGATCTGCAGACGTGCATTGCGAGCAATTATTGCAGAAGAATCCTTGAGCCCGTGCATCTGGGAAGTGCTTCAAAAATGGACCAAATGCAGCCAAATATCCACAAAGTATTTCTGCGAGTGCTAATGAGATAATCGCTGTAGTCCGAATCACGGAGTCCACCGCCCGCACATACGATTCCACCGCGACTCTGCTGGGAAATATCTTGCTGCTTCGGTCGTAGATGTTGTAGCTTGCATTGTTGTAATCCGAATAGAAGGTCTGAAGGTCAGTGTTGCAGGCGAGGTCCCAAACAGGGTTCGATTCCTTCCCGCCGACGCCTTGAATCCAAACGGCACCGATCTCTACCTTCAACCCGCCGAAATCCTCCATCTGAATCCTTCCGCCGATGCGATCGGAAGCTTCTAAAATCACCAGATCTTTGACTCCATTTTCTCTTAGTACCTTCACTGTTGAAATGCCAGAGTTGGAGAAGCAGAGCTCGAGCCCGACGTCGACCACAAGTCCCATAAGCTGCACCAGCTTCTTCTCCTCAGTGAGCTCCAATCCACCCATGCGTTGATGCGGACAACGCGACCAGGCCCAGGCCCACCTATGGTCCCTGAAAGTGAGCCCGGTAGAAGAGAGTTCTCCTGGATCCCAAGTGCCCCTCTACAGGACGACCTCCTGTTTCCGCCACATAACCCATCCTCCCGGATCCCATTCCAGCATTTGATCAAACATCTCCTGAATATCCAATTCTTCCGGCCCACTGCCTTCTAATTTTTCTGGCCCTAAAACAAGGCTTGCATGATCCCTCTTCGCCATCCCCATTATCAGTTTCTGGTAAGGACGATCTGGACGATGGCTTAATATCGTACCCCTGGTAACATCCGCAGCTACCGCCTCTTCAAACGCCTTCCCCAACTCTGACAGCGCATCGATCGATTGCTCCCTAACACCACCTTCAGCTTCTCTCTTATTTCGATCAGGATTACCTCCGGCACCCACCTCTCCTGCCACCTCAGTACTCGCGTGCTGCCTCCTCGTCTCATCGATGGTCTTGGTCATGCATGCAACCTTGGCAAATGTCCCGTGTCCCGGCGGATGTGAGCGATGACCCTCTGGCTTGCTATTATACCAGGTGGGTTCCTCCTGTCCGAATCCCGGAGGAATGGCCGGAGTGTTGCGCAAATCAGGCGGAGTGTTGCGCAAACCGATGATCGTATCAAGCTTGACGAGCATGGCTTCAAACTGCGCTCTTAAGCTGCCGCGGACATCCGCCAATTGCTGTCCCAAGCTGTCCATGCGACACTCGTATGCTGCCAATCGTTCCACCGCTTCTTTCTCGATTCGACCAAGTCTCTCTTCCTGACTGGCCTGCGAATTTTGTTGCAGTATCAAATTCTGCTCCATACGATTAAGGCACTCTCCTTGCATCCTAGCTCCTGGCATCGTTAGGATAACCTAGGCTCTGATACCTTATTAGGATCAAACTATCCAAACGGGGATATAATTCGATCAATCACGGTTCTACAATGAAGAGATGGAGTTCGATTACAATTGATAGACAGATCTCTCTCTGTCTAAACAAGAAAAGAAAATGTGGAAAAGGATTACAAATCAAGCACCCCTTTCTCGTTCCCATCACTCTCTATTTATACTAATGGCTACCAGCTGCTAGATCCAGGCCCACAGACCAGGCCCAGGCCCACCTACCCATCTATACCCTATCATTTCTAGCCATTTGAATTAATAGGACCAGCTGGACAGTTCCTGCTCAGCTCGATTTCATGGGAAGCTTGATGTGTTCTTCCTATAGTTGCTTCCATTCCTTGAAACAGGTGAAATCGAGGCTGATGGAGGTTATCAATCCATGGTTTGGACAGGTTTGAGGGGGTGACTGATCGGTGAAGCTTGGGGGCTGGAACTATGGCTTGCAGTGGATTGGTGAAGATGGAACTGGTGGAGCACCGGTGTCTGAAATTGGGTTGCTATAGTTGCCGGAATGGAGGTGGTTGATGGTCGGCTTGCCTGCGGTTGACATGGCAGCTATCGAATGTAGGGAAGGTGCAGGGCACACCGTTCCATTGAAGGGAAAATGATGGAGCATAAAACCATGTTTGGTTCCATGCTCAGGCAATGCAAGGTTGTTCGGTGTACCTGCAAAATATTTAAATGTGAATTTAAACATTAATTTCTGGTCAATTAATTTTCATATTATCATAAATCTTCTTAATTTAATTGTTAGCTCTTTTATTTTATAATAGTTCATTCCATCTTAAAATTATATGATGACCCGATTTCGTAATACAATTTTAATTCCAATTATATCATTCTATAAATTTTCTCTAATTATATTACTAGACTAATACATATTTCAAATTTAAAATTTCTAACCTATTTAATTCCTCTTAGTGTGTGTAATTATCTTTATATTTTATATTTTTAAAAATATTACGAAATGACCCGTTTTATAGTACCATTAAATATTTTATGAAAAATATAATTTTCATGAAATTACACATAAAACATATACTTAATTAACCTTTTTTATATTTAATGGCGCAAATGTAATATAAAATTATATGAAAATTTTGCGACTTGTCAGTGAAATTGTGTTATTCATACTCCATTAGTACCATCAAACATTTTTTTTTTCAAGTATCTAAATTTCATAGGGTTGGCATGTTGTTATAGTTAGCAATAAAATGATGCATGATAAAATTTTCTTTTCCCAAAATAGGATGTTCACATGGAAGGCAAATCAGATGCAATTATTGCAAGCGTTTCAAATGTATATGATGGATTCATACCATTTAATGCTATTTACTCATATACATCATATGGTTGGCTATCTTGGAAATATGTAGTAGGATTTATCCTTTTCGTCATAAATTGTAGTAGGGGAAGAGGGATATTGTTAAAAGGGCTATTTGGGTTTGCTTCCTATGTTGTTGCCATATATAGAGAAAGTCTCAACCCCATTACACAGAGAGTAAAAACCTCCATCCATGGCTTCATATTTTCGAGATACATGCATCAACAATATGGAGACACAAAATAGAAAAGAAAACTATAAAGTAATTTAATGGTATTTCCAAACAATATCTTTTTATTCGACACATATTTAAACTAAACTCATTAGTCCATGCACTACTGCAATATCATCAACTGGGATAGACTAAAAACTCTAATCAACAAGCTTGAGCTTGGCAATTGCTTTTATAGCCAATTGCAATTTTTTTCTTTATTCATTACAATATTTTTTCTATTTGCAATTTCTAATTCCTTCTATAATTTCTTTATCATTTTTCTATATTTTTCAACTTTTCAGCAGATTCACAACAATGTTTGCTTCTACCTTCAGTGATGCTCTTAAACTCAACATAAGCATTATAACAACAAAACTAGTCGCAATCCATACATCTTTGGTAAATTTAAAAAATTATTACGATTTAACTTTTCAATAGAGTGTACAATGCAAATAATATTGAAATTATACGCCTATTTGATTCTGTATAAAACAATAGGACCTTTCTTGAGCATATATAAAACCATATTCTAGAATTATTTTCTGACCTTAACATAATCGGATAGCAAATGTCATCCCTATACTACATTTTACATGTGGAAAAGAAGCAGCCTTAGGATCATAAGCTATTTAAGAGATATAAACAAAATTAAAGCATGGATTAGTAGAAAATTAATACAATGCAAACTCAAAATATCCATGTAAAATAGTTCCTAATACTTTCGAATAATTAAACTACCATCGTTACAAAGCTTACAAACTACTAGAAGTTTAATTGTCTTTAGAACTTTATTATTTGATTTCTAAGAAATTTAATGGATGAGGAAGGCCGCCTCTTAAATTCGAAAATGGAGTTTTCCTAACTAATTAAAACTTGTTCTTGATGCAGATACTTTTAGCAAATCTATTTCCCCTTCATGCTACTTCAAGGTACGTGTGAAAAAAATGAATAAATATTGGGGCCGAACTTTCTATATGGAACTTTTTCTTTAACATCAGTTGCATGAACTCTGGTTTCATAGAGATTGTAAAAACATCTCTTATTACAAAGGAATAACGACTGTTATTTCAAAAGAATGCAAACACGTGAAATCTCAACTTTCATTTCCATACCCATCCATTTCGATCTCGCATTCTCATCTCGAAATGATTTCCAATCTTGCGTTATTTTAAAACGATTTTTTAGAAAAAAAATGTTGCAAATTTTTTTCAATCCTTTTTCCAAAAATCTCTCATACTGCACTCAAATGGAATTTCCCCTTCCACCTGATCTTCCAGCCGATCTACCGAGTATTCTCACTCTACCTGCACAAATAGGTATTTTATAATTGTGGAATCTATTATAGGTTTAAACAAGTTCATTTTTGTCATTAGTCATTTCTTTGAACCTACAAACTAACAATTATTGACGAAAGAGGGGTAAAGGGTATGGATGCAATTTTTAGTAAATTGTATAATGTAATCTGCCATTTGTAAAACTTTTGCGAGTATACATACAATTTATGTAAAACCATGCAGGTGTATATGCAAATTACCCTTTATATTATCATGAAAACCTCTCACTTGTTTAGTGTCCACTAAATATGGGCCTCATCTATAAATTTATGAAATCAATATAATAAAATAATTTAATACTAACTATCAATTTTATGTAGTATTTTTCAATATTTAAATAATTTGAAATATCATTACTACTTACATAAATGAGTCTATATAGTATTATTACATTCTAATACATACATGAATGGATATAAGTATTTTTTCTAATTTATATATGGATTATCTATTTTTGAGCAAATGTGACTAATGTGCATATCTAATTTAGATGAAACGAAGTTTCCTAGCTAAATAAATGATGTCAAATAAATGAATAAATTAAATTTTACATCAATGTTGAATCAATCGTCAACATCTTAAAAATGGAGAGAATTACATGAAATCGAGTTTATATAACTCAGTTACATAGAAATGGAACTCCTTAACAAAAATTATTTATCCTACCAAATAGGGTAAGGTAGAGTACATCTTCTGGGCGCATATATGGTACCAAAGTGGGTAAGTAATATGTATATTAAATGATATAAGGTTATGCTATGAAACTTATGTATGTATAATAAAGGAGAAAATAAAATTACTAGTATTTAACATGTATTTATTTTAGTATATATGTATACATAATTTGGGATTGCTTTTATGAAACCTCATTCATTTTCAACATGTAGACGGTTGATGAAAAATCACTCAATCTGTTATGTTTAGCATCACTTATATTATTGTGGAAACTCTTTCATTTTTCTAATATGATTCCCAACTAGAAACATGTAAAATTAATAGGATAAAATGATTTAATACTAAATATCAATTTTAAGTAATATTTTCAATATCTAAATTATCTAAAATATCATTACTATATGGATAAATGATTATGTAAAGTATTACTATATTCAATATATATGTGTATGGATCTAAGCATTTTCCTTAATTTATACTTGAAGTAACCTATTTTGAGCAAATGTAGCCTAGCACATATTGGATTTGGATGAAACTTGGTCTCATAACTAGACAAATGATATTAAATACAATGAATGAATTAGATTTTCCATCAAACATCACAATCTTAAAATTTAAGAGGATTATATAGAACCGTTTATGTGTAATCTGGTTATATAGAAGCGAGTATGTATATAATCATATGTTATATGGTTGACATTTTGCTATTATGTACATCGCTTAGTTAACATGTATTTGTTTTAAGATATATTACGTTAAGGATACTGAAGGAACTGAAACCGAGCCTAATTGACCTTAAAATGGGTAAAATAAGAATGACTAGGACGAAATCAACATATGGGTAGGATAGCTCAAATAGGGTATGAGCAAGGGAATCTAATCAACCAATGTTACACCCCAGCCCAAACCCAACGCAATATATTATTCAGGTCTAACCCTAACATTTGAAAAGCAGATTAAGATCGGGTTGGCCTTGGGTTCAATTAGTAATATGGGTTGACAATATGAGTTGTTTTGAAAAGATTTAATATTTTCTACACATCGTAAATTAAAGTCGCATAGACGATACGTATTGACTATCAAAGTACTTAATTAAAAAATTAAATTAAACTGTACATTTTAACGACTGAAATATTTGATTTTAGACATAGTTTACCTAAGCCTTGTCCAGATTATGTTAATTAGTCGGACCTATCTTAGTCTCGAGTTTGGATAAAATCTGGTGACATTGGAGCACCCAACTTCGGGCTGGGCTTGACTGTATGACATGTATAAGCTTTTGCCTCGTTGCCTGTAATATGCTTCAGGCCGAGGAAACCTTGGCTTCTTTCTCAAGCCAGTTCATGGACAGATGGCTGCACTTCAAGGGCTAGCTGTTTTTTATTTTTTAAGCCAACGCCTATTTTTAAGTTTGGGCCTAAGTTGGCGCAAGTCTCAAAGAGTTATTCTGTTTCATCTCAAAAAAGAGCTTCATACGGAACTATTTAGAAAAAAAAACCAAAACAAAAACAATGTCTGGTTGAATTACAAAAAGAAGTTTAAGGTAAACAATTGCCAAGGGAAATCAGAACCCCACACACGTATGGATAATATCCCAGTGCAGTAAATACGATTATTTATTAACATACCGATTTTCATTCAAATCAAATATGTGTACGAGTTTCATTTAAAATGGAGCAAAATTAACGTAATAAAATATTAATTTTAAATTTATATTTTCAACTTCAGAACCTTTTAAAATATAATTTTTATATCCATAAATGATTATATAACGTGTTATTATATTTTAATACATGTAAGGCCCATTTTACAGCATATTACACCATAATTATGGTGCAGTCCGTTTATGCACCTGATAGGTTTCTAAGCATATGTGAATAATATTCAAGTGCACTGGGACTGCACTACAATTTCGGTGCAGTCCACCGCAAAATAGAGTCCACTTGATCATGAAATTAACATTCACTCTGATCATCGTATTTACAATTATTTACCTATATGATATATTAATTTTTATCCAAATCAAATATGTATAAAGACCCATCTTAAAATGATGTAAAATCAATATAATAAAATAATTTAACATAAATATCAATTTTAAAATTATATTTTTAATATCTAAATCATCTAAAATATAATTTTTATATAGATAAATGATTATATAATAAATTATCGTATTTTAACACACGTGATGCCGCTTTTGTAGTAGACTGCAGTCCATCTTCTCTCTCTATATTTTTGCAGCATCCTTTCACATTTGTCCCTCGCCTGTTTGCTCCTTGCGGTAAGTTCGGTGAAAGTGTCCTTGAGTTTTCCTAACAGCTTTGTCCAAAGTATCATATATGCCTGTGAGTGGCATGATACGGCAAGTACCAGCCACATGAATCATGCATGGCATGAATTACAGAGATAACAACAGCTCATGCGGGAAGAATAAGAATGGAGAGAAGGTGTTGGTGACAGGCCGACTGAGGACACCACAAAAACGTAGAACCTGATTCGCTTCGATTTCGTCTGGCTCAGCTGTTTATTACTTTGTTTACCTACAAATCAGTAGAGTATAACTTCCGCAGGGGAGTAGTTTCAATTTTCTTCCCTTAATAGCAATTTTGAAGGCCATTTGGTACATGGTATGAGGCATGATACTCTTAGCCCAAGGCTAACAATTTTATTTGTTTGCCCGAGCCATAAATCCTCTTTTATTATTTTTAATAAAACTTTAAATACCAAGTTTTATTATTTTGGAAATGTGTAGATTTTTTTAAAAGAATTTCAAACATAAAAATATTTTAGTCGTTTTTAATTATTAAAAAGGACTGACATACTGGTATGTTTGAAATTCCAAAAAAAAAAAAATTATGTACACGTCTTCAACAACAATAACAATAAAACTTGCTATATAAGTTAAAGAGCTTTGCTTATATAAAACCTTTATTTCATGTAATCCCTTCCATTTTTTAATATCTTGATTACTTCATCTATTATATTTAACATTATTTATATTATCATGAAATTCTTTTCATTTGTTTATTATTAATATGCATGAGCCTATCTTCAAATATATAAAGTTGATATAATAATAAGGTTTAATGCTAAATATTAATTTTAAGTTTATATTTTCAGATATCAAAAAGTTGTATTTTTAACATTTAAACCATTTTAACATCCTTACTAACGACTCTACAAAGTATTGGCGTGTTGCAATATATATGTAAATGAATCTAAGCACTTTCCTAATTTATGTATGAATATATAATTTTAGTAAATGTGATCATATAAATATTTAGTTTGGACTTATCAAAAAAAATTTGGTTTGGACGAAACTTATTGTCTTAGCTAAACAGATAACATTAAATATAATAAATAGAGTAGATTTTTTATTAAGCACCAAAATGTTAAAATAGAAAGAATTACATGAAACCACTTCAATATATTCTAGTTATACATATGGGTAACCGTAAGTAAATACATTTAGGACAACAATTTATAAAAAAAATAAAATAAGGGTTTATAGCCTGAGCTAACAAATAATAGTATAAGTGCTTTATGTGCAAGCAAATAGTTAGGGATTTTAAAATCACTGTTAAAATAAGGTGAGATCTTGTTAGCTCGAGCCATAAACCTTAATTTATAAATTTATAAATTTTTAATTTTTATAAAACTGATAATGCAGTTATATTTAATTTATAAATCAAGTTTCATCATTTTTGAAAATGTATATATATTTTTATATTTTTAAACACAAGATCATTTTAGTCATTTTCAACCATTAAAATGACAAAAATACCCCTGGTTAAAAGATATAAAAAATATACACACGTCACCAAAAAGGGTAAAATTTGGTTTATATATTAAATAGACTTAACTAGCAGCTTTACTTTAAAAACTTTAAAAATGGAGTTTACAGCCCGGCTAAAAATACTCTTTACAATAATGCCTCTAGGACCTCAACCGAACGGCCATACCAAGCCTAGAAGCTTTATCAACACACAAAAATACTAACAAGAGTTCCAAATCTGACCACTTTTACGCGCGAAATGTGCCGGTCGAAAGGATGTTCCTATCAACTTTGCAGGCCTTCTTTTATTCTGTAACTGAAAGAGTCCCCATGACATGTGATATGTACCATGAAACCGGATTCAATGCGGCTATAGCCCATTTACTTTCATTACAAATTCTGAATAACTTAATCTGCAAAGACACAGACTGTACATGTTCTCAAGTTTAGCCCAATGGAATCCATTCATGAATATGGATATTACATTTGCCTAAAGTAAGGGGAGATAGATGCTGATCTTGGAATAAGAAATTGAACATTTGCCATTTATTACTCTGTGAGCTGATTCACCTGTGGCCATTTTGGAGTTGTGAATGAGGATAAATTTGGTTGGCTACCAAGATTTGGCCTTTCATATGATTTTCTTGGTTCTTGTTTGACAAAAATACAGGCTATGCTGATCTGTTGGCAGTAGCTCTTTGTAATAATGCAGGAGCCCAATAGATGGTTGGAGAAAAAGAGCTGTTGTCCTCATTACCCAAGACATCCCAAGTGCTTCACTCAAAGCATGCCAGGAGAAAGAGCTTTCACATGCTAAGTTGCCATGCATTTGGGCCATATTGCTTTCGCGTACTCCACTGTACCTTTCAGGGAAAGATTCCTCTAATCCACCGAAGCACAACACCATCTTCCCATACAATCTTATCCCTTGTCACAATCACATCACCAATTGGGAGTGACACTAGATGCCCAAGATCGGAACCAGAGCAGAGAGCCGATGCTTCGCTCTTGTTTGAGAAGCCCAAATTAGCGCCATATGCTACAACCAAAAGGAAAGGGGTAGGGATAGAGTGTATCCCTTTATCAAAAAAAAAAAAACAAAGGCAGCCAAAACAATGCTATGCGCCCATAGAATTGGTGATGGATGTTCTTCTACTGAAAATCTTTGCCTTCCCCCCAACCCCACATTCAATCCTCTCAGTTGCAAGGACCATACCTTTCTGTCCGCAGGACCAGACATCTGGCATGTCTTTTTCTTGATTCCTGATAGGCACCCTTGTGTATGGATGGATGGGACAAAGGGTAAACAGTAGATCTGTAATAAGGCATTTATGCTCTCTTTCACCTGACAAATGGTCCATTATTTGGACATTCAGATCATCCACTTCACATTAACCCCAAATGCCGCAGAGTTATAGGTGCATTCCAGGGATTCCAAACTTTTTCTTTGATGGGCCACATCTTTGAATTGAGACCTGAAGTTAAAAGAAAGGAGTTTGGAACTGGATACCTCTCACGCTTTTAACTTCCAAAAGAAAGTCTTGTTGGGCTTGCCACCCATGGAAAACAAAAGTTCCATCGCACAATTCATTTTTAGAAAGCACTAACAAGTATCTGCAAATGGCACTATTATTTTAGACACAACAATATATATTTCGATCAGAAATGTTTTGAGCGCCTTAAAATGCACGATCAAATAGATCCTGAAGTTTCCTGGAGCTTAAGATCAGTCTTGTTGTGGCTTGCATAATTGATAAAGGCTTGAACATTTCAATGGCTAGTCTACGGTATGTTGGGGCTCATTTTGGTAAACATTTGAAAATGAACACAACTTCCAGAAGGGGGCGATCTCTTTTTGACACCAGTGACAGATGCCAATTCCTTTCTAGGCATCATGTTAGCCTAATTAATCAAAACAGAATCTTGGTTTACGACAATGCCCATTTATCCATAGGTGCCCCTATTCAGTATTTATTCCTGACCTTTTCCATTGATATGTCTTTCAGTTACTAAATGATTCCCAAAATGGGAGATCGTGGGAGTATCTTTTCTTACTTGTGGAGGTCCTTAAGAACGTAAAAAGGTTTCAATTTGTAAGTGATTTTTGTGAAAGGACAACCTAGAAGTCTTGTAACCTACATATTAAATGAATAGTAAGGTCAACAAGACAGATATGCCCTGCAATTTTAATTAGCCCTTGTGTTTTATAAGTTACCAACTATTGCAAAATAGATATTGTTAACAAATGAAATTTGATGAGGATCAATTGACATTCTATTTTGTAACATTTGGTAACTCGCAAGGCACTATTCTATAAATATAAAAAAAGCTTGAGGTCTAAGTTATGATCATAACAGTTATTGATCTATTTTTGCACACATCACTAAATTTTAACTCAAATACTTAATTAAGGGTTGCCGCCAAGGCATGGCCAAGTGATTTGACATATGTGTGCACAAGTTAGATCCTAATTTTGAGCCCAAGCTACGTCTCCAAGAGTTATTGGACAAAGATTTCATTTGTCCTGGCGTATCCCCTGTGGTGAAGCAATCTTCTTTATGACAAAGAAGGATGTTACCTTTAGATTCTGTATTGACTACAAAGAGTTGAACAAGGTAATAGAGTGTATTCTTTAAGATTGATATGTAGTTAGGGTATCATCATATGCGAGTTTGAGATATTAACATCTTGAAGATAACGTTCAGAACCAAATATATATCATCACTATGAGTTCCTAGTTATGTTGTTTGGTTTGACTAATGCACTTGCTTTCTTTATGGATTTGATGAATCTGATTTTTTGAGAGTATCTTGATTAGTTTGTGGTAGTATTCATTGACAACATATTGATATACTCTTTAGATGTTATAGAGCATGAATATCATCTACAATTACCCTTGCAACAACTATGGAAGTAGAAGTTGTATGTTAAGCTCAAGAAGTAAGGCTTCTAGCTATCTAGTGTCTCCTTGCTCAGACATGGTGTTGGATGATGGTATAGCCCTTAATCCACATAAGATTGAAGTTGTAGTGAATAGGGCAAGACCAAGTACTAGGATAAAGGTTTGAAGTTTTCTATGACTAGCTGGTTATTATAGGCAATTTGTAGAGGGATTCTCTGTAGTTGTGTCACTACTCAGGAAGCTAACCATGAAGAATGTGAAGTTTGATTGGACTAATTAATGATAGGAAGCTTTTCAAAACTAAAATAGTGGTCAATTGAAGCTCCTATTTTAGATGTACTTTCTAGAATAGGAGGCTTTGTGGTATATAGTGATGCATCTAAGAAGGATCTGGCTTGTGTGCTAATGCAGAATGGTAAGATAGTTACTTATGTATTTAAGTAATTAAGGTTACATAAACAGAATTATTCTACAAATGAACTAGAGCTTGCTGCAATTGTGTTCGCCTTAAAAATTGAAAGCATTATCTATATGGGAAAATTATGACACCTGCATTGACCACAAGAGCCTTAAAAATATATCTTCACCCAAAAGGAGCTAACTACACAAAAGCAAAGATGGCTAAAACTACCGAAGGACCACAACTTGAATCCTATATCATTCAAACATGACTAATATTATAGCTGCTGTAATAGAAAGTCAGATGATAATAAGGCTAGCATGCTTACTACCCAACCAATTCTCTTGAAGGAGATGAGAAGACTGGATTTATATGTTGATGTGAAGGGGTTGTAGCCCAGATTGGCCGATTGATTCTGCAACCAACTATTTTTTATGAGATTAAGGAGGCTTAGCAAAGTACGTTTGATGCCAACTTTCTACACATTAAGGAATGCACTATGAAGGGTGAATTGACTAGACATGCTATTAATGATAATGGCGTCCCCTGATTTAAAAGTCGATGACCATACCATAAGGAATTGTGATAATTATGAAGATATTATACGAGCCCATTATAGTCATTACATCCGTCCCAACAGTACCAAGATTTGAAATCATGATATTGGTGGATAGAATCAGTAAGTCAAGGTAAAGCATCAGAGAGGTATTTGGGTTATCATTGATAGACCAAGTTAGCTCACTTTATTCTAGTTAATATTGTGAACTCAACTAATGGAAATTATAAATTTAATATTGAGTTTTGATGATTAACAATTAATTTGATATGTTTTAAGGTTACCGATTTTATTTGGGGTTTGTGATTTAAGAAAGAAACTTTAAAAAAAACAAGTGTAGACAACTGAAGTTGCAATTCGAGTTGACTTTAGATGCAACTTAGATAAAGTTGCAACACATGTCAACTCCAAAACCAATCTCAAATTAAGTTTTTAGGTAGAGAATTTCAGGAGCAAGATGCATAGACAAAGTTGCGTCCCAAGTCAACTCTAGATGTGAATTGGGTAAATTCGAAGATCAAGTTGATCTCAATCTGCAACTTAGAAGAAGTCAGGAGAACTTAAACTTTCTATCCAAAAAAATGTCATTTGAAGTCACAATCCAAATCGACTTTAGATGCAACTTAGATAAAGTCGAAGTTGAAGTCGGCCTTAGCCAGCAACCTAGAAGAAGAAATTGATACTTAAAACTTTTTGTTGGAAAAATGACGTTTGAATTGTCATCCCAAGGCAACTTTAACTGCAACTTGGGTAAAGCCTGACTTGAAGTTGACTCATAAGAAAGACTTCAAAAAAGAGAAGGAAGACCAAGGAGTAGAAGACTTACAGACATACTAAAGTCGAAGTTGAAGTTAACTTTGGTTGTGACTTGGGTGAAGTCTCACCCAATGTCAACTTTCTATGAGACTTGGAAGGCCAAGCCTTGACGAATTATTCACTATGAAGAAATATCAAGTTGAAGTCGATACTCAGGTCGACTTCACATGTGACTTTGGCGAAGTCGTAGATCAAGTTGACTTCATTTGCTACTTCAATTATAATAGTCAGAAAATTTTTGAATATTGGTACATTAAATGCATGTCATCTACCTTCAAATGTTTAAATATCCCTCAAATCTATAAATTCCTCATTAAGTAGAGTTAAATGGAGTTAGATAGAATATTGATTGTGCTCTCACTTTCTAACTTACTAGCATTCAAAGCTCTATTAAAGTGACTTCAAGTAAAGTTCTCAAGTTCAGTGTAAAAGGCTTCAAAGTTCATCTACTTTTAAAGCTTGTTATGTGAAAATTTCTACACATACTATAAACTGTAGTTTATTTTATTTGATATATCTTTATTGTATGTTGATACTTCGCATAGTGTTGAAGACTAAGTCAAAGTGGGCAAGCAAGCAAAGATTGGTTAGAGTAGTACTCACTAAATATTTGTGTGTGTTTTGTAAAAGCCTCCTAGAGCTGTAATTTAGAAGAGGCTTTATGTTGTAATTGACAAGTGATAATGGAACCTAAGACACAATGAGTGTGTGCTTAGAAGAATGGAATAGAGAAGTTGCTCGAAACTATAAAAATTCTTTATATCCTCTTATGCATTTACTTTCTCTTTCTTTACTCTCCTTCTTTGGCTAAGTTTCATTCAAGGAAAATTAAACTTCAAGGGGTTAAGTTTAAATAGAAAAGAAAAATTTTAATTACTTAATTCTTCCTCCCCTCTTAGGTAAAGTGACTCATTTAGGATCAACAAAGACTATATTTACAATTGAGAATTTTTCTTGGATTTATCATAAAAAGATTGCCAAATTGTATAGAGTAACGAAGTCTATCATCTTTGATAGGGGGTTTGTATTTACTTATCAATTCTAAAAGGCATTGCATACTGTAATGGGAGCTAAGTTGAAGTTTAGTTCAGCCTTTCATCTGTGGATAAACAAACAAACCTAGAGGTTCAACCAATAAATTGATGTATGCTCTTAGCTTGTGTGATGGATCAGAACAATAACTAGAATGAGTACCTATTATTAGCAGAGTTTGCAAATAACATCAACTGCCACTTTAGTATATAGACAACATCATTCGAAGCATTGTAGGACTAAAAATATGATCACAACTATGTTGGGATGCAGTTGGCCAGACTATTGAATGGGACCTCAAATTGTGGAGATTAAGGAGAAGTTGCTAAATTTTGGGAGAGAATACTTGTTGCCTAGTTAAGATAAAAGAGTTATGATGATACTCAAAACAGGTTATTGTAGTTTATGGTCAGTGACAAAGCATTTCTATGAGTCTCACCAATGAAGGTTATGATTCATTTTGGTATCAAAAGAATATTGAGTCCTAGGTATATTGGACCTTATGAGATATTGGAGAGACTAGGGAAGGTTGTTTATTGGTTGACACTTTCACCAACCTTGTTAAGGGTACATGGTATTTTTCATGTATCTATTTTGCAAAAGTATGAGTTGGATCTTTCTCACATTTGCAAACTCTACAAATTATGATCAAGGAGAACCTACAATATAAGGAGAAGCCCGTTCAAATCCTAGACAATAAGGTTAAACAGTTAGGGAACAAGTCAATTTGATGAGATAAAGTTTAATAGAGTAATCAAGCTGGAAATTGGAATATGATATGAAGAATAAGCATACCTACCTTTGACTATAGCTAAGTTTCAAGGATGAAACCTTTTATATAGTAGGTAGAATATCTAGTTTAAATTTCGAGATAAATTTGGACAAGTTAAAATTTTGTTATAATTATATACATAAAAATATATTTAAAAAATTTGTGTCAAATATTATATTCCAAAAATATTAAATTTTTATGTTTATAACGTTGAGCATACCAAGTTATGCAAGTGACATTAATTCGCAATTTAAATGACATAGAATTTGAATTTTATATAAGTTTGCAATTTAACTTAATAAGAAATAGTGCTTATGTAAAATGTATAGACTACATAGGAAAGATGCAAATATTAAACATGGTGCTATTTTGCTATTTTTGAAAGAGATGAGATATTTGGATGAAGCTTATCATTTTTTTTACTAAAAAAAGGTATTCTCTATTAATCATTTATTTTTTTGAATAACCTCAATTAATCATATGTTAAGTGAACATAATAGATAAAATCTATTAAATATAGCATGTAGTCTAAAATAAGTTAAAATCTAATTTTAATTAAAACCTAAGATAGTTAAGAGGTTAGCTAAACGGGTTGGACATTTAAGGGGAGAATCTAAGAAAAAAGAGAGGAGAAGGAAGAAGAGGATCTTGGACATGGACTCAATGCTAAGATCAAGCAGGAATTTTCCATATATTGAGGTTTGTTGATCTATTTCTTCTTTGATAAAAAAGTTCTATCAATATTATGCTCAAATTTTTATGTAAAGCTGACTAATCAAGTTATCTAGTGATAATATGATTATGACCATTAGATTGATGATTTGATAATTATTCAGAATGATCTAAAATATGTGAATAATGGTGAAATTATTTTATAAATTGTATATAATATATATTGCTAGAATTTATTTATTATTAAGTAGATCATGATCATTTGATGATGAAAATTGATCCCACATAAATTAGTCTCCAATTAAAAAGTTTCACACTATTATTGTCCAAAATAAATTAAAAATAAAATATTGAATTAATTAAATGTTGCTGAAAATTTTATACAACTTATTTAGATCATGTAGATTTTTAAACCCTAATTGGAGTGATCAAATCATGAATGTTTGGTGACCAAAAGTAGACCACATGCAAATCTGTCCATTTGGAACATCCTACTATTTTGAAAAAATTCAAAATAAAATATTAAATAAATTTTGAGTTAGATTAGAAATATTTATATGGGCCCCAACCACCAGTTTGGTTTTTGTGAAAAGATCAGCCCTGCCAGAAAAGAGCTCATCCCTGACAAAAATCTATGGACCCCAAGGGAGACAGTTAAGTGTATTCTCTAGTAGTTATCTTAGTCCAAAGGAAGAAAAGATCTAACCATATTCATTCTCTTTTGTTGGAGAGTATAGTATCTTAAAAACTAGCGCATATTGTAGGAGGAAATCTCTAACCTCAACAATGTTAGGAAATAGTGTTGTAGTTGTTGGGAGAGTTAATTACAACTAGAGTGGTGGGGGTGGGTGGGGGGGTGAACTCCATTGATAGACAGTTAAGCCCAAGGTGGACAAAATCTCCATTTGGCTATGACAAAGTGAATGTCAATGGAAGAAGAAACCAAAATGGAAATGGGGAATGCATGGGAGTAGAGGCAATCCTAAGAGACTTTGAGGGTCATTTTTTGGCAGCCTTAGGTCGAAAATTGGAGGTTGTAGTGGATACTCTTCACATAGATATAATAACGAGCTCGAGGATCTAAGGTGGGCAGCAGAAATAGGATCGCAGAATGTGATAATGGAAACAAATTCCTTAGTGTTGGTGAATTTTGTGCACAATGAAGGCCCCGTCTTGTCCATTATTGGTCTTCTAATTTAAGAGCCCTTATCCTTGTCTTAGTCTTTCAAATTTGCAAATTTTCATCATGTGTTAAGAACTAGAAATGGATATGCACGTAAAATTGCTAAGATAGTGTAGCACCCGTCGCAGACACTACGATGGGTTCGAATACCTTTCCCGCCTCATGAAATTTAGGCCGGATCGAAAGGGCCAGAACCTATGTTTCTCATTGAATAGAAGGGGTGTTAGTATGTTTCAGAAAATAAATATTTGCATAGGATAGGCCTCGATTTTCGATCTAATCCTTAGGCTTCTTGAGCAGCGACATATGTGCGGGATTCCTGCATCCATATGAAATAAAATGCATTAGTATTTAGATCAAATAAAACATGTGGGAATAACCTCGAAAGCCAAGAGATTTACACCACTAGATGGAGTGACCAATGATCTTAAAGGGGAGATCAGTCCCCGTTTTCATTGAATAAGAATACCGGTCGTACAGAGCTTGGATTTCGGTCTCCGGATTAAAACAGATATGATAAGATCTGTTAATCCGAAGCCATTTACATGGGCATGAAAGGGGGAAAATAAAAATAAAAAATAAAAATCTGAAACAAGGGGGAGAGGGAGAGAGGGAAAGAAGGAGAGAGGGAGAGAGTCAGAGGAGAGGAGAATCCGAGGCACCAGAGATTTGCTGCAGACTCCCGTCCTCCCCATTTGGGATGCCTCTCTTGGTGTGTCTTTGTTGTTGGAGAGCCCCTCTATTTATAGAGGTGTTGGGGCACACGAGCCTTGGGCCATGGCTGAGAGCCCGTCTTTGTTGGGTTGAAGCTGGACAGGTAGGCTGTTGCTGTAGAGCCCAGTTTCTGTGTCTAGTGGGCTGCTATTGTAGAGCCCAGTTGTTGTGGGTTGCTGGAGCTTTGCTCCTGTGGGCCAAGGCTGGATAGGCCCGTTTGCTGGAGTCTGGTGGGCTGTTGCTGTAGAGCCCATTGGCAATTTTTTGGGTTGATTTTCTTTGTGGTGGTTGGGCTTGGATCTTAGTTCATACATATGTTTCATTTTATTTTTATTTCTATTTATTTGGGCTTAAGGGAAGGGTGCCTACAACTGCCCCCTTTGCTAGAGGTGTCTTAACGGTGAATGACCAAACGTTAGATACCCCTTTGGTCTTAGACCTAAAAATATGTTTAAGACTGGTTCATGGATCGTTTTGCAATTTCCACGGACTTCGCAACTGGTTTTTTGTAAATGTGAGTTCGGGATGGCTCTTTTGCAAAATCCTCGCAGGGTTGTCTTGTAAAACTCGCGAACTTATTGGGTTGTTTTGCATTTTTTCTTAAGTTGGTGTGGTTCTATGAATTTTGGAGACGTCAGGGGGGCCATCCGTAATTTGTCCGGTATTTAGGGCTATTGTCGCAACTCTCATTTTCTCCTGTCGTTTTCCCTTCTTCTCGCCGATCACCGGTTGCGTCATCGAGGGTCTGCTCGGGGCATGCCGCCCCATTTTCGGTCGCCTTATTCACCGTTTCCGACTATCTTCCCCTGTTTCTGGCTGACCTTTTCTTCCTCTTTAGTAATCGCCGAAGTTGCTGGCATGGAGGGTCTGCTCACGGCACACCGCCCCATTTTGGGCTGCCTTCTTCACCATTTTCGACTATCTTCCCCATTTTTGGCTGCCATTTTCTTCCTCTTCAGTGATCGCCGAAGTTGCTGTCGTCGAGGGTCCGCTCGCAGTGCGTCGCTGCCGCTCTCGCCGTCTTCTCTATTTCCGGCCATCTTCCCCATTTCTGGTTGCCTTCTCCCTTTCTCTGCAACGATCGTCGCCGTCATTGAGAGCACGCACAGGGCATCGTTGCCAATGTCAGACTGGTCCCCTGCCTCTTCCTCTTCTTCGGCGATTGCCGGCGTCGTGTTGGGTTCTCGTTCTCCGCTGCTCCACCTTCTTTTTCATCGATCGCGCGGCTGCGCCTTTGGTTGTTGTCGCCGTCGTCGAGGGCTTTGTACGGGTGGGTTTCTTCTTCTTTCTTCGTGTCATCCGGGTCGTGCATCCGGTGGTGGGAGGTCTGCTTGGATCGTTGTCGCTGCTTGGATAGTTGCCGTTGCTGGTGGGAACGAGTAAGCTTCTTCTTCCTTCTCTTTTTCCCCTTTTTTTAGTTTTCTCTTATTGGTTTCCCCTTTCTTTCTGTCCGTCGGCATTCGGCGGTCATGACTCAAGTGCCTGTTAGCGGCAAGTGGTGGTTGTGGCCATCGTCCGAGCTTTGCATGGGGTATCATTGCCATCCGTTGCCATCTTCTTTGCTTCCTACTTCCGCTCCGTTAGTTTGCCTCCATAGCAGATCTGCTCCAGCAGAGTCACAGGCCGTCCAGTGCCCTCTTCATCGGCGTTTACGACAATGGTAGCATGAGACCATGATCACTGATTGGGGGATTTTACCGGTGGTGCGTTAAAAGGTGGGAGCTTGCTGAATGAGTTTTTTTTGCATACGGGGGTTGTAGGTGACGGGAAGCGTAGGGGTTGTCGATCGCTGATGAGATTGGGAAAAGTCGGGTGCTCATCACCGCATTGCTCGTGTATCATTCTTTTCTTTTCTTTTTTTGTTGTGATCTCATCTTGTTCCCGTTGTTTGTTAGTGGTCATTGCCATTTAACCGAGGTCGATGGGCTGCTGCAGGACAGATGCTCCCTTTGTCGTGGCGGCGTTTATGCTCTTCTTCCTTTGCTGCGGCATCGTTGAGACGGTTAGGCAAAGAGGTACCCTTCTATTTTTCTTTTTTCTTCTTCCTACGCAACTTCCTTTTACTACTGCTGTTTGTCGGCAATATTTACGGTGGTTGCCGGTGTCACATGGGCTCATCATGGGCGTTCTCAGCGGCTGACGATGTCAAATGGGTTGGGCATTTCCCTTAGAGATTGATGCGAGGTTACTCAACGTAGTGATTCATCGGTTGGAGTATCAGTCAGCGAGCATTTGGTTGGGCTGGAAGGGTATTGATGAGGCAAAGCATAAGGAGGATTTTACCCAACAGGGATGAAACACGCTGGATGTTGATGGTCAATTTGATATTGATGCTGTCACTGCTGCTACTGCACTGGCGGCTGTTGTAGTCATGGCTGGAGAGATTGTGGTTAACGTATTACGTGCATTTGGTAGAGAGAAGAGATGAGTGTTGGCCTAGTTGCAAGATGATGAATGTAGTGTGGGATTGTATTATTGCTTTGGCGTTTCCTTCATCTTGCTTTGGCATTTTTCGTCTTAGCGATGCTATTTGGGATCACCTAGTTCTGATTGATTGCGGGCGATATTGGGGCAGTTTGGGGAAAGTGGTGCCCTTTTACTTTTGTTCTTCTTCTTTCTCACGACCGGGGTACAATGGTAGTGGTTTGGGTGTCTACTGGCACTGGCGAGTTAGGAGGTGATTGCCGGCGTTCTTCGAATTTATGGAAAATGTCGCTGTTGTTGAAGACCTCGGAGGGGCGCATAGAACGACAGGTAGCCTTCTCTTCTCTTTCTTTATCTCGCCTCGCTCCTTGCTGTTGGCCGTTTGTGACGATCCTTGGGTGTTCGTTGGTGCAGGGCAGATGTGTGATTGGAGCTAGATGAATTAGTGCCTTGGCTCAGGTGGTTTGGAGGTAGCCTTGGAAGGGGGATGGCCAGCCTTGTTTGGGGAGCGTCTAACAGATGTATGGAAATGCATTTGCAAATACGCCACCGGACCTAAAAACTTTTTAGGTCTTTGAAACATACCTCGAGAAACATCGGTAAGGCGGCTGAAGCTTGCTTCTGATTGCCTAGGGAGCACTCGAGGATCGGACTGAGCACTGCTTTTGATGTATCGTTGGATCTGCAACCGCATCTTTCCTTGTAATTTTTCTCTTTTTTCTTTTTTTTTCTTTTTTTTTTCTCTTTTTTCTCTTTTTTCTTTTTTTCTTTTCTTTCTTTCTTTTTCCTTTTTTCTTTTTGTCTTTTTTAAAAAAGAATATATAAATACCTTTCTTCATGCAGCTTTGCCTCCTGGGTCCCAAACCTTGTTTAAGGCAAGATGTGACTTGATATAAAAAAAAATTGTCCTTTATTTTGGAAGTTGTCTGCCTCCATGCTTTGAAATGTAATTTCCTCCACCTTTTTCCCTTCAGCCTTTGTTTGTAAATTATCTCTTATAGCTTGAACTTAATGCTTCTCTGGCATGTAGCTTTTGGTAGTCTGCTTTTTGTACTTGATATCTATCATGGCTGCCCCGTTTTTGTACAGCGTGGCCTTGAATAATTTTGAGATTAATGTTGCCCACCTATGCAATATTATCTCCACTGGTTGTCAGCATTTTTCTTACCAAGCTTGATGGAAAGACTGTCTGGTAGCTATTTTGAAATATCCATTGTGGATGTGCTGACAAAGATGTATCTGCAACAATGGGTTGATTGATGTCGATTGTATGCCCTGCGCATTTTGCGGCTTCCAGGGCTAACCTTATTGATTGTTCGACTTTGTCGACATTGCTTGTGTTGATGATGGTTTGTTGAGGCTTTTTAAATGCCTATGCTTGATTGTCTGTGTGAGGGATAAATTCACTTGTGACTTGTAGATGGTCTTTTCCATTTAGCTTTTCTTGCACAGGAATTTCTTGAAACTTGTGTTCTTGGGCTAACACTTTCTTTTCTGAGGAATTTGTCTGGTTTGTCGATAAGCCTAATATTTCACCTTCTATAATTGAGCATGGTTGTGTAGTGATGATGACAATGACTACTTTAGATGGATGCTAGGATTAGAGGTGTAAGGAGCTTTGGGATTTTCCTCTACATTTTTAGACTGTGGGCATGTTGGTTGGTTGACTGGAACAAGAACATTTTTTGGGGATAGGTGAGGCAAAGTTGTTTGGGTTGCTATTTTGAGTAGAGTTCCCGGGTTTGTAGGAAAAGTATTGAAGGATTTTTTTTTCAACAATAGGGGATTTATGTAAAATAGGATTCTCTCGCATAGGCTTGGCAGGTTTTCCTAATAAAATGACAGACTCTACACATTTTCTTTGAGGGACAATAGTGTTGGCATTTCGGCCTTGCAAAATAACAGGATTAGTATGAGACTGGACTTTTGTTATAAAAGTAAAGGGGGTCAAAACTTTTGGCGTTACCCTTGACAAAATTGACTTCCATATTGATATCAGCCACTTGAGATGTCTGGCTTGCTTGTTCAAGATACATAACATTCCCTTGTTGTGGCCATGGGAAAATTATTTCCTTCCTTAGGCCATCTTCAACTTACTCCGCCACTTGCAATAGTTGTGTAAAGCTGGCAAAAGGATGTGAGATGGGGTATCCTGAGATGCTAGGGTGAGTCGAGTTGATGATGATGGAGATCTGCTCATTTAAAGATAGAGGATTCTTCATTTTTGTTGCCAATGTTCGCCATCTAGCCACATGTTATGAGAATGTTTCATCGCCTTTCTGCTTTAATGCTTCTAAATCGGCCCTTTTGGGTGCAACATTTAGCATGTAGGAAAATCAATCCATGAAAATTAGAGATAGATGCTCCCATGTTTTGATTTGTTTACAGTCGAGCGACGTATATTATTCAAGCGCATCCCCTCTCAAGCTATGTTGGAATAACACGACCAAAATTTCTTCCTTTTTTACTAGAGGGTATAAAATACTGCAAAAGGCTTTGAGATGGGCATGTGGGCATGAGTTTTCTTCATAGATAGGGAGGGTTGGCATTTTGAAATTTTCAGGTAGTTGTGTATTTAGAAATGGGCATAAGTCTTCAATTTTTACCAAAGGAAGGTCCTCCCCTTGCTGTCGCTTAATTTTTCTTTGTATTTCTTGGAGCTAGCTTTGAAACTGTGTCTTGACCTCTTCTATTTGGTCTTACATATTCATTAGGCTATGTGATCTTTGAGTTGGGATAGATTGCTAGCTTGAAGTTGTTGTTTGCTAATGTCGTGATGAAGAAGATGACGCTTGATGCTGTAGACTTGCTGTTGATTGGCGTTGCTTTAGCATTTTGTAGAGCATGTCCTCCATCTATTGCATTCATTACATTGTTTGATTCCATTTTTTCAATGAGAATGCAGTATTTTTCTTTGAAAAATGATTTGTTGGCTCCATGTGTGTAGCTTTGGCTTGAAGGTAACTAGAACTTTGAGATATATTTTTTTCTTTCTTTTCTTTTTTTTTTACTTTTCTTTTTTTTTTGGTAAGAAGCCAAAGAAAAATTACTAAAAAAATGATATGATGCCCCTTGTTTCAGAACCGAATGTGGGAAAATTGATTAATAGTCTTTAGTCTTGAAAATCTGTTGTTAGCTTGTTGCTGCTTCGTTGGAATGCTTTTGGACGTCACTGGACCAGGAAACTTTTCGGGTTCAACCACAGTGCTCTTTTCAGCACCCTTCTGTCTCCTCCAAATTTTGATGCCTCCTTTTATCCATCGCTGCCATATAGGCTTCAATGGACTGTTTAAACTGTTGATCTCAATCCTCTTGATGTGAAGATTGTTTCGACTCCATCCCGACTGTTCTGGATCTGGTGCCCACGAGGCTTCAATCAGTGGTTGACGTGCTTTGTTTTCAAGCTATAGTGGGAAATAAATGAAAATGGTTAGTAACTGTAAACAAATAATAATTTTCTTTATTACTTTCAGATCGGGAAGATCGGCCTTTGAATAAATGTTGCAAAACAGGGTCTTTTAAGTGTCCGTGGAGACTCTAAACACTTCAAGTTCCTCCCGTAAAGACATTTGGGACTTTTTGGCCCAACCTGTTTGAGGCGTTTCTGAAGAAGCTTCTGGACCAAAAAACTTCTAGAGCCTGTCTATATTGGGCTGGAGCTGGACAGGTGGGGTGTTGCTGCAGAACCCAGTTTTTGTGTCTGATGGGCTGCTGTTGTAGAGCCCAGTTGCTGTGGGTTGCTGGAGCTTCGCTCCTGTGGGCCAAGGCTAGATAGGCCCATTTGCTTGAGTCTGGTGGGCTGTTGCTGTAGAGCCCATTCCGGTGGCTTGTTGGAGCTTTGCTCCTGTGGGCCAAGGCTGGATAGGCCCGTTTGGTGGTTTGTAGGCTTGGCTTGTTCGGGGTCTTGTTCCATATGGGCTTTTGGTTTTTAGAGCCCATTGGCAATTTTTTGGGTTGATTTTCTTTATAGTGGTTGGGCTTGGATCTTAGTTCATACATATGTTTTATTTTATTTTTATTTGTATTTATTTGGGCTTAAGGGAAGGGTGTCTACAGATAGCTACAACGAAAAAGAGACCAAACTGTTATGGTGGAGAAACTGACCGAATGATCCATTATATAGGGATCTTTTGTACCCTTACTGATGTGTTAATATACAAACAACATATTTAAAAAAATAGCTAAATAAATCTACATAAAATGGATACATGAGCTTAAATGGTTGGATAAAAATTATATGAATAATATACCATATTATAATAATTATGTCCTATTTCGTTTGATCAAATGGTGGTAATGGGAGGTGACAAAAATCTACCAACCAAGATCAATTTCAGATTTCTATTGGAGATTCTCTAATTTTAGATTTATAAAAAAATCAAAATAAATATATTTGTTGGAGTAATTTGTGAAATAAATTTATATGAAAAACTTATTATATGAACTTCAATTTACCGAAGTTGGATTTATCAAATTATGATCATGGTGGGACACAAAAATTTGATCATAAATAAGATTTCTACATGATGTCCAAATCAAAGGTCATGTTTTAATTTAATAGTCTAGTTTAACAATTTCGGTGTATTAGGGAAGTGATAAAACTTTTGACGAAAATTTTTTAGTGTAAAAGTTTTTTAAATGAGAGAAAATGATGCGATATGATAGAGGTAATGATGAGAAATGAAAAATTAATGCTAAAATAAATCGGCTAAATGTATGGGTAGTTGCATAGAATTGATTAAAAACTAGAATAGTTGTATACGAATAAGTGAAAAAATAATTAAAAAATAGGATAGTTGTGGATAATAAAAATTTTTAAATTGAAAAGTTTTAGTTTTTGATAAGTTTTTTATGGTACATAAAAATAATGATGTAATTATTTAAAAATGCAAATAAAAATGCTAAAAATTGTTATAAATAGTGATGTAATTATTTAAAAATAATTAAATTAATTGATTAAAAATTATGAAAATTGAATGAATGCACAACATGATCTAATAGATGGATCATGCTAAAATTAACTGAATTACTAGATATGTAAATTGATAATTTAATGTTATAATCATAATGACGTGATTGTGATTATCATGTTGAAATTTTCTTAGAGAATTTCATTTTAAGAATTTTGAATAAAGCAAAATGTTGCCAAATTTTAGATGATCCAAATTCCAAATAGTTGGACATATGAATTTATATCGAATAATAAGTATAAATATTAGAATAGACAATTGATTTTGAAAGGATATTATTCACCTAGTGGGCGAGTAAAACGAGGATATATTAGATTTCAAGTAATGGAAGTTTGGGTTAAGCAGAATTCTACTTTAAATTGATTTAGATGTTTGGTATATTTCTCGAGCATAATATTTTGGATACTGATGATTTGTATTTTTATTAAAATAATTAAATTTTGTTGGAAGCATAATTTATTGTGATGTCAAATTTAGGACTTAATTTATGAGCTGAGTATGCTAGCATTATATTTTGGCACACGCATATGATGCACTGGATATTAGTATTATCATGAGTTATGATAGTAGACGTTGATTAAGAAATATTATTTGTAGTCATCGATGACAATCAATGGCATACCTTCTACTAGAATTGGGGTGTGATTTAGCCATTAATGGCTATGGCTATTGAGCTATGAATTTGATAGTTTGGCCATTATGATATGGAGATATTATGTATTATGGCATTATGATGTTGCATTTGGGCTATGGGCTTGTGTTTGACCATTATGATATTGTATTCATGGTCAGGCACGTGTCTCACTATTTGTTCTTGATATTTATTGTGAAAGCAATATATAAAGACTAGTGCTTGAACACGAGTGTTTAGGTTAAGACATAGGCATAAGTTTGTGTTGAGGTCATAGAGATCATAGTAAGATATCAGATATGCCCCTTGTTTTTTGGCCTGATAAGGCGTTTTTTGCATTTGATCGATTCATGCTTAGTCTTGATGTAAAATGGGACAAGATATTAACTTTCCCTTGTTGTACCTGTCGTATTGATGTGGAAATCTTGTATACGATACATTTGGAATGCTTGACCATGAGCATGCATCTGATGACAATTTGAATATGATTTATGACTTATTAGAAAATATATAGATTGTTTGACACTAATTTTATTCGGTTTATATTTATGGTCTTACTTATTGAGTTTTCCTAGGTCATTTTATTTTTATCATATTTTTAGATAATAAACATGCAAGTGCAAATCAACATCAGGTTAATGCACCAGATTGAGGTAGGATTTGATGATTCCAAACTTAGACTTATTTATTTTGATTTCTATGAGCGATGTATATATTTTATGGACATGATCATATGGGTCTAGCTTACTTTGGATTTGATGAGATATCTTATTTATCATGACCTATGATATATTTGATATTAAATCAAGAGTTACGTTGCTACACTTGTGTATGTTCTCCCAATTATTAACAATTTTGTTATCTATTAGCGAGTGTTAACTAAGGTATTGACTTGGTCAATAGGGCTTAAAGACGGTCTGCATTAACATAAAAAACTTAATTAAGTTTCTATTTTAATTTTTCCTAATTAGATTTATAGTAAATAATCCATCCTAAGAGATGAGTAGGATTTATTAATGGAGCTTATGAAAGGTGTGTATAAGATCTCGCGGGCAAACAAGACAAAAACGCCTTCATTAAAATTTTTCTAAAAGGCTTTTAAATTCGTGAAAATTAGACAACTCTCTAATTTTCCGTAACTTCTCACAAAATACTCTTATAACTAAAACTTAGTCATTTAAAGATCTTCCATAATCAAAGTACATTTTGTAATCTTATTGATTGCAGCCTAATTATCTAATATTTCAAATATATATGGATCATGATCCTGATTGCCCAAGCTATTATTAGCTCGACTGGTAGATTTTTTTAAAAAAAACGTTGTTACTTTCCATGAAAATATAGGCCAAGTGTATTTAACTACGTACCAATTTTTGTTATTTTTCAATCTGTATCAAACTCAACAATTCTGGTGTATCCGATTAAAAAAAATTCTGGTGTATATTTAGTAATTTTCATTCCCAAAGAATACTCTTTTGGAAATTAAAAAAATATATACACATTAAAAAATTATGTGGTATGTAAGTACAATACACTTTGTTACATTTTCATGAAAATTAAAATTAAAAATATATAAATGTGCTTAAGCTAATTAGAGTTTTTAGCTTAGGTTAACAAGATAATTATCATATATATAGCTTCAAAATGACACTTTGCATGGAGTGTGTACACAGTGAGTGTGTGTGTGAAAGCGAAGGCTAGCAGTCACAATCAGGATTGATAAACCAGTTTCAAGTAAAAAACTTAAAACACAAATTTAGGAAGACAATTAATAATATCATTCATAGTCTATAAAAAATTCAAGAACAAAATATCTTTATTAGGGCCCAAGCCAACTTAACCATAATAAAACCCTTTTGCAAAAATATACAAAAGAAAATTATAAAAACTTCTAACATACATAATTTACCAAAAACAGTAAAGATGTACAATTTATTACAAATAGTAAAATAAATTGAGGAAACTTCAATAATATAGATTCATGTGTGAACGATAGAATTCAATGTCAATTTTTGACTTGATCAAGTTTAACTCAGTTATTTTGATGTTGGACTCAAACAGTGCTTTTTGTTAATATGTAATGGCTCCAATAACTCCTCTCCTCTAGGATAAAATAAATTATGGCCGTTTAAAATTGGAATACTTTTTTACCACCTGTGAACCATTTCACCATAGTCCGTCCACTTCAGAAAGTCATCTACTGAGCATTCTACGTCAACGTCATTTAATTTGACTTACAGTTAATTCCATGACCACTAATAAGTTCTACCCTTTTCCTAGATAGAGCACTCATTCATAAAAATAGCAAATATGACCATATATTTTTACCATATTTGACAATATGACAACATTGTTAATTTTTCCCATAGATTTACCAAAATACCCATAATTAAAACCTATATCTTTACAAAAAACAATTAATTGGTGAATATGGTTATCAAAACATGAAGTTATAACATCCTACAATAAAAATTATTCTCTACAGATGAAAATGGAGATAGATTTTTATTTTAGCCAAAGGATATTTTAGTAAAAATACATGTTATGTTGTTATATTTAGAAATATAGTGATTGTGTGGTCGCATTTGACATTTTTATAAATGTGTAGCCATATTTATAAACAGAAATAAAACTCTTGACCATTTTTGGAATTTGACTTATATTAAATAGTTGCTTACTTGACTTGAGTGCTTATGTAATATGTTAAGGGTCTATTTAGCTAGTTTTGAAGTGCAGATCCACTTCTATGTAATCGGGTTACACAAAAGTAGTTCCGTATAATCTCTTTAAATTTTAAGTTTTTTTATGCTTAACGGAAAATCTAATCCATTCGTTGTATTTGTGCTCAAAATAGACATAATCCTGTGTAAATTAAAAAAAAAGCTTAAATTCATTCACATATATTTGAGAATATAATAATACTTTATACAATTATTTACCCACATAAAAATGATGTTTTAGACAATTTAAATGTTAAAAATGCAATTTTAAAATTAATATTTAACATTAAATTATTTTATTACATTGATTTTGCACATTTGTAAATGAGACCTATGTACACTGACACTAGGAAAATTAAATAATTTTCAAAATACTATAAATGATGCTAACTATAATAAATGAAGTAGATTTTTATCAACTATTAAAATATTCAAAACAGAAAGAATGACTTTGAAGATGAGTCTCATAGAAGCATTCTTATTTAAGGTAAATCAACAAGTTTAAGGCATATGTGAAAATTAGAATCAAATGTTTGTCAAGATTTTTGGAATTTAATGAGTCAAAAAATTTGAAAAACAAAAAGCCACTGTAAAACCATATTCAGCGTCATTATAGGGAGTGTAAACGGGTCAGGGTCAACCCGGCCAACCCAGACCCTTTCGAGCCTTGCGTATTGTACGAGGTCAACCCTGTTCTACTTTTAGAAAAAGGACTCCAGCTCGAGGTGGGGTTTAACTCAGCAATGCTGTTGTAACTAAAAGTCGAATATAAAGCTTTGATATCTTTTACCTTTATGTAACTTATTTAGCTTGTATTAAATTAAATTAATGTAATATTCTCCTTAGTATCGGAACTAATTTAGGTATATTTAATTTATAAATTAAGTTTACCAATTTTGAGATGTGTATTAGTCTATATATTTATTTTGGATTTTAAATATATGAATATTTTAGACAACGTTCAACAATTGAAAATAACTAAAATACCCTTTTTTTATTGGAAACTTATATTTAAAACTTTAAAATAAATAAATATATACATATCCAGAAATAGTAAAACTTTGTTTATAAATTAAATGTACTTAAATTAACAACTTTATAAAAAAATTTTTTTTTTTTTTTTTTTTTTGTATGAGTATGAAATGATCATGACCCTATTAGTATATATAGGTATTCATCAATCCTTATTGGGAATGAAGGCATTATAAAAAAAGAAAAGGCAAATTCCATATATAGTGATGAATTTTATCCATAATTCCTACCTATACTTATAAACTTTCAAAATTTTCAAATATAACTATATATTTTACTTAAAATTTTACTTATACTCATATCATTAGGAATTTGTTAAATGAGTCATTAACTTATTGTGAAATGACGAACATATTCAAGTTCTAAAATAATTTCAGGTTGGGTTGTTCAAAATTAAAGATTCATATTAAAAAATATATGATTTTATAATTATAGAATTGCTAAAAATTTATTATAATATAAATTTTTAGCTATAAAATCATAACCAGAGATAATCGTATTCATCATTTTATAGGAGATTAATGATCCCTTTAACGGAGTCCTAATAATAGGGATGTATGTGCAATTAAGATGAAATTCGTAGATATGAACGACATGTTTGAGAGTTTATGCTTATAAGTAGAATCAGAGATAAAATTTGGGAGTATATAAAGAACTCATCCCAAAAAAATAACTTTTGTTGCAAAATTTGCCGCATTCGTTTTTGATCGTCGCATTTCACCTTGGAGAACCAAAATCTCCATTTTTGTTGGCATGCTGCGGTGCATATTTTTGTTGGCCATATAAATTGAGACCATTTCCTCATTGAAAGGAAAATGCAATGAATTGATGCTAAAAAAAATTTATTTTCATTTTGTTTGTTGCTAAGAAAATAAAATCTCTTGTAGAAGATTTTTTTCTATTTGTGCAACGTTAGATGGGCTCTAATTTAAGTTTCTAATTAGGAATTTCGACCCACCTAGTTCTGAGTCAATCAGCATGTGCACACAGGTTAGGATTTAGGTGGGTTACGCGTTAACCTGAGAAGTTTCCAATCTCGGGCCCTAGTTAACAGGAAATCATTCAATCACCTAAAAAGTACTACGGTGGGTGAGGCAGGGCCAAGGAGGCCTCACATAAAAACAAGATCTAAATGGGTCTATTCCCCAAAACTTCAAACCCATATTAATTAGGCCATATTAGGAACGTCACGCTAACATTGCATGCCTGACACATCACAATACAACTTAATAGTGAGACATGGCACATGACATGAAAATCCGGAGCAGGGACAAAACTAGGAAGACGAGGGCCTACATCAGCTCTCAGCCTTGTAGCCCGGAAATACGTGGATGTTGTACGCATGTACGCAAGTTGTGTGGGAGTGATCTTCGCATGCGTGGGATCTTTTGTACAAGCTATTGGAAAAGACATGGAGAGATGTGATGTGCCATGTGAAGTGCTGACCCAGGCAAACCATGCATGTATGGTTTGCTAGCTAGCAAGCATTTCCACTCCCCTTTTGCGTCATCCATTCAAAAAATATTTTAAAAAAATGATAAAAATGGTTGGTTGGTAAAATAACTTTAAAAAAAGAAAAGAAAGAAGTGTTATTAGCTAATGCTTTTGCACGAGAAAAAATAAGTGATTGCCGGGACAGATGTGGAGATATACATATCTAGCAAATGTTGAGCAGTAGACAATGGTACGGGTATATTCGTGCAGAAGGAAGAAGTAGAGCCATGCATATCTATGTAGGGCGGATACCCACTCAGGTTAGAATACTCCCAGCCAGCAGCCAACTTCGGCGTGATCTGGTAATCCGCGTGGGAAATGCAGCCTGCAGAAGTGTGGGAGCACGAATTCACATGCTCATTCCTTCGTTAATCAAAAACCATATTTTTACTTATTTATCCATATATTCTAATTATTTTTCTTTTCTACTACAATCCAACTGTTATATTTACTCCATCTTTACTCTTATATTTCATATTAATCACACAATTCCCAAAATATTTCATTTCTCACTTCCTACCTCATCCCACAATTCCTACAATTTTCAAATTACTAAACATCCCCTTCATCTATTAACCAAATGTGACTGCCATGCATAGACTTGTCGGGGCCACTCTTTAGGTGTCTTTTCCCATTACTAGTCATTTTGTGCCATCTTGTTCCAATTACGTGTTCTAAATGAGTATGTTTTCGCAATTTTTAGTGGATATGGTTGGCATTTTCTAAGGTCTAGTGGGTCTATTTGGAATATACATGAAACATAGTGCATATATTTAAAATAAACTCTTAAAATTGTGATTCTAAACGAAAAACCAGCAAGGTAAGGCAAATGAGAGGGAATGACAATGCAAATAAAGTTAGATTTATAGTTTTTGTTTTATGGCTTGAGTTGTTGGTTAGTAGAATTTGGTTAATGGGTTGAATAGTCACCAACTGTTGAGTTCATGAATAACCTAGCTATTTGTTATTATGTGCACTTAGTTTAATCATTCTTATAGTGCTTCGGCCTCTTTTTTGATGGTTAATTATAATTCATGGTTTCAAGAAGCAAATGCTTAATTTTTTTTATTTATTTATCTAGGAACTGATTTTATGCACTTAAATGCACTTAACTTTGGTGCGCCACAGTGAGAATACTCATTTTTTATTTTTTTGAAAAATTTTTAAATGACTATTAATTTAAGTGGATTTAACATGTATATCAATTTTTCTCATTTTTGAAAATTTTTAGATATTTTTTAGATTTTTTAAAATCAGTGGCATTTTTAGTATTTTTAAATTACTAAAATGCTGCTGATTTTAAAAATCCAAAAAATCCAAAAATCCCCAATAATGGTAAAAAAAATTAATATATATACTTAGATTAATAGTCATGTAAAAAGTTCAAAAAAAGTTAAATATACTAGGGTACACTGAAGCTAAGTACACCTAGATGCATAAAATCCGTTGCCTATTTATTCTCCCTTATAAATTGGGACTAAGCTGAAATATTTAATTGTTTTAATGGAAGTTTGAAAAAAATTAGAGAAGTTTGTTGCATTGAGTTATATGATATAATTTCATATATGTTTAAGAGAAAATCTTTGATTAAAAAAACTGAGTACTAAAGTTCATTGCTATCAATATTTTTCAATAATACGACGCTAAAATGCATTTGAGGTCTTCCCATGACTGTATAATTTTCAAATAATATAACAATCAAAAGAGTGCACGTTGGGCTATCTAAAAAGAGAGCACGTTGCCTTATGCTATGACTCAAAAAGGAGTGAATACATATAGCCATGCACTTATGGCATGTATCAAGCTTAGAGCAAAATGCCCAAGTGTTAACTATTTTATTTCCTCCATTTAATCAATTATATGCTCATACTTGTACAGTAGAGTAGGACATGCTTATGATTTTCATGAAATAGCTCATTGTGCAGCCAATCGAATCTCTATTTTTTTATCATGTTAAGAAATGCTCAGAGTATTGGTGCGTCATTTATGTATAAAACTTGAATGATTTGGGCTTGATTGGTTCTTTCAAAGATCTTATCATCAATGAAGACCATCATGTCTTGCTTGTATCCCTTGATGTCGGCCAATTGTATTGCCTTGATGTTGAGGGTCTTATATCCATCATCTTGAGGGCGGACAAACTGCTTCTGAATGATACCCCAGCATAGTTTCTAGCTTAGGAGGCCAGTGGATTAATGGTTGGATCGCTCCAAGTATTGTTTCTAAATTGATTCCTCAAGCGAGTATCAAAAGTGCCTAATTCTCTACTTCCTAAAAAGGTGATAACAACTGACATTCTTTTAAGTAAGTTATGAGGTGCCTTGTTAGTGACATTTTCACCTCAAACTTAGCGAAGGTGGAGACAGGAGATTGCATAATCATCTTCTTTTGTCTCTTTACTTGGCGAGGCAAAAAAATACCGATAGGGTGGCAAGCAACATTTTTGTCTCCTTCGTTGTTATTTAAGTTCGAGAACGGGCCATCCTCAGTTAACCTTGTTGCATCCAATATTCCTTCATTACTATCTAAGTCTCAGAAGACATCTTATTGCGTGGAGCCCTATGAAGTAGTGATTGAGAATACTTTTCTTTCTTTGGATGCAGCACCCTATCAGACATTTGATAAAAAACTGGATCAACAACTTGAGCTGCATATAATCCATCATTAAAAATAAACGTGAAGATTACTTCAAATTTCTTCGAAGGTAAGGAAGAATAGACTTATCCTTTATCATTTTGTCTATTTGAGCAAATTCTTTAAGTGTCTATTTGCACATTTTAGCCATGGCGGATAAATGGCTTCCCAATCATCTTTACTGGTGCTTTAATTGTGACTGTATATGATAAAGCTTGTATTGGTAATTTCACTGTGATAATCCCTTTCTCAATATAGTTCTGCAATGTAGATTGCAGATTCTAGCATCTATTGGTTGGGTGGTCACAGTAGTGGTAATAACCGCAATATCAAGGATGAGAAATTCAACCTACTTCATTTGGCCTTTATGGTGGAGGTAGCTCGAAAAGTCTCATCAATGTGAGTTATTAGAATAAAGATTCTATATCTTTTTTCATCGAATGCATATTGAACATTCACTTTCTGAGCTGAATTAGCAAATATATTCTTTAATCTATAGCTTTAGCTTGTCTGACTATTTTCTAACCTCTTGGCATTTGAAGAGGTCTCCCCAATTTTCTCCTTAAAAGTTGTCGTTGAGGATGATTCTTTCTTCTAAGCTTTTTACTTAGTCAAGAGAGACTATCATGCACATTTCTATAGATAAATCTTAAAATGTGTTTATTTGCTCATTCATTAATAAGAAAATATTTATTTTAATACCATTTTGGCATAGGTCGACCTTTATTGCTTGGGACTACAATGCTTGGCATTGGTTTACAGCCTTCTGCTCCGTAATGATGTAATCTTCGACCAAACCGTCCTTGTTCTAGAAGAGGGTTGATAACTCTGATAATTGCACTTCTTGTGTTGTATTGAGAAAGTGAGAAGTAAATATTTCCTTTCTCTCTTCATTTGTTCCCACTAAATCAATTAGGAGAGATGTACTATTGAAAGACATCACCAGAGAACAAGTCTAGGAAAATCCGTAAATAAAAATTTTAATGGTACATCCAAGTGCCTACGACATAATGAAATATCCTAAAATGCTCAATGTGCTCTTAGTACCATCAAATTGAATTTTGGAGATTTTAGATTTCTCAGTAGTAACTCTATTTCAATTTCTAGAAGATAGGGCCGGTTGATTATGGTTACTAGTGTGCCAGCGAGTTAAGATGCCTATAGATGAAGAGATTTTATGACCAATTGATGCACTGTTGGCTTGGTGTAATTGCTGTTCAAATAACTTTGGTAACGTTATATGAATCAAGCAAAAATTCAATCCACAATAATATAATCAAACAATAAAGATAAGAACACTTATAGTTATTTTAGATTTTTGTATCTTAATATACCCTTCAGGAATACAAGACATGAATTTCATTATCAACTTTTACATACAAGTTATAGTGGTACAATTAGTTCAACTGTCTTATACATTGGTTTTAAACTCTAGATGGGCTTATGAAGTAATCAATACCTTGATTTGCTTCCTTCTGGTTCAATCACCATCAAAACCAAGGTAATATAACTTTCCTCTTAGCTAGGTTACCATCAATGCTAAAGTAATATAACTTTCATCTTAATTACCAAAATGATACAAAATAAAATATTAAATGAAAAGAAAGATAGTTTAGCATAACTGCATAAGAAGCGACTTCTTCAAACAATTTGCAATTTATAGCTTTATATCACAAGTAGTAAACCATCAAGAGATTTGCAACTTTGAATCTCCACCAAAATAATCTCATAGTGAAGCACTCAGGGTCTTTCACTTTATGTGGGTGTTTATCTTGATGCTTGATGTGCCAATAGTATACCATATATTTTTAGTATTTTCAAGCTCGAAATTAGATTAGGTCAAGTAATTGAATGAGTAAATATTGTAATTAACTTTTATTATTTGTTATGAAAACAAGATGAATGAATCAAAAAATGGATTGAAAGAGAGAAACAAGGATTAAGTAATATAGATCAATGAAGAATACAAAGAAATGAGTTTGAATAAGAGTGAATCCAAGAAGAAAAACACTTTTGATTGTGTGGACCCCTATAATAAAATTTTCCAATGAGAATTTAACATTTAGAGCATAACATAGTTTAAACGGTATTTTCCTAGGTGAACTACGGTTTAAGCTATGTTGAACATGGGATGTGTGCATTTTACCTATTTAGCATATTTTTCAAGAAAAACTTATATAAAGTTGTTATGCACAAGCGTCTTTGGAGGCTAGGGTTTGAGAGAGGAGCTACAAAGAGGAGGAGAGAGTAGCACGTTCTAGAAACATATCCAATATACTATTGGAGACTTGATAAATAAGCTTTTATTTTTCTTTCTATTTTAATTCTATTTTTTTTGGATTTGATGGGTTGTGATAAGGATATTGTTTTATCTTTAAAATTCATTGAAGTCATACTTGGATAATTTTTTATCTAGGGTTAAAAGTAGCATGTGAATAATCCACATGGATGTTTTAACAAAAATTATTTGTACGGGTTATTTGAGTTAATTTGAAATCTTGTGCATAAATGATTGCTTGGTGTTTGAGCTTGTATTTTTCTATAATCTCATATATTAAGCAAAGAAACTAAATAGAAGTTTAATATAGAAAAATTAAGATATTAAACTAAGAGTTCTAACCATGAAAATAAGCTAAACACCTTTGAAGAATTTTAGGAACTACCAACAAAATAGGTAGCTATGATTGCTAGGATATATCTTTCATACTTTGAAAAAGGATGTAAGATTAGAAAAAGGTTTGTTCTCCTTTAATGTAGATTATCCAAATTGAATAAGTAAGATAACTATCCATTGTAGAAAGTTTATATTGTGAACCCTAGATCCTAGATTTTTTATCATTATTTTTCATTCACAGATTTAGTTTATATTTTTATTTTATTTTTGTTATAATTAACCATAAATTCATTCATATTTTTCAGTGTTTTATTGTCTAAATAATTGCATTTCTTATAGTTTAGCTTACAACCGGGTCCTCATAAGAACGATATTTTATCTATTACAGGCTATGATCCATGCACTTGAGGAGAGCCTAATAATGCTTTCTAGCTTAAAGAATTTAGAGTGGTATGGATAAATTATTAGTCAACCTTTATCCTATTTTTCTGAAAATGAAATTTTCTTCTAGCTTGATGCTCATCCACATGACAAATCATATCTTCTTATTTTTCTTGAGTACAAATACCATGAAATTTGTTAATTCTACACAATATCTTACGAATAAAATTCAATCATATTCAAAGATAAATCCTTTTATGACCAAATTTTTTCCAAACAAAAATATCTTAACCATAATTAGACTTGTCTAAGAGATTTAATTCAAATCAAAATCAATCAAGTAGTTCTCATCATTAAAATCACCAAAAGATAAGTTCCATAAGTTGTCATTCACCATTTCCTTCATTCCTACGAAACTTAATAGAGACCCATGGGAGTATTAACCCTTGTGTCTTAGATTTGGTATTCTAAAAAATCCTTGGTCAAATTTTATATTCTAGTTTTCCTTAAGAATGTGGAGTGAGAAAACTAATTTGGATAGATAAAATTGGTTATCAAGTCAACCATTGAATGTGAGTATGTCATATGACGCTTCCAGGGATACTACCATCCTCCAACGAGCTTAGGTCTTGACGTGACCTTTGAGTTAGCAACTTTCTATGTTGTTTACTTCTGCCAAGCATTGTTCCATGAATGATGATGGTAAAACTTGTAGTTGTACTGGTGGCAAAGAAATAGAGGCTTGCAAATTCAATTGGGAAGCTACTTTCCCTGTAGAACTGTCATGTCGAGTCCTCTTCCTTTGCCTCCTAGAGAGGGATGAAGATGTCTTAGCTAGTTGAGTAATAGTTCGATTTCGTTTAGAGCCTCTTTAGTAGCGATTTGTTGACGGAATCAAGCTAAACCTTAACCTTTTCATTGAATTAAACTGTATCGAGGTAATGGGTCAAAACTTGGAAGGTTGGGTGCATTGAAACTTGTTGCAACATGTCTGAATTGGATTGAGCCACAACCCACAACATATTGTAATCGATCAAAGAAAAATTGATGAACACTTTGAGGAATAGACTGAGTGATCTCACTTGACTTCCTAGGGTTTTAATGACTTGGGGCAACTAAGAGAGCAGACTGGTCAAACTAGTTGGACTAGGCTTCACCAATGAGTATAGCAAACTATGGTAAGGTAGATTTACCAGTAACATTAGAGGAGGTGCTCTAAGGTCACTGAGTCTTCATCCATACAAACTGACAATATGGCTTACCCTAATAAGTAGGAACATCCTTTGGTCATCGATGTTAAGGCAATGCAACAAATTGATTGGTAGACTTGTCACTAGAGCTAGACTATGAGGCATCTTGGGCTGAATGACCGGGTATAGGTAAATTGGTAAGACTAATCGTATAGAAGTTAGGTGCGCGCGTGTGTGTATATATATATATATAATCTAGTGTAGCCGACAACATATTTATAGTGCAATCAGCTCAAAATGAGCCCATATTATCATAAAATTGTAATTTACTCTATATATTATATTGAAAATTATTTATTTTACTAGCATATCAATATTTCATCCTATTTAGATACATGTATAGGCTCCATCTGAAAATGATACAAAATCAATATAATAAAATAATTTAATGCAAATAAAAATTTTAAAGTTATTTTATCAACATGGAAATAATTTAAGACACACTTTATATATGAATAAATGATTGAATAAAGTGTTAATATATTTAAGTGAATTAGGAGCCCATTTTAAGTCAAATATAGTATAAATTATGATACATATAAATATACTGGATCATGTCTCTTAATATAGATATATATACATATATACAGGGGATGATCCTCTTAGGCTGGTTTAACCACTTAAGCCAGCCACAAAACTTACTTTTTGACTTGTTATCAACATGTTAAGTTAAGTGTGTTTAATTTATTAAAATAGGGCGTTTGGATATATTTATACTTTCTATTTTTAAACATAGGGGTAATTTTTACAAGACCATAATGCTGCTATGTTTAAAAACCACAAGAATATAAATATATTAAAAATGATAAAATTTAATTTATAGATTAAATAAACCTAATTTTACATGTTTATAAAAATTAAAAAAATAGGTTAAATGGTAAGACATAATTACGATTCACTTATCTATAATTGTGTAAAATCAATATAATAAAAATAATTTAATCTAAACTATTTAAAATATCATGACTATGTGGATACGTGATCCTGTAAAGTATTATATTCTAATACATATGTAAATGAATCTAAGTATTTTTCCTAATTTATATATTAATATATCTATTTTTGAGCAAATGTGTCTCATTTAAATTTTTGATTTCAATGAAATTTAAGCTACATAAATGATGTTAAATACAATAGATAGATTAAATTTTGTGCTAATACAACATATTAAAAATAGAATGGGTTACATGAAATTATTTATATATAATCCGGTTATATGGAAACAGAACCCTATATATTAACCCTTCATATGCAAATGTCCTGCATAATAATTACAATACAATTCGTTGCAAAATGGGTCCCATGTATATTAAAATATTTTAATATATTGCATAATCATTTATACATCAAAATTATATTTTAAATGATTTTAATGTTGAAAATATAACTTCAAAATTAATATTTATATTAAACTATTTTATTATGTTGATTTCTATTATTTTAAAATGAGGCTCATAGACACGTTTGATTTGAATGAAAATTGGTATGCTATCGAAGTAAATAATTTTAAATGTAATAAGTGAGGTAGATGTTAATTTCATGATCACGTGGGCCCCATTTTGCAGTAAACTGCATCACAATTATGATGTAGTCTGATCGCGCTTGAATATATAGGGCTCTGCTTTTATGAAACACTTCTTTTATATCACCCATTTCATTTTTAATATCTTGATGGTCGATGAAAATCCCACTTTATGTATTATATTTAATGTAATTTATATTATCATGAAAACTCTTTCATTTATTTCATTTTAGAAGTGCCTAATCTATAATATGTGAAATCAATTTTATAAATAATTGGATACCAAAAAATTAATTTTTAAATAGAATTGTCAACATCTAAACTATTTAAAATACCATTTTTATATGGATAAATTACTCTATAAAGTATTATTATATTTTAAGACATATGTGAATGAATGAATTTAAGCATTTTTCATTTTTTACAATTGAATATATCTATTTTTAAGTAAATGTAGCCCGTGTACATATTTAGCCCCTAGCTAAAAAATGATGTTGAATACAATAAATTAATTAAATTTTGTATCAATCATCAATATCTTCAAAATAGAACAGGTTACACGAAATCACTTCTATGTAATGAAGTTATATAAAAGTGGAGCGCATAATGAAAATAGTTGCATAAAGTTACTTTTATATAACCCAATTACATAGAAATAAATATTCTGGTACATTTGACACTATCATTTACTTCGGTACTCTTATCTAATTTACTCATCGTCTTTATTATTTATCATTCAATATTATTTGTGTTATTTGCGTACCCAAATCATATCAATTGGAGTTATGTGTGGGCCACACTTTTAATGATTTACATGGATGTGTATAAATTTTAAAAACCACTTAGATCTGTACATTAAAATTATAAAATATTATGAAGTTATATCAAAGAAGAATGATCTTATTAGCTTGGGCTAAGTAAGTGCCCTGCTTAGCTCACTTCAAAAATCTCATTTACATTATTTTTCTATTTTTCCTCACGCACTCATTGATCTTAATATGTTTAATATATAAATCGATTTTTACTATTTTTGGATTTGTATATATTTATATTGAGATTTTTAAACATCTATGTGTATATATGTATTTAAAATACTCCTATCTTTAAATCTAAAAAAATATATACATATATCCAAAAATGGTAAAGCTTAGTTTATATGTTAAACTTACTTAGATAAACAAGTGTATAAAGAAAAACAAAAAAAGTTATTGTAAATGAGTTTTTTGAGGTGGGCTAAGTGAAACATTTGCTTAGCTCAGGCTAATAGGATCAGTCATATATATATATAATCATTAATCTAGCTAGGATAAACATTCTAGACAGTTGAGATATTAATGAATTTAGAATCGTCCTTAGGTGATTCTTATTTTTAAAAATGATGCAAATTATGAATTGATATAATTTTTGTTATTTGAGAAACATATGATGTATTTATAATTATGTATTCTATTACCATACAAATTTTCATCTAAATTGGATATGTGTATAGACTCTATTTGAAAATGGTACAAATTTAATATAATAAAATACTTTGATGTAAAAAACAATTTTAAAGTTGTTTTTTCAATATGTAAACTAGCTTTTATATAATTAATATATAGATAAATAATTGTACAAAGTATCAATATATTTAAGTACATGTGGGGCTTATTTTGAGCCAAATGCACCATAAGTTACGGTATAGACAACTGCATGCGTTTGGCTGTGGGACTCATTTTTTATTTTTTAAAATTTTTTCTATAAATATCTAGAGTTAGGCGTAATTAAATAAGATACCATTTTTGGATTTTAAAATATTTTTTATTTTTAAATACAATAACATTTTTCGTAATTATCGAGTCAAAAATTACTAAAATTTTACCGTGTTTAAAAATAAAAATAATTAAAAGCATCTAAAAATGGTAAAACTTAGTTCATAAATTAAATATATGAAATTCTTTTCTTGCGCCGGGGAGGGGAAGGGTGTACACATACGGTCCCATATTATTATTCATTTTCTTTTCAGGCATCCGATCCATTGATGATTCTTTAGGATCCTTCTGTTACATCTATACATATTCTCCATGTCTACTTATACCTATTTCTCTCTCTTGCTGTCTATATCAGATCAAACCAAACCGTCCAATATGTAAAAGATTGACAAATGAATTTGACTGAAAATGAGGCTGTTGTTTTCTCATGATCCCATGGATACGATGATCAGGTGCCACCGACAATGCCATCAAAATAATAGAGATTTTCATGTCTGATACGGCATGCAGTCAGGCCTACCTATATATTGGCTCCAAAAAATCAACGCTTTTTGAGACGCGTGATCGATCACCAGCGATCCGATGGCCCCACCACGGACTCATCCACATGACGTACAAACGCAGCTTCGATAAGATGGCCTGCCGGGACAAGCGGCGAAGGTGGTACAAGAACCTCATCCGAAAGGCCACAGCCATTCTTCAGTTTGTTTGGGCGCCTCACCCTTTCAAGCTTTTATGAGATCCCTTTTTTATATAATCGAATGTATTTTGCATGGATTGATAAGAAATCAACTTCATGAACTGTATTTAAAACCTTTTATTATCACGAAAACTCCATTTATCTGGTATTAATATTGCACACTATCTCGTCTACAAATGTATAAAATTAATGTAACAAAATAATTTAATACTAAATTTTAATTTTAAGATTATACTTTTCAACATCCAAATCATCTAAAAATCATTACCGTGTGTGTGGTTCAAATATTCTTCTAAAAGTATTGTTAGATTTTACTACATATGCGGATATATATTTTAAAGTTGAACTTTCAACATCTAAATTGTTTAGAAATCATTATTACATAGATAAACAGTTACCTAAAAATATTGTTACTTTTTAATGCAAATGCAGATATATATAAGCAAACGCGGCTATGTACATTTTAATTTAGATGAAGGAGGTATTTGTTTAATACTAAATTCTTCAAACTAAAACTTTTCAATCTAAAACTTTTTCATTTTTCACAATTGTCTTATTTTTTAATTTCTTTTACATTTTTCTATACAATTACCATACTTTTCAATCATTTTCATACAACTAACTTACATATATTTAACTTTATTTCCTTAACTCCTCACTATTACCCTTATCGTGTTACATCAATTTCATTTTTTTCAAAAAAATTTACAACAAATTCATCACTTCCCAAATATACTCAAAACACGGTCTTTTAATTGAATAAATAATATTAAATCTAATAGATAGAGTGAATTTATTATCACTTACTTAAGATAAAAAAAAATGCATGAGGTTAACCAAAAGCTTTTTGATGGTTTCTTCATCAAAAGATTTGTGCCAATCCTAAAAATATGCTAAGGCGCTCTAAAAACCCATTATAGTTCGTTATCATCCCATTTAATGCAATGCGACGGGAATTTGGAGCTGGAAGAATAGAAGTAGTAATATATATGTGTGTGAATAACTTAAGTTCGTCCTAATTCGATAGAATAGTCTAGTTTGGATTAATATTGATCATTTTCTTAAATCTAATTCATCTGTTATATTTAATACTACTTATTTTGCTAGGATACTAAAATCATATCAATCGAAGTTATACATCAATCATTTCCAAAAATATATAAAATGTGTATAAATTTAGAAAATCACTTAAGATTTGTACACCAATGTTTTAGAATGTTGTGAAATTATATGGAATCATTATTTTAGGCAAGATGAATATTTTAGATGATTTAGTTATTAAATTGATATCTCAGATTCCGTTATAACTAACAAAATAGTTTTGATTTATTTAAGATCAGTCTTATAAATTCTTAATTTTGGAAATGATTTCAGTCATGAATTAAGTTAATATCTAAGTAAAAAAATAATATTAAATACAATTGATGGATTGGATTTAACAAAATGATCAAGATGAGACCCTAATTAGACTATCCTACCAAAGTGAGTTGGTAGGATAAGGTATACTGAAGTTATTTTCTCTATATGTATTTGGAATTTGAGCAGGTGCAATCACACACACTATGTAATCCACTGCAAATGAGCCTCATCCAATTGTATTTATTACATCCATTGTATTTAAAATTATTTATTTTAGTGACATTTCAATTTTTGTCCAAATTGGATATATATATGGACTCCATTTGAAAATAATAGAAAATTAACATTGTAAAATAGCTTGATTTAAGTAACAAATTTGAAGTTGAGTTTTTATCATCTAAACTATTTAAAATATAATTCTTATATAGATGAAGTATTATATAGTATAAATATATTTAAATATATGTGGGCCTTATTGTACAACAGACTGCCTTGTAACTATGATACTACAATGTAGTACGACTGATTGCATTGGATCATATATCTCTTCCTATATGTTTTAAGTTGATCTTACTCATTTAAATATAGGGTTTACTTTTATATTTCCCCATCTTTTTCTGTACCCTTGATGAGTAATGAGTAACGAGAAATTCAATTCGTGTATTATATTTAACATCATTTATGTTGTCCTGGAAATCCTTTCATTGTTTTTATATTTTTGTGCACGAGATCCCTCTAACATATACGCAAAATTGACTTAACAAAATGGCTTAACATTAGATATCAATTTTAAAGTCAAATTTTCAATGTCCAAACTGTCTAAAATATTATTAAGATATGGATAAATAATTTTATAATGTATTACTACATTCTAATGTATATATAAATAGATCTAAATATTTTTCATTGTTTATACATATATATATATATTTATAAGCAAATGTGGCGATGCACATATTTGATTTTAATAAAACTTGATCTTTTAGTTAAGTAAATGATGTTAAACCAATTTCATCGAGGCTCTGAAGGACTGCAATGGGGATGGGTCAAGGATCAGGATCAAATGTTGGAGATGGCAATGAGGCATTTCTCTGATATCTTCTCCTCAACCAATCCCCGGAATGCACCATGGGTGGAGTATGCGATTTCAAGGAAAATCTCTGATGCGCAACGACTATCTTTAAGCCCCTGCAGTTGGTTGAAGTTACCAAAGCTATCAGAGGTATCAGTCCTACGAAAGCACCGGGTCCGGATGGTATGTCGGCTGGGTTTTTCCAAAGGCATTGGGGTATTGTTGGTGGCGATATCATCAACTGGTGCAAGCTGTTTATGGAAGAAAGCGACCCAAGTCATCTAAGGCAACTTGTCAAGGAATCAAACTCCACCACTATAATCCTCATACCAAAGATGGCGGGGGCTCAAACATTATCCCATTTCAGACCTATCAGTCTATGCAACATGGTATATAAAATATTGGCGAAGGTGTTGGCAAATAGACTCAAGGAGGTCCTTCATGATATTATTGGGGATGAGCAGAGTGCATTTGTGCCGGGGAGACTTATCACGGATAACATGCTAATTGCGTATGAAGCAATCCACTCTCTTAGAAGGCGTTGATATGGCCGCAAGAATGAGATGGCTATTAAGCTAGACATGTCGAAGGCCTATGACAAAGTTGAGTGGAACTTTCTCACGCAGATGATGGGGGCCATGAATTTTAGCCAGCAATGGATCAACTGGATTATGGGATGCTTATCTACGGTCCAGTATCGGGTAAATGTCAACGGCTTCAAATCTCCGTTCTTCCAACCGAACAGGGGACTCAGGCAGGGCGATCCACTTTCTCCTTATTTGTTTCTAATCTGTGCTGAGGGTCTTTCTGCTTTAATCCATCATGCAACCGGACGTGGGGCAATTCGCGGTATCAGACTAAAACCGAGTTGCCCAATGATTTCCCACCTTTTGTTTGCGAATGATGCAATTGTATTCATTAGGGCAGAGGGGGAGGACATCAAGAACCTAATGGACATTCTCGGCCAATATAGGGATTCTTCGGGCCAGGTGGTTAATGTGGACAAAACGGTGGTCTTTTTTAGCAGTAATATGGACAACTCCTCGAGGAGGGATATGATTAACCTACTTGGTTCAGCTGGTAGCGAGCTCCATTATTATTTGGGCCTGCCGGCTTGGCTTGGAAGATCCAAAGCGGGAATATTTAAGAGCCTCAAAGAATGCATTTGGCGTCGAATTCAGGGTTGGAAGGGCAGGCTGCTTTCTTGGGGAGGGAAAGAGGTTCTAATTAAGGCAGTGGCTCAGGCTATCCCATCGTACACGATGAGCATCTTCTTACTACCCAAGTCAATCTGTAAGGAGTTTAATGGGATGATCAGTAAATTTTGGTGGGGAGATAAGGAGGGCAAAAGAAAATTAAGCTGGGTGGCATGGAAGGAGGTATGCAAACCTAAACGCTCGGGCGGTCTTGGCTTCAGGGACTTCCACAAATTCAATTGTGCACTTCTGGCTAAACAAGTCTGGAGGTTAGCATCTTGCACTAATTCCTTTTGCCACAAAGTCCTAAAAGCCAGATATTTCCCACACTCTAATTTATGGTCCTGCAAAGCGACACAATCTGACTCCTTTACTTGGAAAAGTATTCTACGGGCACGAAATGTGATTCTGAGGGGATGCAAATGGAGGATTGGAGATGGACAACGGGTGAAGTTCTTTTCCGACCCTTGGCTGGAGTCTATGGTGGATAAGGTTGGACCTCTCCCATTATCTATCCCGGATAGTGTGTCGGTCAGCCATTTCATTGATGGTGGAACGAATACGTGGATCAAGGACCGGGTGGTGGCTGCGGCTGGGGAGGCAAGATGGCAGGAGATTAATGTGATACCCCTCACCTAGGGGAATGTGGAGGACCGTATGTACTGGATGCACGAACCGAACAGACAGTATACAGTCAAATCGACATACAGAATGTTGTGCTCGTGCGGGGATCTCGGTGAGCTCGCGGGGTGTTACAAGGCCATTTGGAGAACAAAGCTACCAAGCAAAGTCATTATCTTTGGCTGGAGACTTATCCAGAATGTCCTCCCTACATTACAAAACTTGCATATGAGGGGCATTGACATTAATCCGAGGTGCGTGTTATGTAGAAATGGGGTGGAAGACATTGACCACCTTTTCTTAAGATGTGCAGCGACGGGTGGGGTGTGCCGAAGTGCGGCACGGTTGACATCTCAGGGAGTATCGGTCTTGGAGATTCTCAAGCTGCTTGTGAGGGTGAACAGATCTGAGGAGTTAAAGCTTTTTGTTGTATGCTGCTGGAGAGTTTGGTACATACGAAACAGATTCAGGGAAGAAAAGGCGCAACCAAGGTTCACGAATACATTGGCGTGGTGTGCGGACTTCCTTGGCCAACATAGGCATGCTAATTCCCTTGTCGTCACGGGATTTATGGATAGACTACTTGTGCCCCGATGGCGGAGGCCCCCGCCCGGGTCCCTCAAGATTAATGTGGATGCTCGTAGTCAAGGGAATATGGTGGCTTATGCGTGTGCAGCTGTCATTCCGGATTATCGGGGTGCCTTTGTTGCTGCGAGTGGGTGGAGACAAGCTGGCGGGACGGACCCGCTTCTCAGGGAAGCTACTGCTTTCCTTCTTGGGCTGAACTGGGCAATCCAGCTCAACATCTGTATCGCCCAATTTGAGACGGATTCTCTAATCCTATGTAATTTTTTGTCAAATTTTGAACCCGTCAATTCTCCGGTAGGCCGGATCATCTCTGATATTAGGTCCATACTTGGAGATAGATCTTCGTTCTCGATCCATCATGTTCTGAGGCAAAGAAACGAGTTGCTCATTCCTTAGCCGAGCTGGTAGTAAACTCTTCTGAGGACTGTCGGGTGTGGTGGGGTGTTCCACCCCGAGCTATTGTTGGAAAACTCTGTACAAACAATTTTTTGGCAATGAACTGCTCAGATTACTCTATCCCTAATCCCCTTCATACTGGGAGGGAGTAAGGATAGAGTATTTCCTTCCATAAAAAAAATTGACGTTAAATACAACAACGGAATGAATTTTCTATCAATCATTGAAGTTTTTATAATGGAGGGGGCTATATAACCTCTTCTGTGTAACCAAGTTACAAAGGAAGGGGGCTGTTAAATTTTATGTTAAGTAAATATGTTTAAATTTCAATATATAACTGATGGTGGCTGATGGAACGGGCATATCGGGTATTTTATCCATAATGAATATATTGGGTATTTGGAAAACCTTTTTTTTGGTCCAGGGTACTTGGAAAACTTAGTAGGTAGATCTGAAATATAAGTTAAACCTTGCGGGCATGTTCAGTATTTAGCTGTAAAATCTTCCACTCTTAAACTGCAAGTTCGAATCAAGCAAAAGATAATGGTTTAGATGTTTCGACTAAGGTTCCCACTTACTGGGGTTATGGGCCCCATACACTCGGATGACAAAATCAAAGAAACCGCTAACATTCTTCAAAATAATTTATTTTATTATAATAAATACCAAAGTTCATTTCAATCCAAGAATAGCATGGGCGTTATCCACTGAAAAATATACAACTATATGTAAATCACTAAAATCCTTATGTATAATCACAAGTTTATTCATCCATAAACAAATACTAATTTAGACGGTTAAGATGTTGCATTAACATCTCTTTGATATGCTGCAGACGCTTTTGCGACAGTAGTTACGGCTTCGCTCATTTGCTGTGGCGAGCCATGTTCGACTCCTCGAGGGGCCGTTTTTCATAGTATTTTGTAGCAGTGTATATGAGTCAGTCTCTCGTCCTTTCAATGACAAAGGTATTATTTAGTTCGTCTTTGTTCAAAGAATTTATGCATGTACTGATTTATAATATTATATGACTTGGCGTGTATACTTAAACCCAAAAAAAAATCTCTTTGATATATAATATGAATTAAATAATTTTATTATGTTGATTTTTACAAATTTATTAAATGGGTTTATTTGCATTTTTTTATTTGGATGGCATTTAGTTTTCTAATTAAATAAATTATTTTAAAAGCCATGAATGGAGTAATTTATACCATTATTAAGGTGGATGGAAGTGGAACGCACAAATAAAATTAATAGAGCCTATTTTCTCACCCAACTCCACCTATCGTGTAGAGCTAGATGCTCTAGCCATTTGATCATGCCATTAGAGGGGCTGACCTAGTGCATGACATTTTCCAACCTTTTCCATTTTTCCAATGTTTTGTGGCCATGTGATCTTATCAAGACTTTTGTGCATTTCATTGAAATAATTTGGGAATTGCGCCCATAGAAATAATTTAGATGGTGAATAATAGTTTTCAATGAAAACTACATCCTACCAACCATACAATGAACCAATATTCTAGTGTGCCGGCCTCTCTCAAATGCTCTTTATTTATTATTTCCTTGATCGATGTGCGCACAACCAGATCGGATCAGGATTTCAACAACATGCATGTATCCTAGGGTTTTAGGTCGGACCCACCTCCAAAAGAGAAAATAATATTGTACGTACCTAAACGGTACGATATAGTGCAATCCACCTGAAGGAAATATTATTTATGCTTGCTCACTTAATTGGTTCTCTATTAATTGTATCCTCTTATTATTTTGTTAATATTTTATAAACGTAAGTACACACATAATTACAGGGGAACGCTACAACAAATTCTAACAAATGCAGTCATCTCTGTTCTAATTACATATAAATTCAAATTAGTTACCTATATTAATCTAGGTGTGATTTTGTTAGTACAGCTAAAAAAACATATTTTTTATTTTTTCAGTTTTTTTGTGAACATGAAAAATTATGTGTATTCAATCTACAAATCAATTTTTGATATTTTTGGATGTTTTTAAGTATTTTTTATTTTTAAACACAGTGACATTTTTGTAAATTTCTGTCAAAATTTACGAAAATGTAAATGTGTTTAAGATTAAAAAATACTTAAAAAATCTGAAAATGATGAAAATTAGTTTATAAATTAAATATATTTAACTTTACATGTTTATGAAAAAAATTGAAATAAAATAAAAAATATATCTTTTAGCTAGACGTATGGCTGCCCCTGTGGCCTCCAGTTTATAATCATGGCTCATATTAGTTTGGCTGCAAATACTTATCTCACTCTCAGTACTTGGCCACGCGGCAAAAGGTGGTATTGTGGGCTTAAATGAAGTCAATTTTCATGTTACTTGCAACCACATCTCACATGATCTGTAGCCATTTACATTTAGTTGAATAATATTGAGCCTCTTATGGTCAAATAACTGTGAGAAGAAAGCTGCATATAATATAATACCCATTGTTGGTGTGGGAAGATATATATACGAATGCTCTAGCTTTAGGCATTTAGCTAGAATTTGTCGGGCAATGGTTATTGAACAACTAAAGTCAAATGAAAAATGATTTTCGCAGAGAACTCGGGTAAAAGATTTGAAATAATTAATTAATATTTAAATAATTGGATAAGGTTTAGCTTCTGTAGGAATAAGAAAAAGAACCGAATAATTATAGATAAGTGTGGGAAAAGAGAGAAGCATTCCAAGAAATCTTATTTTTGGATGACAATTTCGGTTGCTAAAAGCTATATTTTGTGTGAGATTGCGCAGTTGCTTCTATTTGGTTAACATGCTCTTGTGATCTTGAATTTGAATGTGTGGGACTTGATGAGATATGGTTAAGATTGACGTATACTGGTTTTGAGTATATGTGAATGAAGTGTGTTCTTTAAGAGTTATGAAAAGATTTTTGTGGTTGTGAAATTATCTTTTTTACATGTGATGTGGCATGATTTGCGAAAAGGTGAGTTTGAAACTCATGATTATCCTCAGAATGGAATATGTTTATGGAATTGTTTGGAATAACTTATGAAAAAAACTTTTGTGATTGCCTCACTTGGAATTATTTATGAAATATGCTTTTGAGATTTGTTTTACTTGAAATAATGAATGGTATATGCTTTTATGATTATTGTGCATGAATAAACATGTTTGAAATAGGACTTTTCTCCAAAATTCTAGTTCAACACAAACAAAGCAAAAATAAAACCTTTTAGTGGCATAACCATTCTATTTAGACAAATAGTAGAAAAAAGGTTAACCTTTGTGACTAAAAATATGTGACGTTTCTAGGTGGCAAACTTGCAATTTTTAAGGAGTGGGACAAGCATGGAGATCTTTTGGCTTATCTTTTAAGGCATACTTTAAGTGAATTTAAAACTATGAAAAGGAGATTGTAGAAAAGCTAGAAAGCATCAAGAGACACACACAAGTGCATGTGTAAAAGATTCCAACTTACTCCCTTGTGAAGACTATATTTGCAGATTCAAGTTCAAGCTAAAGTTGTGGATTTAGGGAAGTAGTCTCACTGTGATTGAAAGCTACAAGTTGCTACTTAAATCAAAGTATTACTGCTCCTGTAGATGTTGTGAACTAGTTTGTTTTTTCATTTAAGTTTTACTCATTGTATTACCTTGGTGTGATGGTGATCAAACGAAGAGAAAAGTGAATGAAGTTATTAATTACTTCACGAGTTCACCAAGAGTTTAATACTAATTTAGAAGACAAGTGAATTAACTATACCACTGTAACTTGTAACTTGAAATTAACTAGTAGAACTCAAGTGATTGTGCTTAAAGAGTAAAGTAGGTCTATGGTTAACCAAACTACTATATATATTCTTATATTTGTGCATTAATTTGTACTTGATTCTTGCTCTTACATCAAGGTTCTTTGAATAGCCTTTTCATGGGACCAACATTTCGATTGCTAAATTAAAAAAATAAAGAATTGTCGCAAATGATATGTTACATTAATGTTATGGCAACCCAAGAGGCATTTTGTCACAAAAGCAATGAAAAGTTTCATCTCATCTCAAAAGTTTTAACAAAAAAGACCGGAATATGATTATATACATCATGATGTATTTTAGTCTAAAATACAACATTCATTTACTTTTATGATTAGTTATATTTTTTGATTTTTTCTTCATAAACATGTTTTTCTATGTGTATTTAATTTATATACAAAGTTTTTCCATTTTACAATACTTTTACATATTTGTTTTTGATTTTTTAAAAATACCAATTTGAAGGGCATTTAAGTCATTTTGCACCCCTTAAAACGCTTCATTTTGAAAAAATAAAAAATAAAAATGTAACAGTATTATAAAATAGCAAAACTTTGTATATAGATTGAATACACTTAAGTAAACATGTTTATGAAAAATAAAAATATATAACTAATTGTAAAAATAAATGAATGTTGTACTTTAGTCTAAAATACATCATAATGTATATAATCATACTCCAAACAAACACCCATGTAATATCTAATAAATGTAGTAGATTTAAAAACTTAAACCAATTAATTTAATGCTAATGACTCTTGCAAAAATAATTGCCTTAACAAAATATCTATACTCCATAGTTTTTATATAAAAAATAAAATTAATAACTAAAAATAGAAGAAAATGGAGCAGATTTTGATTTTTACATGCATGCCAATTGCCAAATTAAAAGTACGTAGGGAATGGAATGCCATTCACATTTCAACCTTCTTTCCTTCATTCCTAGATGTGCGCAATTGAAGTTGAAATATTCAAACAACAGGTAAAAAGATTAATTTACCCTTAGGAAATAGACCTCAGAAAGAAAACTCATGATCTGACTTTTCAGATTTTGCAAAGCATATATTTTACTTATTCGTATTAGTTACCAACAGTTTTTAGGCCCCATTAATTAATTAATAACGACGCTGATTATATATGTTTTGTCGCATTTTGCTCTATTTTACATGGCCCCGTCCAGATCGTTCGATGGTCCAGGGAGAAGCATACCCGTTCCTTACGCATTCAATGCATCGAAAAGAAAAGAGCAAGCTGATGATGTGGTTGTAGGTTAATGTGAGAGCTAAGGAGAGAGAAGGAATGTGACTTGATAAAAAAATAATTAGTTGCTCTTCTCTCTCTTTGAATCTTTGAAAGAGCGTGCTGAGAGAGAGAGAGGGTGAGGAGGAAGATGAAACCTAGATGCCAAAAATTAAATTGGACGGGAAGGAAGCTGCTGCTAAATAAGGAAATTTCTCGCCTCATAGATGATAGCTTTCTAACAAAAGTTTGAGGGTTCTTATTCCATCTATTTTGAGTTTTTTTTTATCGATAGTTTATTTTTTTTTTGGGTGATAAGATTTTGGCTAAGATAATGACAGTGGAACAGGCAACAGAAAAGGAGGGGAGATGGACAGAGAGTAAATAGTTACAGAGGGGTCCATCCATTTTTTATGTTTGGATTTTGGTGTGAGATTTTTTTTTTCACATTTATTTTAGGCTTTTGGGGGTTCTTATGCTGGTGCAATTTAGATCAAGTAGATCCAAGTCGAGGTTAATCGTAGCCTTATCCTGTTCTTAAAAACTCTTATGCTCTATTTTAGGTGGTTCTAAGTCTACCCAAATTTATTTTTTAAGGTTGAGGCATTTCTATTTTGGTTCCAAATTGATTTTATGAATAGTCTGTATATTACTTTTGAAAACTATAATTTTATTAGGGTCTTACTTAAAAATCTATAATTCAAATAATGGCAATATAATTTTTAAAATACATTTATGAAATTTACTACTAATAGATAAGTTAAGTTAAGTCTCTCTATAGATATAAAGAGAATATATATTTAGAGATAAGTCTCTAGATATATTCTGAGAATATATCTATGTCTTTCACTATAAAAGATATTTTATACAATACATATGAGACATATACTAGTAATTTGGGTCGGTTCCGCATTTCCAAACCGAGGAACCTATTCTACTTTAATTGAACAAATTTTTTTTTTTACTTGGAACCTACCTTTTCTTATGGATATAAAAATAGAATTCCTACTCTAACTATTTTAGGATATCCAATAGGTTAATTCACATGTACCATACCCAAGTTGCACACGTATTCTCTGTTAGTTTTAGATTTAGTTCCTGACGATTTTTTGTTTGGGTGGTGACTGTGAAACTTCAAGTTTCATAATTGTTTTACCCTTTTATAAGGGAGTGATGTATGGAAAACCTAAGAGAAATGGTAATTTTAGATTAGTTGTGTATTTAAAAGAGAAAGGATAATATTGCAACTTATAAAACTTTGCTCAAAAGTGGTTAATTTTTAATTTTAGAAACAAAAGAGACTAATTTATAAATTTCAGAAAGAATAGAGACAAATGGGGTTAACTTATAAATTTTAGAAAGAGAAGGGTTGATCTACAATTTTGGAAAGAGCATAGATAAAAAGGACTAAGCTAGAAATTTTAAAAAGAGCAAGGCTAAATTGCATTTTTGAAGAAGTAAAGACAAAAAATGCAAAATTAACATTTTAGATATAGTAGAGAAAAAGCAACTTCAAGAGTAAGTAATCTAAATGAGATGGAATTGCATAATTATTAGAATTTATTTCTGTAACAAGTAACCTTCTTTTTTTTTTTTGATGAAATCTGTAACAAGTAACCTAAGAAGCTGGGATTGCGTAATGTCGAAGTAAGCAAATTGCGTAAAAAGCTAGGAAAGGCCTTTATAAACACATTAGGACAATCCTAGAGATTAAAAGTTGAACTTCAAGAGAGAGAGAAGGAGGCTAGGAAAAAAAGAGGCATCCAAGAGGTAACTGAAATATTAATTCATTGTTATTAATTAGTTCTAAATAAAATATAAAATGTAGAAAAATAAATAACGTCAGAAAATACCATGTCCAGGTAATGTTAAAAAATCAGTTAATATATAAAAGTCTGGTTAATATACATATGTCGATTAAAATATAAAAGGCCAGTTAATTTATAAAATTCAGAATAAATAAAAGTCAGTTATATCCATATATTGTTAATTTATTTTCATAAAAAGTCAGTTATATAAATATATAAAATCAGGTTGTTTTGGGCTATATAAATTACGTATAATAATATACAGATGATATAAAATACAAAAAAGAAAACGTCCAGATGCATATAAATATATTGTATGGGTTATGGATGATTTTGAACGGAGGCATGTTATGTTATTTACTTAATGTTGTGTATAATTTACATTTATAAAATTCAGAATAAATAAAAGTCAGTTACATCCGTATATAAACTCAGGTTGTTTTGGGTTATATAAATTATTTATAATAGTATGCAGAATATATAAAATACAAAAAAGAAAAAAAAAGAAAAAAAAAGAAACGTCCAGATGCATATAAATATATTGTATAGGTTATGGGTTGTCTTGGACGGAGACATGTTATATTATTCAGGTTGTGTATGGAACCGCATTCTATGCTCCCGCTCAATGCACCCAAGTGCATATATCCATTTTTTAAATTTTGTTTGAAAATTTTTTACACAACCGTTAATCTAAGTGTATTTAAAATCTGTATTAATTTTTACCAATTTTGGAGATTTTTAGATATTTTTTCAGATTTTTAAAAATCAGTGGAATTTTAGTAATTTTAAATTACTAAAATGCCATTGATTTTCAAAAATACAAAAATTATTTATAAATCTCCAAAATAGTAAAAATTGATACACATGTTAAATATACTTAGATTAACAGTTTTTTTTAAAAAAATTCAAAAAAATAAAAAAATGGGTGTATACACCCGAGAGCATTGAGGCACAATGCTCCCGGCAGCATACAACGAAGTTCCATTATATAAGTATAAGCAAGTTCTGTTTCAAAAGATAAAAGATTTTTTGTTGGAACAAGTATCTTTACTTCTAAGATGGTTTTTTATTTGTCAATATAGTTTTTTCAAATTTTAATATAAACTTTTATATTTTCATATAATTTTTTCATTCTCAATATATATCATTAAATTCTGATCTTCAATATGAATTACATCAAAAAATCTCGTATCATTTAAAACTTAATGTATGTATGTATATATATAAGAAATATTTAGGTGTATTTACCTCAAAATGAGCTCCACATGATCATAAAATTATAATCTACTCTACCTCTTGTATTTAGAATTATGTATTCTATTACTATACTAATTTTCATCCCAACTGGATATGTGCATGGACCCCATCCGAAAATAGTACAATTTCAGTGTAATAAAATAGTTTGATGTAAATAACAAATTTATAATTATTTTTTTAACACGTAAACCATTTTCTATAAAATTTATATATAGATAAATGACGGTATAAAGTATCAATATAATAAAGTACAAGTGGGACCCATATTGGGCCAAATGCACAATTAATTATGGTGCAGGCAAATGCATAGAGAGAGAGAGAGAACATTTCCTTAATGTTGTTATTTATATCAAACTGTTTCGTTACTTTGAATTTGTACCATTTTCAGATGGGATCCTTGCACATATTCAATTAGATGAAAATTGGTATGAAATAAAATATATAATTTTAAATACAATGGATGAAGTAAATTATAATTTTATGATCATGTGGGGGGCCATTTTGAGGTAACAGTACCAAACTTTTGGTGCAGTTAAATTGCACCTGAATATTTCTTATATATATATATATATGAGTTTCGGTGAGTTTTTTTAATGTAAAATATATTAATAAGTGAATATATTAAGATAGGTCCCAAGGTTTAGATTTAACATATTGATATATGGATATATTAGAATATTATGTTAATATTAATAATCATACAATGATCCAGTGATTTGGTGGTTAGGGTTTCGGAAATATAAATTTGCATATAGTAGCATGTGTTGGTCCCGAGTTTATGGCAATTATCCAAGAGGGGAGGGGTGAATTGGGTATTTTAAATTTTTTTGCTTAAACAGAAATTTCTCCCTTTTTGGAATTAATCACCTTAATGAAATGAACAGTAAGTTGGAGATAAATAAAGCAATAAAACATAATTAATCAAGCCACTTCAAGAGATAGAAATTTATAGTGTTCAGACAACCTCCCCTACTCCACTTTTCCAAGCATACACCCATTGTGGCTTGGGTTCCACTATTATATTTCAATATGACTTAGAGCAGTTGCTCTCTTCTAGATTCTAGCTCTAGGGGGCTTTTACAATCTCAGCATAAGTAAGTGACGAGTTTCACTCCAGTCACACACTACTTTGCCTTCACTTGATTTTGATCTCCAATATCAAACCAAGTGGGAAAAATAAATAAACAATGAATGAGAAGAATCTACACGTTACAGATTTGTTTAGGAAGTTTCAAGCACTTAGAAAACTTATGGAAGTAGTAGTTGATTGAGCAATGTAGCTCTTAGTAGATTTAAAGTACAGTTCTTCTTCAATCTTCTTGTAGACAAACTTAAATGTAAGAGAGAGTGGAAAGTGAGCTCATTCAATATTTTTTCAATATCGTTTACGTTCACTTAATGCTCCTTATATAATGAGAAGTAAATTCCGACCATTGCGAACCAAGTCACAAATGGAGTCGACTTGGCATGCAACTTCATTCAAGTTGCAGGGTGGAGTCGACTTCGGCGACTTCACCCAAATCGTAGGCTGGAGTCGGCATCGGGTGCGACTTCGATCTCCATCTTCCACTTTCAAGTTCCAGGTTCAGGTTGACTTGGTCTCGGACTTGACCAACTTCACCAACCATTGATTATCTTGGAACTTCGAGATTCTGCAAGTGATTTATATGGTTTACATTTCTTCTTTCTTTTCATGATCTTCGTTAGAAGTCCTTGTTGGTGTATTATTTTGCTAAAGTTGAACAATATATAAGTCTCTTGAGAGATTCTTTCTTGTGGCCTTGATTCATGATGATTGTGCTTTGTTGCCCAATACATGTCTGAATCATTATAAGTAGCCACGTACTCGAGTCGCAAGCTTGGGTCGACTTGGACTTCAACTTTTCCCAAGTCGCACACTTGAGTCGACTTGATATGCGACTTCGCCTAAGTCGCACAACGAAGTCGACTTGGAGAGCAACTTAACTTTGATATTTTGAAGTCTTTAGCAGAGCCATACCTAAGTCGCACATGGAGTCGACTTAGTTTTACGACTTCACCTAAGTCGCAAGTGGAGTCGACTGCGACTGCGACTTCACCTGTCTTCGAGTCCCAATTTCAGCTCTGTCGATTTTTAGGCACTTGAAGTCGTTTCTGGAGTCGAATTGGGTATTGACTTGACCTAAGTCAATGACTGAGTTGACTTGGGATTGCGACTTGACCTGCTGTCTTTTAAATCTTGATTTTTTAAGCCTTTGGAACACTTAGCACCCACAATAGTACTTAATTACTTTTTCAAATTGAGTTGTTAATCATCAAAACATGGATTGTGCTTAATTTGCCTTTAATTCCAATAGCATGTTTCATATAAAAGAAATAAATTTGCATATAGTAGCACATTTCATATAAAAAATTATTTAGAGATTCTGAGATACATTCATGTTTGTTTACATATAAAACTTTTAATTCTCAATAATTATCATATATTTTAATTATTCTTTATATTTTCCTCTATAACTATCTTACTTTTTAATAATTTCTATACAAGTAACTATACAACTAAACTACCTTTTTTAACTTTTTTCTTTTTACTCATCATTACCCTTGTTATATAATATCATTTTCTTTTTCTTTTTTTGAAAATTTTTTGCATAAAAAACTTTTCATACAATAGTTTTATTACTTCCCAAACATACCTTATATATGTTAAGAATTATTTGCATATTAATATATATTAATACACTAAGGAATATGTGTTTGGCATAATTAACTAAATATTATTAAATTTGGCTAATACTATATATAAGCCTGTTTAATAGTAGAAATTTGTTTTATTAATTAATAGAATTATTTAATGAGGGTGTAAAGAAAGGATGGAAATAAGAGAAAGGCTTATTTCAATTATTTTGTTAATACAATGTTGTGTCTGCTTAGATGATCAAGGATGGGAGGTTTGAGTTTTGATGTTGGAATCAAAAGTGGAAATGTTTGGGTTGTGGATATGACATAAGTAGTATCTAATTCTATCTTGATTTTACCAGTTTTTTAAATAGAAATTCTTCGTAAGATCTTTTCTGATCTTGATTTTATCGGTTTCTAAATTGGAATTATAAGTAGGATCCTTTCTAATCTTGATTTGATTAGTTTTCTAAATTAGAATTGTAAGTAGGATCTTTTCCGATCTTGATGTTATATATTATGGTGCACGTCGCTAATGCCACATACTATATTATGATAAGGGTGTGTCGCTAGGGCCACCTGACTATGTATATTTCAAAATGTTATGATCTTATTTGAACATGAGCATGAATATGAGCATGTGTCTATTTCATTATTATGTTTTTTTCTTTTTAGCATTGATGATTTCAGTTGATTTTTACCAATTTCTACTAAGTTTGTCCGGACTCACCTCATTATATTTAATCACTATGCTGATGATAGAGCAAACCTTGGTAAATATATTGTGCACATCAGGAACAATGGCGATACTTAGTATGAGGATGATGATTAGACTTCAATATTTAGTTGTCTTAATTTATATTTTGAAAGAAAGACTACATTATAGTTAGGATTTAGTTAAGGGATTTATTTTGTAAATTCAGATATAATGTTTAATTTGATATAGTTGAAATCAGTTATTTCCATTGCTATGTTACTATTGTGTGAGAAGTTATAATTAGCATGTACAGGTGGATACATATTACCCATACATTCGATCTTGGATTAAGTTAATGACTCGTTAGTTAGATAAGTAGGTTCCGTCTAGCAAGGCATTATGGTGACAATTTGGGTGAAGATAATAGTAGTGGTGTGAGATTTTTCAATTTTTATCGACTATTTTTGTCAATCACATGGAGAAAAATCATGTGCTATTTTCAGTGCCGGTGGTCTAGATTTATAATGACAATGTTATGGAAATTAGCTAAGTGACCTTGATCGAAGATAATTCAACTATCTGGGAAGAGCTTTTTATTTTCCTCAGCATTGCATAACAAAGGGATGGGGTGGATGAAACTCAAAGGTATTTTTAGGCTCTTTTATGGCCATAGATGAATATTAATTCATTCATTTAATGTTAGTACTACTTCAACACATGTATAAAAAAGAATAGGGTGTAATAAGGGCTATTAACTGTTAGCAACTGGGGTATAATAGATGAGAATTTGAAACATTTGCATGGCACAACTATTATAAAAATTCAATGAAAAATAAAAAAGTAGAAGCTAAGCAAGAATAGCACTTCATAAAAGAAAATTAGAAATGGGAAGTATATCCACCTTTATATGAATTTTGTTGTATCCCTTCACAACAAGATTACAAGAGAAATCATCATCAAACGCCAAATACTAGTGCTAATTTCTCACCCATTGAACATACTATTTCTTTCCACCAAAATTTTCACAGTTGTTCAAATCTTAGCTTGATCCCCAATCTCCTTGCCTCAGATATTGCAAAATCTAAAACTCTAAACTCTTCAAGAAGCAAATAGACCAGAGATTAGACATTGGCAACCAAAAATTAGCACTAGACTTGAACGCTCTCAACCTTCACAACATTGTAAAAAGGATGTATCAAGAAGGGATTGCGGGCAAAAATTGATGAAGAGAGGACAAAATGTGTCCTTAAACATATGTCAACAAAAATTCTAAGATGCAAATTTTGGTTTTCATTATTATTTATACATCTTAGATCTTTCATTATAGTTTCCTTAACCATAACCGGCTAAGCTCAAAGATAACTTATCAACCTGTTTGTGTATCGAGGAATATCTATAAACTATGAAGGTAGCAACAAGGCCTAAAGAGATCAAGAGATAGGATCAAAGAAAGTTTCATGTTATTCACTTTACAAAATCATTTACTTTAGATAAAGTAATTTTTACATCATCGTCTATATTTCTATTTGCCTTTCGAGGTCTTTCACTATTTCAAATGAATTTATTCAAAAATGTTGGGCTCATGTTTTCCACCATTTGGATAGTGGGCCATCAGCATTACTTATTTTCTGTAAAATGACTAACAACAAGTAGGGTTAAATGAGTACTTGGAAGGAGGCTATAAGTTTATGACAACTAATCTAGTGGGGGCAAATTTATTCTAAATGTACCATTTGAATTGAAGGCAAGTATCGACTAGGAATTTGCACTTATTGAAAAACCACACAATTTGATAACAATTATGCATTGTATTTTAGTTTTTGTATTAGAAAAGATCAAATTCATAAGACAAAGGATGAGGAGGTTTCTAAATATTTCTTCATGCATTCAAGGGCTAGCATGAAGAAAGCAATAATCACAGATCTTGGTAAGAGTGGTAATGACAAGAGAAAGCTTAGCCGCATATCCATTGTGAATGTTAGGCAAGGGTTACAAGACTACTTTGAAAGAAAAAAGTAATTATCAAATTACTCAATTCGAAGAGGCACATAATCATCCTCTTTTTACACATACAAAGTCTCATTTCTTAAGATCCCTCAAAAGTGTGGTATTAGGTCAATTAAATCTAATTGCTAGTTTGAAAGTATATGACATTGGTGTGGCAAGATCTAACAATTTCTTAACAATCAATGTGGCGGGTTTTTGAACTTGGGTATATAAAAGGGGATATTAAGGATGCATTATGGACAAAGCGACAAGTAATGCATGGGATTGATGCTGATACACTATTGAATTTTGTTCAATGAAAGAGCAAAGATGATGGAACTTCACACATGAGATTCAAGTAGATGAGAATGTTTAGATACTATCCTACTTTTAGGTAAATGAAACATCGAAAGGATGATTATGTGGCTTGTAGCCATGTTATTTATTTTGACACAACCTAGAAAATAAATGAGTATTATATGCCTTTCGAACATTTTGTAGGCATCACTTATCACATATAGACCATGTTGTTAGGTGAGAGCTTATGATGTAGCAAAAGTGCAGATGGTTTTAAGTGATTATTCCAATTATGGCTAAATACAATGGGTAGAGTACACCCAAGCAATTGTCACTGACCAAGATGCAGAGATTGAAAATGCAATTGTTGAAGTATTTCCCAACATATGACACATATTATACTTATGGCATGTTACTAAGAAATTCTATAAGAAGTTATTCCGTGTCTCTAAAATGTACCTAACCTTCAAGTAAAAATAGGATCAATTCTTATAGTTTTTTGAATATCATAAAGGTTGAAAGTGCTTAGAAATGATAGATGTGTTCGATTTTCATACTAACTCTTGGCTATGAAACTTGCGTAATATACAAGATAAGTAGACTCCTAGATTCACTAGATCTGTACCCACAACCAACATGAGAACCATAGGTAGAAGTGGAAGTGTGAATGTAATGTTTGATAATTTTGTAACTCCTATGCTTTCTTGATTTTGTTAATTGATACAAAAAAGCTTTTCAAAGGCATCATGAAGATGAGAATCATGTAGAATTTGACACTTTGAATGGAATATTGTTAGAGACATAATGGAGTATGGTAGAGAATATGACAAATGTACATATACCTTGAGATCATTTTATGACTTTTAGAGAGAGTTGGACAATAGCACCTAAATTGGGCAAAACAGATTGATGAAGATGGAAATAGAGAACAATGACAAGTATATTAAGCTTGGATAAGAGGATCACAGTACGCTGCAGACTATATCTTGAAATTTCAAATAGATGGTATCATGTTTGTATTAGAAATTTGAATTTTTTAGGCTTTATGCAAACACATTTTTACAATTTTCAAATTCGAAGGAATTATATCCATGCCTCCTTAATATGTCTTCCTTGTTGGACATGGACTACTAAAAGTCAATACAAGCAACAATCTTATCCGTCATCATGTGATGAGAAGAACAACCTTATTATATGTCATCACCTTCTTTTTGGATTGCTGGCTTTTCTCAAGCATGAAGCATTGTGAAAATACTCAAAATATGAATTTGTTAAATACATTTGAAAAGGATGACAACAAAAGTGAATGAAATCATTAACAAGAAAAGGATGAGGTTACCATCAACGAGGAAAATAAATGTCGTGGGAATTCCATTAGGGCTAAAGCTAAGAAATGCTAATGATAGGGAAGAAAATGTTGTCATTAACAATGTGAAAAGAATTTCAATTAGTATTCTTGCAATCCAAAGTTCTGAAGTTAAAAGTATGGGGCCCTGAAAAAAACTTCACAAAAGAAAGGTCATCTAAATGCTTTTAAAGTCCTCTTGAGTAATGGACTTTTGGAAGAAGACACTGTCATTGATGCAAAAAAGTATTAGTTTTTCATGACAAAAGGATATGTTTCAAATTAAGAAAGTGAACATCAATAAATAATTCGAAACACATGAGTGCAAATGTATGACAGGGCAAGCGAGTGTTATACTTATATAATATGATATTTGTATAATATATTCAATATTTTGTAATATTTGTTTGGTATAGAATGATTAGATATTTGTAGTTAATTGAATTATATTATCTAGGTATATTAATATTTTATTACCTGTGCATAAGGGAGAATCAGGCTTGATATACAATTTACCCTTGATGAGTTCATCTTGGTAAGTTGAGCGGCTTTCTTGTTGACAATTTTCAATCTTACAGTTTTGAAGCAATTTTTGTTCTAAATCTATTTTATCTATTTCATCATTCAAATTCAACGCTAAGGTATTCAAATTCCCAAATAAAAAAGGCACAGGATTGTGTTTACCTTAGAGTGTCTCCATAACATGTTTTAGCATTCGATTACAAAAAAAAAAAAAAACAAAAGGCAACTAAAACTATAATTGCAAATATTCAAATCTTCTGACCTTTGAATTCCTATGGTTATTTTCAATATTTTAGAACACAAATTAGCAAAACTTGGATGGGCACATTTTCTAGTGTTGTTTTAGCACTTCTTCAATTCTAGAATATTTGGTGCTCTATGCTTCTCAAGGGAGTTAATCCAATACATCTAATGGTGTTGCAAGTCTAGTAGATTATGACAATAAAAACACTTGTGAAACATTATTCAACTAGATTTGTAGTATAAGATAATATTCCTTGTTTGACTTTATAGCTTATTTTGGAATTGATTGATGGCCTTTTAGTAATTTTTTTTCTAGTTTGTCATGGATTCTTATCTTAATCTTCATTTAATAGGAAAGTGCATGAAACTAGATTTTATAATGTTATCCCCTTTGGTAATGTTAGGTCCTATTAAAATAAGAGTTTACCAATATCTTATGAAACTAGGGAAGAACACTAAAGAAATGACGTATCAAGTCTTATTCATTTGTAAGTCTAAAAATGCTAATACCATTGATATGATTGATACATAGAATGCTAATTTTGCTGAGGAGTCTTCCTTGCACTTTGTGGAATGTCGAATCCATTTTTTGATTGGCCTTATTGTCAATTAACATTTAGAGATTTACTACTAGATACATGTTACCTTTTTGTTGAGCTCTAGTAATCAAATTTACCAATTGTTTCTTGCAAGACCTCCATCCAACATTTCATCAATCGTTTCTTTACTTTGAATTGAATGAATCATTCATTTGGAATCCCACTTGTGGATGGCAAAGGATATTGAAATATCACCACCTCAAGCTATTATGTAGCTCCCATGTACTTACGAATGTGATATAATGCATACTTATCACCTGCATTACTGTGCAATTCACATAAACTTTTGCATTATTCTTGTGGCATTAACATGGGTATTGTGAATTGGTTCAAAATCACTAGATTGGAAAATTTTTATGATGTTAGTATTACCCTAAAGACTTTTTTCTTAAATTTAATTTGATGGAACTTTTCATATTAGTTACTTGTATCTGATCATGATGCCAGGCTAGTTGGCCACTATTTTCATAATAAAAAATTGTGGTATGAAAATGGGAGATACCACTTCACAATGTTTTCAGAAAATGGTACGAAAACTTCAAACATCCACAATAACCATATACAACATTTTGAAATAAACAACCGAATATAACATTTATGTCAATAATCAAATAAACGATAACTTAAATATATACAAAAGAATTCATGCCCGAGCATGTCTATAATAAAAAGCATGTTTTGTAACACGTTCTAGATATATTGTACTTCTAAAGAAAAGTACTAAAGTTGTGCTCTCAATGGTTCATTTGGATGATCTTAAAAGCCCACAACATTGATTCGAATCAAGCTTTCTATTTGATAAGTTCATTCCCCGCTCTAGAAAGTGCAAACTCTTGCTTCAAAAGCTCTATCTCTCTCTTCAAACTCTTTAATTCTAAGGTTGCATTGTAGTTGTGTTCTTATTGCTCATTTTGCACCCTCAACATGTTATATTCATTAACTTAAAGGAAGTATTGTATTGAACTGCAAGTTAATACATATGAAGTTCATACATAGCTTACCCTCTTAGGAAAATGATAAAATCTTTAATCTTTGACGTGAATAACTTAAAAAGCCTTATCCACATGAACATAGTACATATTCAACTCAATTATTTTGTGAAGAAGATGCCATTTACATAGATGAAATCTATAATTTTAATAATTATAAATATATAAGAATTAGATGCAAAAGCATATTTACTATGGTGCTAGCAAATAATGGGTACCTTGTTGATCAATAAGTGTTGTTGAGAATTTTATTAATAGAAATGAATGAACTATTTTACAGTATTTCGTTGTTAGGTTCTTTGAACAATCAATAGTCAATTAACTCAAACCACTAGATTGATGAACATTTGTGAATGTGTCTTTGCATCCAAAAGAAGAGGAACTATGTAGCCACCTTGTGTCGTTTTTCTTATCTTGCAATCTTTGAACATTTTTTGGATAAAAAAAGATTTTGAAATGTCCAAGTGCAAGTTAAAATTCTAACCAAACATGTTTTCAAGTTTCAAACACATTTTCAAGTTTGTAATTGCAGAAATCAGAGCATAATTAGTGTAACCAACTATATTGGGGATAAAGATAATCTCCACAGTGAAAAGCCAAGGATGTCAAATCAAAAATATGTTGCTTAAATAATAAATATTTAGTCAAATTTAAGATTTGATAACCCAAAAAAATCCAAAAACAGATGCAAAAAAAATCCCAAAGATAAAAAATCAAAATCAACCCCTCTGGATTGCTACTTTCTAGCCACCTCCTTCCTTTTCGTCACTTCCTCCAATGTCGTTATTTTTGTCGAAATCATCACCACCTAAAATGAAAAATCATCATAAAAACCCAAAATAGATGGATAAGAACCTCAAAAATACCCAAAACATATGAGAAAAATATCACATGAAAATTGAAAGAAAAAATTGGATGAACCCCCTCTAGTTGTTTACTCTTTGACCACCTCCCTCATTTCCGTTACCTCCTTCACTACTATTGTCCTTGCCCAAATCTTCACCACTCAAAAGTAAAAAACATTAATAAAAAAAATAAAAAATAGATGGGATAAAAACTCCATGCCTCTCTTAGGAATGAATCATCAATGAAGCAAGAAATCCCCTTGTTTGGCTATAACAGTGTCCTCCCCTTCCAATTAGATTTTCTGGCATCTGGATTTTGTCCTCTTCCTCAACCTTTCTCTCAAGACGCATCTGGTTGAATCCTTTGCTTTCATATTAGTGACTTGCATTAACTACCTAACAGTCATGTTACCATCTTACTCTTTTCTTTATGGTGCATTGAATGCGCAATGGATGATTGTGTTTCTCTACATATCATTAATCTGTCTAGATAGGACTATGTAAAGTAGAGCAAAATGCAACATGACATACATAATTAGGGTTGAATTGATAATTGGTTGTGAACATATTCCAAGTCCACTTAAGACAAACAAATGAGTCAAGTAAAAATTATAATGAATGGACTCAATTCAAATCAAGCAATCATAATATATTAAAAACTTACAAATAATTCTATGTATAAGGGTTGAGAATGTGATGCAAACATACATAACATAAAAAATTAAGATGGAGCAGTTAGATACTTACTCTATTAGAAAAAAGTAATTTACTAATTAGAATAACTATTACACCTTTCTTCTTAGAGACAACAAACTGAACATCTTTCAGAATTACACACTAAGATTCTCACTCTCTATTCCCACTGATATTAAACTTGTAGACCACATGCATATATAATCTCACATACAAGGATTTACAAACATAAACCCACATGCAATACCAAATCATATCCTATACAAACGTATATGCACAATCAATGTCTAGAACACAAGTTATGCATAGACCAAATACATATAGATAGTTCTCACACACAAGCATTTATAGATATAAAACCATGTGCAAGACTAGATTATATTCTACGCAAAATTATGTGCACAATCAATTCATAACATATAAGTTATGCACCTAACAAATCTCCACCCTAGTTAGAATTTTACAAATACCAACCCAACAGGCTTGCAGAGAAATATGTCTTCAAACATTCTACATACTTCTATATTCGACCACCATGCTTGAACCTACATGGTTCTTCATACTCCTCTTAGGTATTAAGTAAAACTCACCTCCATTCTGCTACCTTGTATGGCTTTATTCTCTCACCACTTCATTGCAACCTTGACCAAATAATTTTCTATTAATCATAAAAGAAAAAGTTCAATTTTGAAAATGCACTATAGAACTAAACATTTGTGCTGCACCTACACTTGTAACTTAATACTTAATAAGAACTCCACTTGTTCTCGCTTCTAGCCAGTCTATATAGGTTTCCAATCTTCTAACCTTTTATCATAACCATAGCTCCCTTTATCACATTAAGAACTCCACTGCTAGCAGAAATCTCATATTTTTCGAAATCTAAATTTTCCTCAAAAAATCAGATTTATCTTCGAATTAGAAACATATTTAATATAAACAACGTATGAACAACTCCATTAGATATGAAAATTTGTATTATACCAACAATAACAACTTTGCTCTCTACCTTATTTGTCATTTTCACAATAACCATTGTGCTTTTTATATTTACTAAATTTCTTCTTTCATTATGCACATGTAGAAAGACCATTTAGAATCTAAAACTTAATTGCCATTAGTTGCATGCTTCTATTGTGAGCCTCACATCACTATTATAATTTATAGCAACTGAAGAATAATCATATGATTCAAGTTATTCTGCGTTCCCTTTCCCTTTTTGTTTCTCCTTTTCCTTTCTTTTGACTCTCTTTTCACATGTAACAAACTCTTTCTATATGGACTTTCTTACCAAATTCTTAACACATACTATGTCTATTTAGTCTCGATGACTTCTTCCTTCAAATCCATTTAGATTGTTAGTTAATCTTCTTCTATCTTATTGACCATCTGTTACAGTCAAAGCTCTTTCACCATCTAATGATCCTTCAATTTCACTTTTTTGTCAGGACACATTTATCATTAAAAACACAATAACATCAGTAAAGCTTCAAGGTATCCTTCTTGAATAACGATGTCATCCTAATAAGATAAAATGACTTAGGTAATGTTGCTAATAGAAGTAACACTTGGTCCTCTTTTACAATCTCTCTTATAAAGTAATTAACTGTGTCATAATCCTATTGAAGTTGTCTAAGTTCTTTCTAAAATCTCCAAGTTTTATAAATCGAAGATCATAGATTAATTTATTTGTCAAGATTTAGATTTGTACATTTTTCTAACTTTGTCCAAATTTCGTTTCGGTCTATTTAACCGATTACCTCTTGAAGAGCATTTTCTGTAAGATATTTTTGTCATTATCTAATTTCTCACCTCCTGCAAAGCATCAGAACTCATCTTTTTAGGTTTTTTGTACTTTTTCTCTAATTATCTCTGTGACCTTTTTCAAACTAAAATAATCTTTATTTATTGTCCTATATTGTAAAATTGTTTTTCCTATTAAATAGTTCCACCAAAAAATAGCCACCTTTATACTCATTGACATTAATGATTGATTAGAATTATTCTACACAACTTCTTAACTTGAACTGCTCTTCTCAACTATTTCTATATTAACATTGCTTTCTCTTATCTTTGTTAGTCTTCAATCAAGCACATCAAAATAAGCAAAATTTGTTTGATCGGAGTTATCCAAATGATTCAAAGCACCTTGAAATGTAGAAATAGACTCTTGAATTTCCTAAGATATTGTGATCAGAAGATTTGAACCTTTCAAAACTAGCTAGATTTTTTATTTGTCCTGACATATCATAATTTGTTTATCACTTTCCTCAATTTTAAATTGCGTCAACCATAGCCATCAATGACTTACTGACTCTACACACACTACCAATTAGCCTTCCATCATTGATCTGCACCAACTAGATGACTCCTCGCAACAATTTTAGTGTGATAAGTCTATCTTACTAAATTTCTCTTTTGTCATAGCACTCCATAGGAGGAATTACACCACAGCCTCAATAACATTTTCTTCCTCATTACTAATCGTCATTTCTCTACTTGAATGTTTCTTTTTCGACATCAAGATTTGTCATTGTTGGTGTCAATCTGTTCCAATGTTTTCCTTTAAATGACTGCTTTTGCTTTCTCTTTCTAATGAATGACCTAAACTCCACCTTGTTGTTGCTTCAATGAATAATCCAACATGTAACCAATGATCACCACGTCACCAATGTTATAGATCTGGTTCTTGCCTTAAATCTCAGCCATACTTGCAAAATTATCAACATCTATATGATTAAACTATACAATTATTCCAGTTATTCAATTTGTATGAACAATCTCCATGACTGATTAATTCCAAACACAATTGTCTTTGAAGATCTCAATCTCAACGAATTCCACCACCTTGAAATCCTTCTCTAAACTTAGTTTAGTAAAAACTTCTTAGGGTTAAAAACATGACACAAGGACAAACACAAAATGTAAAGAATTAACATGGATTGACTATATGCTTACTTGATTACTCTACAAAAGTAGGGTTATCTTTGCCTAATTTGCACTTAATTTGAATGCTAGTCGATGAACAATGCAAAGATTTGCATGGAAATTTTGTAAGTTTGCATTAGTTGCATTCTTTTGTTTAGTTTTCGCAATTTGCACATGTTGAGCATAATTTACATCATTTAGCACATCTTAGCTGCATTCAATCAATTAGGAGTACATTTACGTGTTTTGATTTGTGATATCCCACATCGGTTAGGATGAGGGGGGGAGCCTGGGTTATAAGTGGAGGCTGCCAGGTACCTCAGTGAGGCGCCTTTTGGGGAAGGACGGGATGCGCGTGAACCCAGAGGGGCAAAACCGTGCGGGCCGAGGCCCAAAGTGGACAATACTTTACTGTTAGGCCTGGGGCATTACATGATCTTTTTCACAAGATCAAGGAAAGTGGCATTTACAAGCTCAAGAAGGGATGGTAGCGAGTGAATGTTGAAGAGAGTTGAGTTTTTGCTATGCTGAGTGAGAGAATTGGGGCCTCGGTGATAATTCTTTGAAGCCCCGACGCCATAACCGACCTATGAAAAGTCACAAGAGAGTTCACGGCGATGGGAGTTCTCAAAAAGTTGATGCTTTGACGCCACTTCCGCAGGTGTAGATTCTTTCAAACACGTTGACACTCCATGATTGAGGGGGCATAAATATGTCACTTAAGGTTTGAGAGAGAGAGCTGAGGGCTTGTGGAAGCAACCAAAAAGGGAGAAAAAGAAGGAACTTAAAGCCAAGGGAAATTTTGAAGTGAAGATTCAACGTGGATGGTGGAAACTAGCAAGTTTTATCTCCTCTTTCTCTTTCTTTGCATATTTTTTTTGTTCTCCTTTGCTGGAACGTACCTAAACATTGCTGTTATGGGATTTGATTGCATGTTTTTGGGCTAAAACTCCAAGCAATGAGAGATTGAGATGACTTGATTCATAAACTATGTTGATTTGGTTCTTTTTTATGTGAATATGAATATTTAGTTGCTAGGAACTTGTGTTGAGTGGATTTACCTTTATATGTGGTATTTAATACTTTTTACAAGCTTAGCTACCTTGTAAGATGATTTATTATCTAGATTCATGCTTGCAAATGTGAATTTGGGTGAGATTCACATGTAAAGCGCAGTATTCCAATATAAGTATTGTTAAATGTTAAAACGAACAGGAATATACTGTTTAACCCTGTGTAATCATGAGTATGTTATGAGTTAATCAATCCTGCTATATTTGTTAGCATGGAAACATAGCAACAGAGCGTGGTGAGATTAGGTTTATACACGTTGGGAGGCGTATATAAATATACATAAACTTAAGTTAGTAAATCTTTACACAACTAAGTGAAATTGAACCAAAATAATATAGTCTACAATCCAGGATTCATGATTCTCATCTATCATAATTAACTTGAGACTCATTTAATTTTTGGTTTAATATTTAATTTTCTATTCGATCAATCATTTAAACCCTCTACCCACCTAAGGCAATTGGATTTCAAGATATAATTAGTTTAACTCAGTCATTGTGGGAACGATACTCATCTTGTATTACTTGCACGACATGTATACTTTGTTGGAAATATGTGGAAAACAAGTTAAATCTATATTTTGATGATTAACAAATCAATTTGAGTAAGTCTTGGCTACTAACATGTTTGTGGAAGTGTTTAAGGCATATACATTTGAAGAATATAAAGCATGAAAGGCCAAGTCGTTGTCCAAGTCGACCCCAAGATCGACTTCAAGAAGAAGAATCTGTCCAGAATTGAAAATGGGAGAAGAACAAGTGAAGTCGCAGGCCAAGTCGACTCCACTTGCGACTTGGGAAGCCAAGTCGCAAACGAAGTAGACTCCAGCATCGACTTCAGTCGGGAGATTCTCTCCAGAGCTGAATTTGGGATGGAAGAATGCCGAAGTCGCAAACGAAGTCGACTCCAGTTGCGACTTGGGCGAAGTCGTGAACGAAGTCGACCCCAATTTCGACTTGAGGTATTCTAAGTTCAAGGATGCAGATTCAAGCTCATTCCCAAGATCAACTTAAGATCTCTTAAGACCAAATCAAGAATACAAGCTCTTTATCAAAATCAAGTCTAAGGCAAAAAGCTTCAAGCATGTTCAAAGATCAAATCAAGTCTATCAAGTCCAAGGCAAAGATTCAAATATGCTTTAAGATGAAATCAAGTCATGAAGACCAAATGAGTCCAATGCAAAGCAAGGTGCATGAATCAATCATTCAAAGATCAAACTCTCATCAGATTCTCAAGGTTCAAGCCTATCCAAGTTAAACCAAAGACAAGGACTTCAAGATCAACAAGATCTACAAGTATAAGGAATTATTTCAGAATGAAAATAATTAACGGAAACAAGCCAAGCAAGATAGAGGAAGATCAAAGCATTTTAGCAAAGATCGAGTCAAGTCGCAACCCAAGTCATCTCCATGATGGACTTGAGTTGAAGTCTAAAGCCAAGTCGACCCAAGACTCAAGACTCGGAACTTGAAGAGGTGAAGTCGCACCCGAAGTCGACTCCACCTGCGACTTGGGTCAAGTCGATGTCCAAGTCGACCTAATCTGGAACTTGAAGTTGCGACGGAGAAGCGAAGTCGCACCCGAAGTCGACTCCATCTGCGACTTGGGCGAAGTCGCATCCGAAGTCGACTCCGCATGTGACTTGGGTCGCAACGGTCGGAATTTATTCGAACGTTGGCGCATTAAATGCGCGCCACCTACCTTCTAACGTTCGGATTCCCTCCAAAATTATAAAAGGCATTCATTGTAGACGAGGGAAGTAGATGAGAATCATTAAGTGTGCATAACTACCTCATTCAAGAGCTTCAAAGAGATCAAGCCATTCAAAGAAGAAGAACTTCACTTCAAACTGCAAGAGCCAAACTTCTGAATCTTCAAAGCCAACACTACGAGTTCTTCTCTACGCCAAATTGCTTCTACACATCTGTAAAGTGTAGACTCCTTTTGTTATTTCGTTTGTTTGTATTGAACTTGATTTAGTTTGAGGAACTAAGATCAAGTGTAAGCAAGGTAGTGTGTGATTGGAGTGGAACTCATCACCTACCTGTGCTGCGTTGTGTTGAGGCCCCCTAGAGCTGGAATCTAGAAGAGAGCAGTGGCTCTAATTGTATTGAGAGAATACAATAGTGGAACCCAAGTCACAAGGAGTGTGAGCTTGGAAGAGTGGAGTAGGGAGGTTGCCCGAACCACTATAAAAATCTTGTGTGCTTGACTTACATTTCTGCTCTCTATATTATAATTGCTTTCCATTTCGTTTCTTTATTAAGGGGACTAGATTAATCCGGGATAAAGTCTCTGTTTAAATTATAAATTTTTAAGAACCCAATTCACCCCTCCCCTCTTGGGTTTTGCCATCAACTCGGGACCAACAAGTGGTATCAGAGCAGGTCTTTGAGTTAAACCAAAGAGATCTATTGATATGGCATCCCAATCGATTCCCGTTCCCGCTTTTGCAGAAGGCCAATCATTTACTAGGCCACCATTATTTGATGGGAACAATTTCGGTTATTGGAAGCTTCGTATGAAGCAACTCATTATGGCTACCGATATGGACTCTTGGATTGCAATCCAAGACAGTGTAACTTTGCCAATTGATGAAAGAGCTTCCAAATGGACCGAAGAAGAAGTAAGAACCGTCAAGAGCAATGCTAAGGCTATGAACTCTTTATTTTGTGCTCTTACGGCCTCTGAATATGATAGAGTGTCCTCGTGCCTAACTGCTAAAGAGATATGAGATACTTTAACATCTATCTATGAAGGAACTTCTCAAGTCCAAGGGACTAGGAGAAATATTCTGATAGGAGAGTTGGAAAACTTTAGAATGCTAGAAACAAAAAATATTTCTGAAATGTTTGCTAGATTTTCTAAAATTACTAACGCATTTAAAGGTCTTGGAAAGGCTATTTCTGAATCTGAACAGGTCATGAAGATACTAAGAGCTCTACCGGAATCTTGGACTCCAAAGATTACGGCAATTGAAGAAGCCAAAGACCTAAATACACTAAAGCTGGAAGATCTTATTAGCTCATTAATGTCACATGAGCTAATCAAGAGAAGAAATGAAGATCAACACAAAGGCAAGAAAGCCATTGCATTAAAAGCGGCACATAACTCAGAAGAATCTACCTCCTCGTCTCACAACGACAATGAAGACATAGCACTACTCACTCACAAATTCCAAAAATTTGTGAGAAAAGAAAGGAACTTCAAAGATTTCAGAGAAAGATCACGAAGAGAGAAGAAGAAGGAACCAACAAAGTGCTATAGATGCGGAGGTGTGGGACATATGCAAGCTCAATGTCCTACACCGGAAGAGAGGAAGGAAGGACATGAAGGTAGAAAATACCAAAGACCAAAGGGGAGAGGCATGTATGTCAATAAAGAGACTTCATCAACAAGCAGCTCTTCAACCGAAGAATTTGAGGCGACAAATTGTGCAAGAATATGCTGCATGGCGCGAATTGAGCAAGAAGAAGATTTGTTGTGTTTGAACACAATGGAAGTTTTGGAAGAACAAACCATTTCAACAAAATATACAGAAAATGAAGAGGTAACTTTCAAACTTTGCCATTCTCAATCTACTTATTCTTCTTTTCAAGAATGCCTCAAATGTGCTGAATTAGAAGAACTGCAAATTGCATATGATTTATTATATGAAGAAATCAAAAAGCTAGGAAACAAGTTATCATTAAAGAGATAACAATGTAACTCAGTTATTATTGTAAATGGAAAACTAGCTGAAAGATCAACAAAACTGAAAGAGGAAAATGAATCATTGTTGAAAGAGGTAGAGAAATTGAAAAAGGAGAACGAATCATTAAATGAATCATTAGCAAAGTTCTCTAATCCCGGAGAAAATGTAAAGATGTTTCTGAATATGATCTCTCAAACAAATAAAAGAGGTCTTGGTTACTATACATTTGAGCAAAAAGAAAGTGGTAAATCGAATGTACCAATACTTGGGAAATATCAAACCAAAACTGCACCTATATACAAGCCACAAAGGAAAAATGTTGTGTGGACTAAAAGGCCAATGTTTGAACCATTAGATACTTGGAGGCCTACTCCAAGATTACCTATGGCTTGCAATTTTTGCAATAAAATGGGTCATACAATCTATAAATGTAACCTTAAGAAACTGTATGATCATGGTGCAAAATTAGTTTGGGTTCCAAGGAACACAAGATTTGGGCTTTCTAAGATAGAACTACAAAGATTGAATTATTTTACTAACCCAAATGGACCCATAAAATGGGTACCAAAGAGATAAGATTTACTTGTTTATTTTTCAGACATGTTTTAAGGCAAAGGCAAATAATGTATGGTTCATGGATAGCGGTTGTTCAAGGCATATGACCGGAGAAAGAAGTCTATTTCATAAACTTACGCCTTGCAACGATGGAACAGTTGCCTTTGATAATAATGAAAAAGGTAAAATAAAGGTAAAGGAAAAATACATAGTAGTTCAAATGCATGCATGGAGGATGTTTTGTTTGTTGAAGGACCCAAACATAACCTAATGAGCATTAGTCAATTATGTGACAAAGGATATAAGGTTGTGTTTGAATCATCTATATGTAATGTATTTGATGGAGAACATATCATGTTTAGTGGAAAAAGACATGAAAATGTATATTTGGTTTCACTAGATGAATTAGATGGTCAATGTCTAATGGCCATTGATAATGATCCATGGGTTTGGCATAAAAGGCTTGGACATATAAACATGGAAAATATAAAGAGCCTATGGAAGAAGAGTTTGGTAGAAGACTTGCCAAAGTTGAAATATGACAAAGACAAAATTTGCAAGGCATGTCAATTATCTAAACAACCTAAGATGCCTTTCTCTACCAAAAAGGAAATCTCCACCACTAGGCCACTTGAATTGCTACACATGGATCTATATGGACCATCCGATATTTTAACCATTGGTGGAAAGAAATATGTATTTGTTATTGTTGATGATTTTTCAAGATTCACATGGATAATTCTCTTAGCTAGCAAAGATGAAGCTTTCTCTATGTTTTCAACTTTTGTAAATTTGGTGCAAAATGAAAAATAAAGTACTATTATGACTATAAGAAGTGATCATGGTGGTGAATTTGAAAACAAACGATTCATAGAGTTACGTAATGAAAAAGGAATTCATCACACATTTTCTGCACTAAGAACTCCACAACAAAATGGAGTAGTTGAAAGGAAAAACAGAACTATACAAGAGATGGCTAGAACAATGCTAAATGAGAGCAAATTATCCAAGAAATTTTGGGGTGAAGCTGTGAGTACAGCTTGTCATGTTTTGAATCGAGTCACCATTAGAACAATCTTGAAAAAGACCCCATATGAGCTATGAAAAGGAAGAAAACTAAATATCTCTTATTTTCATGCTTTTGGATGCACATGCTATGTTTTGAACAATGAAAAAACCAACTTGGGAAAACTATATGCTAAAAGTGATGAGGCAATATTCCTTGGTTACTCATCAAATAGCAAAGCATATAGAGTATTCAATAAACGAAACCAAGTTGTAGAAGAATCCATACATGTTGTTTTTGATGAAACTAACCCATGCTACAAAAGAAAAGATGATTTAAGTGATGCAGATGATATAGCAAGTGATTTTGAAAAACTGCATGTGGAAAAGCAAGAAGATTCCATGGAGGAAAGGGTAAGTGAAGGTAATAATTCCTACAAACCTCCAACAGATTTGAAATTCAAACATGCCCATCCAATTGAACAAGTTATAGGGAATGTGTATGAAGGTGTAAAAACTAGAAGGTCAAAACAAAACATTTGTGGACAATACGCCTTTGTATCTAAAATTGAACCATCCACTATTGATCAAGCTCTTGATGATGAAAACTGGATTATAGCAATGCAAGAAGAGCTAAATCAATTTGAAAGAAACCAAGTTTGGCACCTTGTTCCTAGACCAAACGATTGTACTGTTATTGACACCAAATGGGTCTTTAGGAACAAATTAGATGAAAGTGGACTTGTAGTGAGAAACAAAGCTAGACTTGTGGCAAAAGGATACTCACAAGAAGAATGAATAGATTTTGAGGAATCCTATGCCCCGGTTGCTAGATTAGAGGCAATTCACATCTTACTAGCTTTTGCATCTCAAATGAACTTTAAATTATTTCAAATGGATGTTAAAAGTGCATTTCTGAATGGATATATAAATGAAGAGGTGTATGTAGAACAACCACCTGGATTTGAGGAAAAAGATCAATCTAAATTTGTATACAAGTTAACCAAAGCTTTATATGGACTAAAACAAGCTCTAAGGGCTTGGTATGATAGATTAAGCAAATTTCTGATTGATCATGATTTTCAAAAAGAAAATGTAGACACCACTTTGTTTATCAAGTATAAAGAAAAGGATATATTGATCATTCAAATTTATGTTGATGATATCATTTTCGGTGCTACTAATGAAACTCTTTGTCAAGAATTTTCTGAGCTTATGCAGAAAGAATTTGAGATGAGCATGATAGGAGAACTAAACTTCTTCCTTGGACTGCAAATCAAGCAATTAAATGAAGAAATCTTCATTAACCAGTCCAAGTATATCAAAGAAATGCTGAAGAAGTTTGGCATGGAAAATAGCAAAGGAGCAAACACGCCAATGAGCTCAACAATCAAAATCGACAAAGATGAAAAAGGAAAAATAGTTGATTTGAAATTGTATAGAAGCATGATAGGTTCTTTGTTGTATTTAACTGCTTCTAGGCCTGATATATTGTTTAGTGTGTGTATGTGCTCTAGATTTCAATCATGTCCAAAAGAATCACACTTGGTAGCTGTGAAAAGAATTTTCAGATATCTAGTTGACACTACCAACATAGGACTTTGGTATCCAAAGGGCTCTAATTTTTATCTAATCGGCTACTTGGATGCGGATTTTGCCGGTTACAAAGTAGATAGAAAGAGCACTAGTGGAACATGTCAGTTTCTTGGAAGCATGTTGGTTTGGTTTTCAAGAAAACAAACTAGTGTTGCTCTATCTACGGCGGAAGCCGAATACATTGCCGCCGGGAGCTGTTGTGCCAAATTACTTTGGATGAAACAGCAACTTAGGGACTATGGTATGGATTTTAAAGATATACCCATTAGATGTGATAATACTAGTGCCATATGTTTAACTAAAAATTCAGTCTTGCATTCTAGGACCAAACATATAGACCTTAGACATCATTTCATTAGAGAACATGTAGAAAATCATGACATATGTTTGGTATATGTAAGAACCGATGATCAAGTTGCAGACATATTTACAAAGCCCCTAGCAAAAGAAGCATTTTATAAGATTAGAAATGACATGGGAATGATTGAATTAACTTATCATAAACTTAGGGGGAGCACATGTTTAGGGGGAGCAAACCCACCTGTCTCTTTCTTTACTCTCTAACCTTTTGATATATTGACAAAAAGGGGGAGAAGAGTAGGATTTGATATAAGTCCAAAGGAGGAGAAGAGTAGGATATGGTTGGGGAGAAGAGTTTAAATGTTTTCAACTTTAAAATTTGCATGAGCATATGTTTGTTGAATGTTAAAAGTTTGCTAAACATGTAATTTTTACGTTATTGAAAGGTATACACTCAAATCGGTTTTGTTAATCATCAAAAAGGGGGAGATTGTTGGAAATATGTGGAAAATAAGTTAAATCTATATTTTGATGATTAACAAATCAATTTGAGTAAGTCTTGGCTACTAACATGTTTGTGGAAGTGTTTAAGGCATATACATTTGAAGAATATAAAGCATGAAAGGCCAAGTCGTTGTCCAAGTCGACCCCAAGATCGACTTCAAGAAGAAGAATCTGTCCAGAATTGAAAATGGGAGAAGAACAAGTGAAGTCGCAGGCCAAGTCGACTCCACTTGCGACTTGGGAAGCCAAGTCGCAAACGAAGTCGACTCCAGCATCGACTTCAATTGGGAGATTCTCTCCAGAGCTGAATTTGGGATGGAAGAATGCCGAAGTCGCAAACGAAGTCGACTCCAGTTGCGACTTGGGCGAAGTCGTGAACGTAGTCAACCCCAATTTCGACTTGAGGTATTCTAAGTTCAAGGATGCAGATTCAAGCTCATTCCCAAGATCAACTTAAGATCTCTTAAGACCAAATCAAGAATACAAGCTCTTTATCAAAATCAAGTCTAAGGCAAAAAGCTTCAAGCATGTTCAAAGATCAAATCAAGTCTATCAAGTTCAAGGCAAAGATTCAAATATGCTTTAAGATGAAATCAAGTCATGAAGACCAAATGAGTCCAATGCAAAGCAAGGTGCATGAATCAATCATTCAAAGATCAAACTCTCATCAGATTCTCAAGGGTCAAGCCTATCCAAGTTAAACCAAAGACAAGGACTTCAAGATCAACAAGATCTACAAGTATAAGGAATTATTTCAGAATGAAAATAATTAAAGGAAACAAGCCAAGCAAGATAGAGGAAGATCAAAGCATTTTTAGCAAAGATCGAGTCAAGTCGCAACCCAAGTCGACTCCATGATGGACTTGAGTTGAAGTCTAAAGCCAAGTCGACCCAAGACTCAAGACTCGGAACTTGAAGAGGTGAAGTCGCACCCGAAGTCGACTCCACCTGCGACTTGGGTCAAGTCGATGTCCAAGTCGACCTAATCTGGAACTTGAAGTTGCGACGGAGAAGCGAAGTCATACCCGAAGTCGACTCCATCTGCGACTTGGGCGAAGTCGCATCCGAAGTCGACTCCGCATGCGACTTGGGTCGCAACGGTCGGAATTTATTCGAACGTTGGCGCATTAAATGCGCGCCACCTACCTTCTAACGTTCGGATTCCCTCCAAAATTATAAAAGGCATTCATTGTGGACGAGGGAAGTAGCTGAGAATCATTAAGTGTGCATAACTACCTCATTCAAGAGCTTCAAAGAGATCAAGCCATTCAAAGAAGAAGAACTTCACTTCAAACTGCAAGAGCCAAACTTCTGAATCTTCAAAGCCAACACTACGAGTTCTTCTCTGCGCCAAATTGCTTCTACACATCTGTAAAGTGTAGACTCCTTTTGTTATTTCGTTTGTTTGTATTGAACTTGATTTAGCTTGAGGAACTAAGATCAAGTGTAAGCAAGGTACTGTGTGATTGGAGTGGAACTCATCACCTACCCGTGCTGCGTTGCGTTGAGGCCCCCTAGAGCTGGAATCTAGAAGAGAGCAGTGACTCTAATTGTATTGAGAGAATACAATAGTGGAACCCAAGTCACAAGGAGTGTGAGCTTGGAAGAGTGGAGTAGGGAGGTTGCTCGAACCACTATAAAAATCTTGTGTGCTTGACTTACATTTCTGCTCTCTATATTATAATTGCTTTCCATTTCGTTTCTTTATTAAGGGGACTAGATTAATCCGGGGTAAAGTCTCTGTTTAAGTTATAAATTTTTAAGAACCCAATTCACCCCTCCCCTCTTGGGTTTTGCCATCAACTCGGGACCAACATACTTGAGTTAAACGAGCAATTTAATTTGATATATACATAGCTCGTGAAGTTTTTGGCACCATTGTCAGGGACTAAGTGCTAAACTTATTAGTCTTTAAGTTCATTTGTCTTTTGTATAAATTTATAAAATATTTTCATTTTGTATAGACACTATAGTTTCTTATTTTTCATTTTATTGCAGTTGAATTGTTCTTTACAAGACTTATCACTTTTGTATAGATGGGATCGTGAAGATAAAAAGAATATATTGTCATTTGATCCCGAACCCGAAAGAACATTCTTGAGAAGGCATTGTAGCGTAGAGAGGCTTGAGTACGTACTATACAAATGGAGCATGCAGGAGATCAAAGAGAAAATAATAATAATAACCAGTAGGTCGAGGTTCCCCAAGCTCCATATCAAGACGACTTGGATCAACCTATTTGGGATCTCATTTCCATGGGACAAAATGCAATTCAAACCAGTATCCAGCCTGCTCCTATCAACACCAACAGTTTTAAGACAAAGCTTGTGGTATTCCAAATGCTATAATCAATAAGGCAATTTAGAAGTTTGCACTCCGAAGATCCACACAGCCATTTTTGCAATTTTTTGCAAATATTGAATACACTCAAGCAGCATGGAGTGTTCGCAATCTCATCGCAAGTGCAGGAGTCTTAGATTGTAGTAAATAAATTATCAATCCACAAGGAATTTGAGACTCAAAACTTTATTTTAAATGTTTTCTTATTAAAGATCAAGAGAACAAAGAGAAATAGAAAAAATAGGAAAACGTAAAAGAGAAAATAAAATTTTAAATCAAATATTAGAAAGCGGGGATGAGAGTACCTAGGATCTAGGGTTTCACATGCGTCTTTTGCAGCGGGTATGTGGTATAATTATTTAATTTGAATATTATTTGTTAAAGGAGAACAAACACTAATTTATCCTTATACATTCTTTTGAAACCTACAAGGCTTAACCCTAATCTATTTTTTGTTGGAATTTAAGGCAAATTAAGCACAATCCATGTTTTGATGATTAATAACTCAATTTGAGAATTATTTGAGTACTAATGAGGTTGCTAAGTGATGCCAAGGTGTATTCAAAAGATAGCAGGTCAAGTCGCAACCTTAAGTCGACTCAAGCATCGACTTAGGTCAATTAACTTCAAACACCCAAAAATCGACAGAGCTGAAATTGGGACTCCGAGACAGACGAAGTTGCAACCAAAGTCGACTCCGCATGAGACTTAGGTGAAGTCGCAACTCCAAGTCGACTTCGTTATGCGACTTAGGTGAAGTCGCATCTCAAGTCGACCCAAGTATGCGACTTGGGTGAAGTTGTACTCCAAGTCTACTCAAGCCTGCGACTTAAGTACAAAGCAACCTTATATTGTTTCTGAGACTCCTTGAGATGGAAATCAAAATCAAGAAGCAATGACAATTACGAATCTAGGCCACTAAAGAGGATTTCTTTTAAGAGACTAATGTATTGCACGACTCAAGCATCATAATACATATCAAATAAAGATCCAAGTACTTGAAAAGAGAAGAAAAGAAGGCCATGCACAACATGTAGATCACAAGCAATGCTTTGAAGTTCCAACAAGACATATGGCTAGTGAAGTCGCATCCGAAGTCGACTTCACTTACGACTTGGGTCAAGTCCGAGACCAAATCGACCTGAGCATGGAACTTGAGTTGGAAACTGAAGCTGAAGTCACTCCCGAAGTCGACTCCAGTTTGTGACTTGGGTGAAGTCGTACCCGAAGTCGCATTCCAAGTCAACTCCAAGTGCGACTTGGCTCGCAACGGTCAAAAAAATTTGAACGTTGACGCATTAAATGAGCACCACCTACCACCAAACGTTCAAATTTACTTCTCATTATTTAAGGAACATCAAGTGAACGTGAATGAAGTTGGAAAAATATTGATTGAGCGCACCTTCCACTCTCTATAGCAATTAAGTGATCTACAAGAAGTTTCAAGAAGAACTTTGCATTTAAACATTTGAAAGTTGTACTGCTCCATCCATAACCGCTTCTACAAGTTCTTCTACACACTCAAATCTACCTATACAATCTGTAACGTCTAGATCTTTTGTCATTTATTGATTACTTGTTTTTCCTACTTGGTTTGGTATTGGAGACTGAAACCAAGTGAAGGCGAAGTAGCATGTGATTAGAGTGGAACTCGTCACCTACTTGTGCTAAGATTGTATATGCCCCCTAGAGCTAGAATCTAGAAGAGAGCGAGTGCTCTAAACTGTATTGATAATACAATAGTGGAACCCGAGACACAACGAGTGTATACTTAGAAGAGTGGAGTAGGGAAGATTGCCCGAACCACTATATATTGTCGTCTCTTTGCTTGGTTTGTTTTCTTATATTTTATATTTCTATTGCACCCTCTCATTCTAACTCGCTGGACGTTTCATAAAGGGGATTAAATTTACAAGGGGCTAAATTTCTAATTATGCAAAGAATTTTTAAGAACCCAATTCACCTCTCCCCTCTTGGGTTTTGCCATAGACTCAGGACCAACATTTTTAACCACCTATTCTCATAGAATTAAGTCAATTAGGATTAATTAAGTTCCGTGGTCGTTTGTGGATTCCTCAAGATCATCATACCTATTCTCATTATCTTAAATTTCTAGGTTTATCATCTTGATTTTTGTATATTAGACTTTCACATCTCTATTCCTTCATTTGATATATAGGAATCATCATCAAAGAGAGAGCTCAAATACTAGACAAGCATTAAGTTGCAAGATATTAAATTAACAATAATATCCATAAAAAATAAATAAAAATAACACACCATGCTATATTGTACGCATAGTATATCTTAAATCTTAGATTTAAGGCTTAGCCAAACATGTTTAAGTTCAAAATAAAATCAAAATTAAAATCTATATTAAACAAGACAATAAAAAGGAAAGGAAGAAAGAAAGCTTATTGGTTGGAAGCCCTGATGGTGTGTCGACCGCTCCATGTAACTCGCTGCTTTGCCTCTTATCTTATGCTCTGTGCCTTCTCTCCACCCCTTGCTTTCTCTCTCTATTTTCTGCTCACAAATTTCTACTGTGTAAAATCTCTTCTCCCCGTTGCCTCCTACCGTGCCCCTTTTATAACCTTAAAAGATTGTGTTGAATCTGTACGTATGCAACCTGCATACCCCACTTAGCTACCACGCTGCTGCGGAGTGCGGACTGCGTATGATGGACGGCCAGATTTGCATCCAATAGCTGACGGTGGGATGTTGCTTAGGGTGGACAGCTACTTGGATTAAAATTCTGCATGAAATATGGACCGCTTGAATTGCAGGTGATTTGATGTGATCGGAGATTGAACAGCGTGGATTATTGTATTTTCTGATCATGCTTTACTAGTAAATAAATGGGCGGTGGAAAGAATGATGTTTTGGACGGTATAGATCATGCCGTGGTTTCTGGACAGATTATTGCGGCTCAAAATTTTTGACGGCTGAGATAATTAGCTACAATTTCTTGCTGCATAGGGACGTGATCTGCATGTTAGATCAATGGCTAGGATTTATTGTATGGGCGTTTGCTGATTTTCTGGTATAAAAATATGCAGATAGGACGGCTTTGATTGGCTTCTTGGCTTGTGGACAGCTGAGATTTCTTGCACTTTGTGAATGGCGGTGTAAATCAGATTCATGGTGGGCCCCACATTATTCAATACAATTTGAATTACGTTAAAATCTGATTGCAAAAATCTCAGCCGGAAGATGTGGACGGTACCTTGGATTTTGGACGGTTTAGATTATCTAGTTTTGGCGGCAAGCGGACGGCTGAGATTGGTGGATTTTTAGCCGGAATTTTGAACGGCTTAAAAAGGATGATGTGCATATTAGAATTTTCTGGCGAGGAAGCTTGTGGGGCCCACTGCAATGGACGGCGGATTTTGCTGATTGCTGAATTTTTACATGATTTGTATGGATTTCCGGATGGATGGCAAGGTGGGTCCCACTTGATATTTAAAAATGTGCTGCAGTAGATGGATAGCTGGTTGAAGGACGGCTTGGATCAAATAGGCTGGGCAGCTGGATCTTGCATGATCGGTGGCTGAAAATTTTTGGTTGTTGGATTAAATAATTGGGCGGTTTCATGGTGCTAATTTTCTTGCAGGCCCCACACCGGAATTTTATTGGTTATCTAGCATAAAAGATATTTAAATTATTAATTCATCAAAATATGAGGTCAATGTATTAAAATTATTTAAAACCTGATTATTGCAATAATTCATATCAAATATAATATATTTAATAGCAACAAATAAAAATGTAATTTCAAGCCCAAAAGATTACAAAAAATGTTTAAATCACTTGAGATTAACATTTAATGCCAAAATGTTACAAAAATATATTTTATCATAAATTTCACATTATGCTCAATTAATTACCCACCAAATTAATATAAAATGCCTACAAAATATGTTATTAATTTCCAATTATCATGAAGTCACCAATAAAGCTATAAGGCTGAGAACTTTTCCATTTTCCTTGAGAGATACAACATCGGAGTGGCTAGACTTTTTGCCACCCAACTTCGTCAACGCATGGAATGACTTAGCTAAGAAATTTCTTGAGAAATATTTTCCTTCAGCTAAGCTCGCTAAACTCAGGATGTATACTGTCTCCTTTAAACGGCATGGTGATGAAACCCTATCCAAGGCATGGGATCGCTTTAAAGAGTTGCTTCACAAATGTACTGATCATGGGATTCAATCATGGGTACAGATTCAGATATTCTATAATGGTCTTCAAGACTCTACTCAACATATGGTGGATTTCTCATCAAACAGGTCATTGCTAAAAAAAAACTACGAGGAGTCCTATGCTCTACTGGAAAACATGACAACAAATACTCATTAATGGCCTTCTGATAAAAGTAAAAGTCGAGGGCCTACTTCAGCTTGATGCAGTTTCATCTATTAAGGTCCACATTGATGCTTTGTCAAAGCAATTCAAAATTTATCTATTTCCGCCAATATTAGTGCAGTTGGATCTTTATCATCGTCATCATCAACAGAATATTGCACATGATGTGATAAATTTGGCCACCTTAGTGATTAATGTGATTCCAATCCGGAGTCAATTAACTATGTGGGCAACTTCTAGCAGAGCCAAGGCAATCTGTATTCCAACACTTACAGTTTAGGGTGGAGGAATCATCCTAAATTTCTTGGAATAGTCAAGTCAAACTGAGCCAACCACCAAGATTTGCACAACCACTACAACAACAGTCAATACGACCAGCTCTTTCCACTTCGCTGCCACAAGAAGAAAAGAAGTCAAATTTGGAGGATATGTTCATGCAATTTATGTAGCCATAGATCACAACTAATAGAAATTTGGAGGCACAAATTAGGCAGCTTGCTTTTGCAATCAGTAGTTGCCTCCAAGGCACATTGCCGGGTGACATCGAACCAAATCCAAAAGGAAAAGGTGAGGAGCAAGTACAAGTCATCACTTTACGAAGTGGCAAGGAGTTTCATGAAACTACCCCTCCAAGGAAGTCAACTATAGTTGTTGCATCTCCTCCAATGGACTCTCAAGGAGCTAATGTTGAAGAAGGTTCTGAATTTCCTCAAGAACAGGCACTAAACGGTCCTCTCGTCTTTCAAAGACCGTCTCCTCCATTCCCTCAAAGATTGTGGAAACAAAAGAAGGATGGCTAGATCAAAAAGTTTCTCGAGGTGTTGAAGCAATTGCACTTCAATATACCCCACATTGAAGCTCTCGAACAAATGCCCAGTTTGTCAAATTCATGAAAGACATCCTCGCCAATAAGAGGCAGTTAATGGAGTTCAAAATAATGGCTTTATTCGAGGAGTGCAGTGCCACCATTCAAATAAAGTTGTGACCTAAGCTCAAGGATCCAGGGAGCTCTAACATTCCATGCACTATTGGAAATCATTATTTTGGGAGAGATCTATGTGGCCTAGGAGCTAGTATAAATTTGATGCTCAAATCCATATTCAAGAAGCTTAGCATTGGAGAAGCTTGACCCTCAACGATTACACTCGAGCTGGCCAATCGATCCATGACATACCTTGAAAGAATCATAGAAGATATACTTGGCAAAGTGGATAAATTTATCTTTCCTGCAAACTTCATAGTTTTAGATTATGAAGAGGAGCAACATGTGCCCATCATATTAGGTCAACCATTCCTAGCTACCGACAAGGCGATAATTGATGTGCAGGTTGGTGAGCTTACTATGCGGGTGCAGGATGAGAGATCACATTCAGCAGGTTTAAAGCAATGCAATTTCCAAGTAATCCAGATGAATGTTTTATGATTGATGCAGTAGATTCAGCTATGCAAGCTGAATTTCATAATACTTTGCATCATTAGTTGGTGATATAGATGAAGCTGATGAGGAATAAGCTAAAATGGTGCGTTATTTGTAGCAATCTCCAACTTTTACACACTATCCGCAAAAGTTTGAATAATTAGAGTTCACACAGGAATATTCAAACATCTAAAGCCATCAATAGAAGAGCTGTAGGTGCTATAATTAAAACCTTTGCCATCTCATCTCAGATATGTGTATTTGGGCAAAGAGTCGACACTCCCAGTTATTATTGCAGCTAAATTAAATTCTCTTCAAGAAGAAAAACTGCTTAGACTCTTGTGAGATCACAAAAAAGCCATCAATTGGACTATTGCTAACATAAAGGGCATTAGTCCCACATTTTGCATGCACAAGATTATCTTATAAGAGAATCATAAACCAACCATTGAAGCACAAAGGCGATTAAATCTTATTATGAAAGAAGTAGTCAAAAAGAGATAATTAAATGACTTGATGCAGGTGTTATCTATCCTATTTCTAACAGTTCTTGGGCCAACCCTGTTGAATTCATGACTAAGAAGGGTGGAATGGCAGTAGTCAGCAATGAAAATAATGAATTGATACCAACCCGGACTATTACGAGTTGGAGGGTATGTATGAACTACCGCAAGCTGAGCAAAGCCACAAGAAAAGATCACTTTCTACTCTCATTCATTGATCAAATGTTAGACAAGCTTGCAAGGTAGGAATTTTACTATTTCCTTGATGGTTATTCCGGCTACTACCAGATTATGATTGGCTAGAGGACTAGGAAAAGACTACTTTTACATGCCCACATGGAACATTTGCATTCAGGCGAATGCCATTTGGCCTGTGCAATGCACCTACCACATTTCATCTTTGCATGATGGCCATCTTCACTGATATGGTTGAGGATTTTCTAGAGATATTTATGGATGACTTCTTTGTGTTTGGGAATTCTTGTGACGAGTGTCTTTCTAATCTATCCAAGGTGCTACAATATTGTGAAGACACCAACCTAGTTTTAAACTGGAAGAAATATCATTTCATGGTGCAAGATGGCCTTATACCCAGGCATCGGGTTATCTCGTAAGGTCATTGAAGTTGATAAAGCAAAGATTGAGGCAATTGAGAAGCTTCCTTCTCCCGCTTCAGTCAAACACATTCTTAGCTTTCTGGGCCACGTCGGGTTCTATCGACTTTTTATAAAGGATTTTTCTAAAATTGATAAGTCATTACAATCTACTTGAGAAGGAAGCACCCTTTAATTTTGACAACTCGTGCCAGCAAACATTCCAGGAATTGAAGAGGAGACTCACCATTGCACCGGTGATTGTTACATCGAATTGGAGTCTCCCTTTGGAACTCATGTGAGATGCAAGTGATTATGTAGTTGGAGCGGTTCTAGGTCAAAGGCGCAACAGGATTTTTCACTCTATTTATTATGCAAGTAAGACCTTGGACACACCCAACTAAATTATACCACCACTGAAAGGGAGCTTCTTGTCGTCGTCTTTACATTTAACAAGTTTAGAGCTTATTTGATCGATGCTAAGGTGATTGTTTTCACGGATCATTCAATCATCAAATACCTGATTGAGAAGAAGGATGTGAAATCCCGCTTAATTTGGTGGGTTTTATTGCTTCAAGAGTTTGATCTCGAAATTAAGGATCAACAAGGGGCAAAAAGTCAGGTAGCTAATCATCTTTCCCGTCTTGAGAGCGATGAACATTTGCAGTATGCAAAACATATTAGAAAAGTGTTTCTAGATAAGCAGCTATTTGTCATGTCTAAGAGCAATCTTCTTTAGTATGTAGATTTTGTGAATTATATAGTCAGTGGAGTATTACCTTTGTAACTTAATTCTCATCAGAGAAAGAAATTGTTGCACAATGCGAAGTTTCATTTTTGGGATGAACCTTATTTATTTAAGCAATGTCTGAATCAGCTATATACAAGGTGCACTCCGGAAAGTGAAACAGAACAAATGTTGCACAACTGTCACTCTTCACCATCTGGGGGGTCACTTCCAAGAAGATAAAACAACAGCAAAGGCACTTCAATTGGGATTCTATTGGCCTACGGTATTCAAAGATGCTCATTTGTATCCCAAGAGGTGCAATCAATGCCAACGAGCTAGTAACATTACAAAAGGCATGAAAAGTCTCTTGCTAATATCACTGAAGTCGAATTATTTGATGTATGAGGAATTAACTTCATGGGACTCCTCGCCCCATCTTTTAACAATTAGTATATATGTGTTGCAGTGGATTATGTTTCTACATGAGTAGAAGCAATTCCTACTCCAACGAGTGATGCTAAAGCAGTGCTTAAATTTCTCAAAAAGAATATCTTTACGTATTTCAGCACACTACAAGTGATTGCTAGCTAAGTATGGAATCCGCCATAGGGTTACTACTGCTTACCATCCTCAAGCCAACAGATAAGTGAAGCTTACTAATCGGAAATTAAAGAAAATTCTCAAAAAGACAGTTGGACCCTCTAGCAAGGACTAGTCCGATAAGTTGGATGATATGTTATGGGCATGCCAAACCGCCTATAAAACCCAGCTTGATATGTCCCTATACCAGCTGGTTTGTGGCAAGGCATGTCATTTACCCCTTGAGCTGGAGCACAATGCTTATTGGGTGATAAAGAAGCTGAACTTGGATATGCAGTGATCCGACATCTGTCGACTATTACAACTTAATGTACTTGATGAATTCAGAATGCAGACATATGAAAATTCTAAAGTCTATAAATAGAAGTTGAAAAAATGGCATGACAGAAGGATCCTACCAAGATAATTTGAATCGGGTCAGAGAGTTTTGTTATTCAATTCTAGGTTAAAGCTCTTCCCGGGAAAGCTTAAATCACATTGGTCAGGTCCATTTATGGTTTTAAGAACCATTGATCATGGCACAGTGGAAGTTTTGAATGAAAAGTCAAATGTGTTGAAATCGGCAAATTAAGCACAATCCATGTTTTGATGATTAACAACTCAATTTGAGATTGTTTTGGGTACTAATGTGGTTTGTTAAACTTGGTTAAAGGTTAAAAATTTAGAATTCAAAACCTGGCAGACCAAGTCGCAAAGCCAAGTCGACTTAGCCATTGACTTGAGTAAAGTCGCAGACCCAAGTCGACTACACTATCGACTTCAAATGATCAATTCCTTCCAACGTTGAAATTGGGATAAGAGACAGGTGAAGTCGCAATCCAAGTCGACTCCACATGCGACTTGAGTGAAGTCGCATCCCAAGTTGACTCCATATGCGACTTGAGTAAAGTTGGACCCCAAGTCGACCCAGGCATCCGACTTGACAACTGAAGACAAATACATTCCAGACAAGCAAATATTCATGAAATAATCATTCAAGATGGTATATCATATAAGGAAAAATCATTAGCTACATCTATGGACTGCAAAATCAGGAAAAGCAAATCATTCTAAGATCAAGGCCATGAAGACAAAGCTTTCAAGAGAAGATGAACACGCTAAGTTCCAAGTTTAAGCATTAAACTTCAAGGGTATTATTGGAAGAACAAGATATGAGATAAATAACAAGCAACCAGGATCACTTTCAAAGAAATCTAAGTTCCATCATGTGCATACAGAATGTAAAGTCGCACCCGAAGTTGACTTCACCAGCAACTTGGGTCAGGTCCAAGACCAAGTCGACCTGAAGTGGAACTTGAAGACATGTTGGAGACTGAAATCGCAACCAAAGTCGACTCTAGTCTGTGACTTGGGTTAAGTCGCATCCGAAGTCGACTCCACATGTGACTTGGGTCGCAACGGTCGAAAAAATTTGAACATTGGCGCATTAAATGCGCGTTAGAGAGAGCATTCATTGTGTTCACCTTCCGCCCTCTCAAAGCATTTAGTGATCTACACTAACTTCAAGTGAAGAACTTCGCTCCGACTTGCTGAAAGCTACATCGGTGATCAAATCATTCTCTCTACAAGTTCTTCCATGGGCTGAAACCTGCCTACACAACTTGTAAAGTGTAGTTTCTCTTATTTGATTCGTTATTTGTATTTGACACTTGGTTTGATATTGGAGATTGGAACCAAGCGAAAGCAAAGTAGCATTGTGACTTGAGTGTGACTCGTCACCTACTTATGTTGTGTTTTGTGCAAGCTCCCTAGAGCTGGAATCTAGAAGAGAGCTACTGCTCTAGTTGTATTTGACAATACATTAGTGGAACCCAAGTCACAACGGGTGTGAGCTTGGAAGAGTGAAGTGGGAAGGTTGCTCGAACCACTATAAAATTTGTGTCGACTATTGTGGCTTGTTTATTTGCTTTTATTGCTTTATTTCTCTCCATATTCTTTTCTTGTTTCATTAAGGGGATTAAACTAAACAGGTGGAAGTTTCTATTTAAGTGAAAATTTTAAAATACCCAATTCACCCTCCTCTCTTGGGTAATAGTCATAAACTCAGGACCAACAAGTGGTATTAGAGCAAGTCTTTGAGTTTAAACCAAAGAGATCTTATAAATGGCATCCTAACAAACTTTCACCTCTACATTTGTCAAAAGTCAATCATTCACAAAGCCACCTCTATTTGATGGGAGTAACTTCGGTTACTGGAAGTTGAGAATGAAACAATTAATCATGGTTACCGATATAGATTCTTGGATTGCTATCCAAGATGGTGTTGTGTTGTCCATTGATGAAAGAGCCTCCACATGGTCCGAGGAGAAAGTTAGAACCTTTGAAAGCAACGCAAAAGCCATGAACTCCCTTTTTGCGCATTAATGGCATCCGAATATGATAGGGCATCCTCATGCCAAACCGCCAAAGAGATATGGGATACACTTACATCTATTTATGAGGGAACTTCTCAAGTCCAAGGGACGAAAAGAAATATTTTGATCGAAGAGTTAGAAAGTTTTAAAATGCTCAAAACTGAAAATATTTTTGAAATGTTTGCTAGATTTGCTAAAATTACTAATGCCTTGAAAAGTCTTGGGAAAACTATTTCTGAATCTGAGCTGGTAATGAAGATTCTAAGAGCGCTACCCGAATCATGGACTCTCGATATCACGACCATTGAGGAAGCAAAGGACCTCAACATGCTACGACTTGAAGATCTCATAAGCTCGCTCATGTCACATGAGTTGATAAAGAAGAGAAACGATGAGCAACATAATGGCAAAAGAGCTATTGCTTTAAAAGTTGCAAGAGTTTCGGATGACTCCACCTCATCCTCTCAAAACGATGATAAGGAGATAGCGCTACTCACTAGACGATTCAGAAAATTCATAAGGCAAGAAAAGAACTTCAAGAGCTTTAAAGAAAGAAATTCAAAGGAGAAAAATAAGGAGGCTACAAAGTGCTTCCGGTGTGGTGGAGTGGGGCACATGCAAGCCCAATGCCCAACACCCGAAGAAAATAAAACAAGAAAACGAAGGAAAAAGAAGGATCGAGGCAAAAATAGAAAATTTCAAAAAGTTAAAGAAAGAGGCATGTACGTCAACAAGGAGACGTCTACAACTTTCAAATGAAGAAAATGAGGCTGCAAATTGCGCAAGGATTTGTTGCAAGGCTATAATGGAGGAAGATTTCAACCTATGCTTTGCAGCAACAGAAATCTTGGAGGATCAAATCACTTCAATAAATTGCACGAGTAGTAAAGAGGTAACCTCTAAGCCAAAATCTCTTTCTATTTTCTCTTCCACAAATGAATGTCTCAAATGTACTGAATTGGAAGAACTACAACTAGCTTATGATTCATTATATGAGGAAATAAAGAAGTTGGGAAACAAGTTCTCAATGAAGAAAAGACAATGTGATGCAGTAATTATTGTGAACGAAAAACTTGCAGAAAAAGTTGACCATTTAACAAATGAAAAGAACACTTTGATTAGTGAGGTGGAAAAACTTAAAAAGGAAAATGAATCATTAAATGAATCGCTTGCTAAGTTCTCTAATCCAGGAGAAAGCATTAAAATATTTTTGAAAATGACCGCCCAAAATAATAAAAGAGGACTTGGGTATTATACATTTGAGAAGGGAGAAAGTAGCAAGTCTAATGCTCCAAGGAGTTATAAAAACGAAGCAAAGTCCATTCATACTAAACTAAAAATAAACCATGTTGCTTGAACCAAAAGACCAACTTGGGAACCAACTACTACATGGATTTGCACTCCAAGACTCCCGGGAGCTTGTAATTTTTGTAACAAGATGGGGCACAAGGTATATCAATGTAAAATGAGAAAATTACATGACCTTGGTGCAAAATTGGTTTGGGTACCTAAGAGCATTAGATTTATGCCTTCAAGGGTAGATCAATGTAGATTCTAATGGTTAACTAACCCAAATGGTCCCATAAAATAGGTACCAAGAAGATAAGCTCCACTTGACCTTATTTTTGCAGGTTTGTCTTAAAGCAAAGGTCAACAATATGTGGTTTATAGATAGTGGCTGCTCAAGATATATGACGGGAGAAAAAGAATTGTTCCATAAGATCAAATCGTGTAGCGAAGGAATGGTTGCTTTTGGGAACAATGAAAAAGGTATAATCAAAGGTAAAGAAAATATTTATGGAAATTCCAATGCATGTATTGAGGATGCACTATTTGTTGAAGGACTCAAACACAACTTAATGAGTATTAGCCAATTATGTGATAAAGGTTATAAAGTTGTATTTGAATATTCTATATGCAATATATTTGATGATGATCACATAGTTTTTAGTAGCAAAAGACATGGAAATATATATTTAGTTTGTCTAGATGAACTTGATGAAAAATGTCTAATAGCCATAGAAAACGATCCATGGATATGACATAAAAGGCTTGGACACATAAATATGTCAAATATTAAAATATTGTGGAAAAAAGAGCCTAGTGGAAGGGTTACCAAAGCTTAAATATGACAAAGACAAGATTTGTAAGGTTTGTCAATTATACAAGCAACCCAAGATGTCATTTTCCACCAAAAAGGAAATTTCAATGACTAGGCCACTTGAACTATTGCATATGGATCTTTATGGGCCATCAGACATTTTAACCCTTTGTGGGAAAAAGTATGCATTTGTAATTGTTGATGATTTTTCAAGATTCACATGGATAATACTCGTAGCTAGCAAAGATGAAACATTTTCTATGTTTGTCACGTTCTCAAGTTTGGTGCAAAATGAAAAATAAAATATAATTATTTCTATTAGAAGTGATCATGGTGGTGAATTTGAAAATAAAAGATTCATAGAATTTTGCAATAAAAAAGGAATTCACCATACATTTTCTGCACCAAGAACCCCCACAAAATAGGGTAGTTGAAAGGAAAAACAGGATAATACAAGAAATTGCTAGAACTATGCTAAATGAGAGTAAATTATCCAAAAAATTTTGGGGTGAAGCTGTAAGTACAACATGTCATGTATTAAACCGAGTTACTATTAGAACAATCTTGAAAAAGACCCCATATGAACTATGGAAAAGAAGAAAACCAAACATGTCATATTTTCATGCTTTTGGATGTACTTGCTATGTGTTAAACAATAGAAAAACCAACTTGGGAAAATTAGATGCCAAAAGTGATGAGACAATTTTTCTTGGTTATTTATCAAATAGCAAAGCATATAGAGTCTTTAATAAGAAAAATAAAATAGTAGAGGAATCAATATATGTTGTCATTGATGAATTTAACCAAACTCTAAAAAGGGAGGATGAGTTGAGTGATGCAGATGAGGCATCAAGGAACCCAAAGGTGGAACAACAAGAGCAATAAGGAGAAGTTGAAGCAAACAAGAAAATTTCACGAAAGAAAGGGTAAGTGAAGGTAACAATTCTTACAAACCTCCAGCTGATTTAAAATTCAAAAATGATAATCCAATTGAGTAAGTTATTGATAATATCTATGAAGGAGTAAAAACTAGAAGGTCAAGACACAATATTTGTGGAGAATTCTCTTTTGTGTCGAAAATTGAACCAACATCCATTGATCGAGCTCTTAATGTTGAAAACTGGATCACCACAATGCAAGAAGAGCTAAATCGATTTCAAAGAAATAATGTATGATACGTAGTTCCTAGACCCAAAGATTGCACAGTTATTGATACCAAATGAGTTTTTATGAACAAATTAGATGAAAGTGGACTTGTAATGAGAAACAAAGACAGATTGGTAGTCAAACGATATTCCCAAGAAGAGGAAATTGATTTTGAAGAATCCTATGCTCCTGTGGCTAGATTAGAAGCCATACGTATCCTACTAGCATTTGCTTCTCACATGAACTTTAAATTGTTTCAAATGGATGTGAAAAGCGCATTTTTGAATAGATACTTGAATGAAGAAGTTTATGTTGAACAACCTCCGGAGTTTGTAGAAAAGGATCAATCAAAATATATTTTCAAATTAACCAAAGCATTGTATGGACTAAAACAGGCTCCACGAGCTTGGTATGAAAGGTTAAGTAAATTTTTGACTGATCATGACTTTCAAAGAAGAAAGGTTGATACAACATTATTCATCAAGTATAAGGATAAAAATATTTTAATCGTTCAAGTTTATGTTGATGATAAATATTTGTTGCTACTAATGAAACTCTGTGCCAAAAATTTTCTGAGATTATGTAGAGTGAATTTGAAATGAGTATGATAGTAGAATTGAACTTCTTCCTTGGGCTATAAATTAAGCAACTAGCGAAAGGTATCTTCATAAATCAGTCCAAATACGTCAAAGAAATGTTAAAGAAGTTCGGAATGCAAAATAGCAAAGGCGCAAATACATCAATGAGTTCAACTATCAAGATCGACAAGGATAAAAAGGGTAAATCTATTGAATAAAAATTGTATAGAAGCATGATAAGTTCTTTATTATATTTAACTACTTCTAGACCGGATATTTTGTTCAGTGTTTGCATGTGTTCTAGATTTCAATCATGTCCTAAAGAATCACATTTAATTGCTGTAAAAAGAATTTTTAGATATTTGATAAATACCACAAATTTAGGACTATGGTATCCAAATGGGTCAACATTTGATCTAATCGGCTACTCAAATGCGGATTTTACCAATTACAAAGTAGATAGAAAAAGTACTAGTACATGTCAGTTTCTTGGAAACATGTTGATTTCATGATTTTCAAGAAAATCGACTAGTGTTGCTCTATTTACCACGGAAGCCGAATACATAGCCGTCGGGAGCTGTTGTGCCCAATTACTTTGGATGAAACAACAACTTAAGGATTATAGTATTGATTATTATGATATTCCAATTATATGTGATAACACAAGTGCAATTTGTTTGACCAAGAATCCTGTGTTGCATTCTAGAACATAGCATATAGATGTGAGACATTTTTTATTCGCGAACATGTTGAAAATCATGACATTTATTTAAAATATGTTAAAACTGAGGACCAAATTGCAGACATTTTCACCAAACCATTAGCAAAGGAACCATTTTATAAAATTAAGAATGATATGGATATGATTGAATTTGATTAGAAGCATAATATGATAGGGGGACTATATTAGAAAAACCGGGTCGGGAGAGCCAAGTCGACTTCGGACAGGGCCAAGTCGACTCCACATGCAGCGAAGTCGACTTCGGTTAGGGCAAGTCAACTTTAGCGCGCGATGGCTCATCTTCCCATGTGACAGCTCCTTTTCCTTTTCCTTCTTTTCTTCTTCTTCATTTCTTCTCCTCCTTCTCCAGCTCCCCGTTCCCTATTTTTTCTCCCTTTCCAGTCGCCATTGCTCTCTCTCTCTCTCTCCGGTTTTTCTCTCCAAGTTCATCTCCATTTTCTCACTGTCTATGTGCCTCTCTCTCTCTCTTTCTTTCTCCTTTGTCGTCTTCCTTTTCTCTCTCTTTCTCTCCTCACTATCTTCTCTCTTCATCGCTGTCAGTAGGTCGCCGACAGTCGGCCAGTCGGTCGCCATCACCTCCGACAGTCATTTCCTGTCGCCACTCGTGCTTACAGCCATTCCTTGCTCTCTCGTTCTCTGTTCTCCTCTTAAAGTCCCAAAATTCCTTGCTCCTATTAGCTCTCCAAACTGCCCTCTCTCAAGTCCCACTTCAAACTGATCCTATGACACTTAAAGCAGTCACTAAACCTTCTAAATTAGTCGTATCCAGACCATCTCGATCAACACTGGCGAGGGGGTGCCCCACCGACAGCAAACTCCATCAAAAGGGGTTTGGGAGGAAGCCTCTGCATCTGCGAGATGCCGTGCGCGGTTCTATGAGGCCAATCCGTCGTCATCCGCACCTCACCAAACAATTTCTAAGTCTGGTTCAAGCAACAAGACATTATCGGCTGCCAATAGGCAGAGTACACCTAAGCAAAAGGGACAGGTGTTAAAGATGCCGATGACATATTTTAGAACCGAGAGGGAACACAGCAGGTTCTATAAGAGTTTCTACGATCGTAAGCTTTTTGTCCCTAAAATCATTGATTTCAAGCTTCTGCGTGACTATGAATTCAAAATTGAGGAGTTATTGGACTTTAAAGGATGGACAGGGCTATTGAAAGCCAATAATAGGGTATACTCTGATCTAACCAGAATTTTCTACTATCTATGGGATCAGGAGTATTACCTAACGTTTGTAAAAGGAAAGAAAATAAATTTGGGGATTGGGAATACAAATCACAGAGAAAGTGCAATTCACCGAATCGCACACATACTAGATGTTCCCGAGGCAGATGAAAGTATTCCTGAAGGGTTGTCACTTCCACAAATGTACAACCAGTTGACGAAGAGCAACAAATTACATGGATTTATCTCCCAGACTAAGGGTTCTACAGCTTTTGATTGCTCATTACATTTACCCAAAGGGAGGAGGCCGAAACAAATTGAACCCACAAGAGGCCGAAATATTATGGAAAGTGGATAATCGGGTAAAGGTCAACTTGCCCGCTCTACTATCGGAAACGTTGGCATCAAAGAAAGATAATCCACGAGGCGTGCTACCCTATGGGACGTGGATCACCAGGATCATGCACTATTTTGGTGTCGACTTATATGAGGAGTCGTTTGAAGTCTTGAAGCCTACAAATGCCATAAAAAGGGCTTTATTGACTCGGATGACGATAAATTTGGAGGAATTCAGGCCAGAAAGGATTAGGGAAAGGATGGGACTAGCCCAACCTGAAGCGGAGGATGCTCATCCTGAGGGGGAGCAGCCACCTCCATCCCCGCAGCAGGACGCAACTCCGTCTCCACCACTAGCAGTACTAGCAGAGCCCGTATCGCCACAGTCACATGGCTCGTGCTCTCCGAGAGGATCACAGATTCCCGATCCCCGTCCACACTCATCGACCTGGGCTACCTCTGTCAATGCTATAAGGGAACACCTTGAGCAAATGGAAGACCGACTCATGTCACAGTTGGTCGGGCTTCACACGACAATGATAGAGATGCACACTAGCCAGGACAAGATGGATTGTGAACTGCGCACAATCAAGTACAGGCTTGCGTCGGGGAGCAGTCGAGGTCGTCCGGTGCCAAGTCTGCCTGATATTGATCCATACTTCAGCAAATCCGCGAGAGCTGAACTCAATTTGAAATTGTTTTGGGTACTAATGTGGTTTGTTAAACTTGGTTAAAGGCTAAAAACTTAGAATTTAGAACCTGGCAGGCCAAGTCGCAAAGCTAAGTCGACTTAGCCATCGACTTGAGTGAAGTCGCAGACCCAAGTCGACACCACTATTGACTTCAGATGATCAATTCCTTCCATCATTGAAATTGGGGTAAGAGATAGGTGACTTGAGTGAAGTCGCATTGCTAAGTCGACTCCATATGCGACTTGAGAGAAGTTAGACTCCAGGTCGACCCAGACATTGGACTTGACGGCTGAAGTCAAATATAGTCCAGACAAGCAAATATTCATGAAATAATCATTCAAGATGGTATATCATTCAAGGGAAAATCATTAGCTACATCTATGGACTGCAAAATCAGGAAAAACAAATCATTCTAAGATCAAGGCCATGAAGACAAAGCTTTCAAGAGAAGACGAACATATCAAGTTCCAAGTTTAAGCATTTAAGATCAAGGGTATTATTGGAAGAACAAGATATGAGATGAATAACAAGCAACCAGGATCACTTTCAAAGAAATCTAAGTTCCATCATGTGTATACAGAAAGTGAAGTCGCACCCGAAGTCAACTTCACCTGCGACTTGGGTCAGGTCCAAGACCAAGTCGACCTAAAGTGGAACTTGAAGACATGTTGGACACTGAAGTCGTATCCGAAGTCGACTCCACATGCGACTTAGGTCGCAACGGTCGGAAAAATTCGAACGTTGGCGCATTAAATGCATGCCACCTACCTCCAAACATTCGAATTTACTCCACCATTATAAAAGAGCACTCAAGAGGATATGCTAGAGGTTAGAGAGACCATTCATTGTGTTCACCTTCCACCCTCTCAAAGCATTTAGTGATCTATACCAACTTCAAGTGTAGAACTTCGCTCAAACTTGCTGAAAGCTACATCGTTGATCAAATCATTCTCTCTACAAGTTTTTCCAGGAGATAAAACTTGCCTACACAACTTGTAAAGTATAGTTTCTCTTATTTGATTCGTTATTTGTATTTGACACTTGGTTTGATATTGGAGATTGGAACCAAGTGAAAGCAAAGTAGTGTTGTGACTTGAGTATGACTCGTCACCTCATTATGCTGTGTTTTGTGCAAGCCCCCTAGAGTTGGAATCTAGAAAAGAGTTGTTACTCTAATTGTATTTGACAATACATTAGTGGAACCCAAGTCACAACAGATATGAGCTTGGAAGAGTGGAGTAGGGCGTTGGTCTCGAGTTAATGGCTTAACCCAAGAGGGGAGGGATGAATTGTGTTTTTAAAATTCTTTTAAATAATCTTGAATACAGTCCCAGTTACGATCTAGCCCCTTGAAGAAAATAAAACAGAGATTTAAGAGCAGCAAACAAAACACACAAATTATAGTGGTTCGGGACAACCTTCCCTACTCCACTCCTCCGAGGTCACACCGTTGTGACTTGAGTTCCACTAAGTATTTCACCAAATACAACAGAGCCTCTGCTCTCTTCTAGATTCACAGCTCTAGGGGGCTTAAAACAAACTTAACACAAGTAGGTGATGAGTAATACTCCAATCACACACTACTTTGCTTACACTTGATCTTAATTGCTGAAACTAAATCAAGTTCAATACAACAAGAAAAGGAATAAAGAAAGTTTCTACACGTTACTGTTGTATAGAGGCAGATTTAGCGCAGAAAAGAACTTGTGAAGAAGACTGAATGGTTCAGCAAGTAGCTCTTGGCAGGTTGAATGCAAAGTTCTTCTTCTGGATGTTGTCTTGATCAATTAATGCTCTTAGAAATGGAAGTTGTGCTCAATCAATGAAGTTTCAGCTACCCTCCACGTCTGTCTTGAATACCTTTTATAAATGACGAGGGTATTCAAACGTTTGGAAGTAGGTGGTGTGCATTTAATGCTCCAACGTTCAAAAAATTTTTGACCGTTGCGACCCAAGTCGCAGGTGGAGTTGACTTCGGGTGCGACTTCACCCAAGTCGCAGATGGAGTCAACTTTAGGTGCGACTTCGGTTTTCAGCAAGCTCCTCAAGTTCCTCCTCAGGTCGACTTGGTCTTGAACTTGACCCAAGTCACAGGTGAAGTTGACTTTGGGTGCGACTTCACTTTCTGTGCTTGCTTGACTAACTTGAAATCCTTGGAGATGACTTCTGTTACTTGATTTTCTTCTCATTAATTGTTCTTCCACTGATTTCTTTCACTTGGAGCTTTGTATGATCATCCTAGCTTGAAATTTTTTAGCTCCGTGTCTTGAAGTCTTAAATGCTTGAATTTTGGAGTTCATGGAGATGTCCAAATAATTATTCATCAATCTAGATTGGGTTGTTCATGTAAAACTGCTTGTTTTGGTCTTGATTTATGTTCATTTGATCCAAGTCGAATGTTTAGGTCGACTTGGGTTCCAACTTCACTCAAGTCGTAAGTCAAGTTGACTTGGGTATGCGACTTCACTTTTCAAATTCTGTGCTGGCAGTTGAAGTCGACACTGGAGTCGACTTGGTCTGCGACTTCGGCATCTCTTGCTCCTCATTTTCAGCACTAGACATAAAAACACATTTGAAGTCGATGCTGGAGTCGACTTGGGTATCTACTTGACCTAAGTCGATGCTTCAGTCGACTTGAGAATCGACTTGACCTGTTAGACTTCATATTCTTCATTCTTTATATCCTTTAAATATTTCACAAACATGTTAGTAGCCAAAACTTACTCAAATTGAGTTGTTAATCATCAAAAATTAGATTTTGCTATTTTGCCATTAATTCCAACATAGGGAAGGTTGCCCGAACCACGATAAAATCTTTGTCTACCACTGTGGCTTGTTTATTTGCTTTTATTGCTTTATTTCTCTCCATATTCTTTGCTTGTTTCATTAAGGGGATTAAACTAAATAGGAGAAAAGTTTTTGTTTAAGTGAAAATTTTAAAATACCCAATTCACCCCTCCGCTTTTGGGTAATAGTCATAAACTCGAGACTAACAAAATGACAGTTTTATAGTTAATGGACAAAGAATGAAACACTATCTGGGGGAAATTTTCAATCGTGATAAGAAGACCATGGTGCTGAAAGACTTGTCTAAGGATGGAACGTCGGGCTGAGGATGTTAAACTTAGTGCTGAATGGGAGGCAACCCATTATCCTTTTTTATTTTTGATCCAAGGCATAAATTCATGATCTATTATTTATGTCTTGAAGTTGGCTGCCCTGAGAAGATCCTTTATTTTGCGAGTATACATGATGACGGAAGTTTGACTTTGCCCTTAGTCGACTTTCATTGATTTGGTTAGGTGATTTTGAAATTTTTAGTGAAATTATAAACCACATCAATTTGGAGTAGCAAAGAACTTCTATAATCTCAACTTAGTTATTTCAAGGGGGCATCTAATGGATTCAAGGCAGTCAAAGGTGGGACCAGTAAGCAATTGGTTTGATGATATGAATTGGACCCTGATTTCAACAATCTCAAATTTAGCTATATTGATTGACCCCTAACTACCAATCTCATAATTGAAGCGGGATAAGGAATTTGAATTCAAACTAGTCAATTACCTTACAAGGTTGTGAATGCACATTTAAATATTTAAAAGTAGGGTGTTGTGGTCCTAATTGCAGAATTGAAATTGATTTAAAGTTCCATTGAGCTATTATGGAGTCATTTATATAAGGAAAATTCAATTCAAGGAGTGTTAGCAAGCTCAAGATGGAAATTGGATCATTATCCAAGTAATGGGGGAAAGGCATTCTTGTCTAAGTGATTGAAACAATTCAGCGCAGATAGTTGGGGTTCTGGCTTCAAAATTTTGGAGCTCTGGCGTCAAAAATCTTCTGCAATGGAAAAGCAAGCAATTGGCGACCAGAGAGTTGGCACTCTGACACCAACAATCCTGGTGCCGCGGTGTTAGAATGGTCCACGAGCGGTCCGGTCGTGCTGGTAGCCTAAAACCCTAAATCCAGCTTCCCATTTCTCATTTCTCCTCAAACTGGCACCCCTTATACCTAAAACCCCCATTAAAACCCTGAAAATCTAACATCGTTCCTCTTCAATCTCCATCAAATCCCCTTCTCTCACCCACCAATCTCTTCATCATCTTCTCCTTCTCCATTCCATCTCTCTTTTCCTCCATCTCATCTTCTTCCATTTCTCACTTGATCCCTAAATCTCCATATTTTCTCTTTTCTAAGTTTCTTCCCCTTGCCTTACTTCTCTTCCATTTCCATCTCTTTTCCTCTCATCCTTCCCATTTTTCCCTCTCCTTTCTCCCCCTTTCTCCTCTCCTTGTCCGGCAGCGTTCGTCAGTTCTGACTACCAATGGTCATGATAGCTTGACTTTGATCTGATGTTGAACCTCTCTTGCCTTAATCCCAACTATTTTGAGCATGTATTGGTTGGGTTTGCTTGGAATTGCTTTTATGTGGATTGGTTGACTTCAAAAAGGTGAATGCGGGATGAAAGTTAAAAGTGTGTGAGTAGGGATTGTTGTTTCAATTAATGTATTAGCAAGGGCTTTTTTAACCTCCGTTTGGATAAAGCATTGAGTAGTGGCTGCTTGATTTGTGAGAGAGATAGTTTGGGCAATCTAATTAGTATTTTGATTGGGTTGAGGTGCCCTTCGAAGGGAGACATTTGGGTACAATTTTCACTTGCAAGTTCAATTAGCAATTGTTTATTCTCATTAGGTATATTGCGAGCTATCATGGCTTCCTCATCATCTAAAAGGAAGAAAACTGTTGAGCTTGCAGACTATGATGCCAACAAATTTATATCCGCCCAAGCATATCAAAGATACACCACTGCATTGTCCAGAAGGTCTCTTATATCAGAGTGTGGTGTGAATATAACTCCCTTGAGTGATTCATTGATTAATTCCATAAATCAACGTCGATGGCAAATTGTCATTGCCCAGCCCCAACCGGCTATCATCCCAGTTGTGAAGGAATTCTACGGCAACGCTGTTGAGAATGATCAGGGTCGCGTTAAAGTGCATCGCAAGGTTGTCTCTTTTCATGCACAGGCCATCAATACCCTCTATGGTTTATTTACTATTGAATACCCTGATGAATATGAGCAGATTGTGGACATGACAGGCCACAATTTGGCTCAACTTACCTATCTGTTTTGCGAGCATCCACTGGTATGGAAGACCACTAATAATCATGTGCTCTCATTTAAGAGAAGCGATCTAACTCTTGCAAACAAGTTGCTATTTTACTTCATTTCAACCTGCCTCATGCCATTTACTCATGTCAGTGAAGTTACGCTCGATCGAGCCATTCTCCTCTACGCCATCTTTATGGGCAAGTCCATCGATGTGGGACAATTCTTATTCAACCAAATATGTACTAATGCATGGGCTACTCAGGGGAGCTACTGGTTTCCATCCCTCATGACTAGCTTATGCAAGAAAGTAGGAGTCAGATGGAACCCTACTGAAGAAGTTTTAAATTGCCAAGCAATTCTCAATGACAACTTCCTTAGCAAGCATCATCGAGATCCTCTAGCAGAAGGCATGACACCATCATTTTAGCTTGCTCCTCCCCCAACTAGACCATCATCCTAGCCAGCTTCTTCCTCATCTCATTGCCTCCCTATTGACATGAATGCGAAGCTCAAAAAATTGGAAATCTTACTTGCAACGCGAACACGCTACTCTTACAAGTCTACTCCAGCAACAAAAGCTTATTTGAGAAGACTCGCCGATCATTAAGCCTTGGATGCTAGTGCCATGCCTCCATTTCCCTCTACACCACCGGAGTTCCAACCACTCCTTGGAGAGCATGAGTAGCCCGAGCACAATGAGGATAGTGGAGACAACGAAGAGGAGACCTCGCTGCACATCTCGACGATTAGAGGAGTTCCTTGTTCCGTTTTCCTTTTTTCTTGTTGTTTTCTTTTTCTTTTTCAAGAATTGAGGACAATGCATCCCTCAAGTTTGGGGGACGCCTTGTTCTTATTCATTCCCATTTGCATTTGTATAAATCTAGCTGATATTAATCATTACTAGTAGCCCATCTTGATGAATGCTTGTAGTGAAAAAGAAAACCATTAAGTGAAAGAGAATGCATGAAAATTTGAAAATTTCTTACCCTGGATATGTATTAAATGAACTTTAATGTGATGAAAATTTATGAATTTACAAGCAGCATGTGAACGTATAAGCTAGCCAAGTAGTGGAATTTGCAGTTTTATTCATGCTGGTATGTTCAATTGAAGTGATAAAGGCAACTTTTTGTGTAAATTGCATGCTGGGGCCTAATCATGCATGAATACGAGTTTTGCTGCACATATTTGTTGGACCTATATATAGATATTTTTTTGGTTTTCAACCCTTGAATTCATTGTCTTAATAGTTCGTAGCGTTAGTTTATCTATTTTTTGAGGACGAGGGTTGAGTTTTATGTATATATAGTATAATGGTTAGTTTAGATCGCCCCTACCAAAAGTTTGCGTAAGTAATTAAGGAGAGGGACCAACCCGAGCTGAGTAACCAAGACTTGACATCTACAAATGACAAGATTCACATAAAAAGGTAAGAGAGAGTCACAGTAATAACATTTTTTAAGAAAATTCTCCCCCAGATACCCTAAAATATGGTGAGGGGAGCTAAAAAAGAAACTCTCCAAATATCCTGAAATATGATGAGGAGAGTTCAAGTAATAAGTTTGGGGAGTACATGTGCAATTTTGTTGACTTTAGGCCTATGTGAGCAGATGAATTGATGTTATGTTTTGGTGAGATAGTGATTCATTGAAGCTTGTTCATCTATGCCTTTTACACTCATCCTATAAAGCCCTTTTTATCAAAAGAATTGTTAGCATAATTGATCAACAGATCTTGATTATTTTGGATCGTATTTGCATGTACTTGTTAGGTCAAACTGATAATGCATACCTTGGCATGAGGCTAGTGAGTTTTCATGAATCATTTCACTTAAAGTTATCTTTGGCATTGCACAGTAGAGAGATGAGGCTGCATTACTAATGATTATATTGGGCTTAATCGATTCATATTAGTGAATGACATTTGTATGGTTTCTATGTATTGCTCGAGGATTAGCAACATTTAAATTTAGGGAAGTGATAACTCCACAAAGATAGAGTTATCATTGCCTAATTTTGCACTTATTTTCAACATTAGTTGATAAATAATGCATAGATTTCCATGAAAATTGCATTAGTTGCATTAGTTGCATTCTTTTGTTTAGTTTTCTCAATTTGCACATTTTGAACATAATTTGAATCATTTAGGGCATCTTAGTTGCATTCATTCAATTAGGAGTACATTTACTTGTTTTAATCTTTTTCGTAGGAATAAGGAAAGTGACATTTACAAACTCAAAGAGGGATGGTAGTAAGTAGATGTTGAAGAGAGTCGAGTTTTAGCTTTGCTGAGTGAGAGAACTTGCGCCTCGACGCTAATTCTTTGAAGCCTAGACGCCAATAACCGACGTACCGGAAGCTGCAGGAGAGTTCATGGCGGTGGCACCTTCTAGAAAATTGGTGCTGCAGCACCACTTCCACACGTGTTGATTCTCCATGACTGAGGGGTATGAATATGTCACTTATGGTTTGAGAGAGAGAGTTGAGGGCTCGTGGGAGTAGCCAAAAAGGAAGAAAAAGAAGGAACTTCAAGCCAAGGGAGATTTTAAAGTAAAGATTTAGCTTGAGTGGTGGAAACCAGTAAGTTTTATCTCCTCTTTTAGTTTCTTTGCATATTTTTGTTGTTCTTCTTTGCTGGAATGTACCTAAATATTGTTGTTATGGGATTTGATTGCATGTTTTTGGGCTAAAACTCTGAGTGTTGGGAGATTGAGATGACTCGACTCATAAATTATGTTGATTTGGTTCTTTTTTATGCAAATATTAATATTTAGCTGCTGAGAACTTGTGTTGTGTGGATTTACCTTTATATGTGATATTTAATGCTTTTTACAAACTTAGCCGCATTATAAGATGATTTATTATCTGGAATCATGCTTGAAAAAGTGGATTTGGGTGAGATTCACTTGTAAAGCGCAAGATTTCAACATAACTATTGCCAAATGTTAAAATGGATATGAATATACCGTTTAACCCTGTGTAATTATGAATAGATTATGAGCTAATTGATCTCGTTATACTTCTTTGCATGGGAATATTGCAATAGGATGAGGTGAGATTAGGTTTATACACGTTGGGAGGCGTATATATATATACATGAACCTAGGTTGGCAAATCTCTACATAACTAAGTGAATTAGAAGCAAATTAATATAGTTTATAGTCAAGGATTCACGATTTCCCATATGCCATAATTAACTTTGAGAATCCTACTTCGTTTCTGCACTACCTGAGCCCTTGACTCATTTAATTTTCAGTCTAATATTTAATTTTCCACTCAATTAACCATTTAAACCCTCTACCCACCTAAGGCAATTGGATTTTGAGATATAATTAATTTAACCTAGTCCTTGTGAGAATGATACTCAATTCATCTTATATTACTTGCATGACACATATACTTGGGTTAAACGAGCAATTGAATTTGACATATACACAGCTCGTCACTACTCTATTAAAGAAAAGACTATTCACTAATGAAAGAAATAATCAATCATTTTTTCTCAAAGACAACAAATTATCTCACACTTAAAATCTTGTATCAATAGTCTTATCCTCTTTTCTTTGTGATCTAAAGTCATAGATGATATTCACATATATATTGATATATATAGGTCTCACTTACATGCGTTCACAAATGCAACCCTGTGATCAATCTCAGACACATACACTAAACAAAGCTATAGACATAACTAATTTTCCAAATACAAGACATACACTAAATACTGGGCAATTTGATGCCATGGAATCATACGATATATGTCCATTAATTTTTCAATAAGCATGTTTTGATGAGTATTCATATTACATCGTCTCAATTGATATTACATTCAGACTTCTAAGACATTTTTACAATATACTAACAACATTCTACACATTCTTACAAACTTTTACTAACAATATTCTATAATCACACTACCAAATAATCATATTTTTCTTTCTCTCCCAACTAGTGGGCGGTCCTATAGAAATTGGGAAGAATAATGCCACCAAATCAAAAGCCAAAGTTGCTGCGGAAAAGTTAACAAAATTACTGTGAGCGTGAGTTGAAACCAGGTCTCGCCCTTTGCAATATGCATTTGAATTCTATAGATGATCATGTTTTGAATAATATATTTGTCAATAAATGATTGGATTAATTTATTTAATTTTTATTTGACGCAATCACCTAAACATTTGATTTATATCTTTTTAAATTCAAAAATGAAACTTATATTAAAATTTTTTTGTGTATATATATATATGTAAAAGGCCACTCTTCAATGTATTGACACATCCAAATATTTTGGTGTTATTTCCAACATTATCTCTCCTTGAAGATTGATTCAAATCCACTCTATATTTCAAATTACTTGTTTAATTGAAAAATTAAGTTTGATACAAACCAAATATCCACATAGCCCATAGAATAAAGCTATAAAATAATGTAACATAATTTTTAATATATATTAATTTTAAAGTTTTTAATTCAACATTTTTACCATTTAAAATTAATTTTATATGAATTGATATTTCAATAAAGTATTATGATTTTCTAATGTATATACAAATTAATAGATATATTTTTTCATTATTTATTCTTATATATTCTTCAATGGCATAGCTTACCTGAGATTTTGATTGAAATCATGTTTTGGCACACTAATAAAAATTGATGTTAAATAAAATGAAGGGATGAATTCATTTAACCATCAAAGAGTACTAAAATAGCATGAGACAAAAATGTTTGAGTGGCATGACTATTACAGTGTGGCTCATAAATTAAATAAGTTATTTGCAAAAATAATTTTGTAAGTTTGCCTATTATGTTTTTAACTTATGGTTTTGATATTTGCATATATAACCCTCTAACAATTGATATCATGAATAAATAATTTTGTGAGTGTGCATTCTCCATATCAAATACATCTATATTATACCAATTTTCATTTATATTAAAAATTTTATAGGTTTATTGTCCACTTGACTATCATTCTCGAAATTCAATTAAGCTCAGAAGGTTATTTTTGAACAATATCAAAAGTTAAAGGGTTATATCCATAACTATCATCATCATGAGGTTAAAATTATAAATAGGCAAACTTTGATAGTGATTTTTGTAAATAAGAGTACATTAAACAATTTGGTAACATGGGTACTTTTGACTTTCCAAAATAATTGAATGACAGACTGTTGGAAACATGTGGAAAATAAGCCAAGTCTATGTTTTGATTATTAACAAATCAATTTGAGTATGTTTTGGTTACTAACATGTTTGTGAAGATGATTAAAGGATATAAAAATGAAAAAAATGAAGCAGGACAAGTCAAGTCGATTTCTAAGTCGACTCAGGCATCGACTTAGGCCAAGTCGATCCCCAAGTCGACTCCAGCAGCGACTTCAAAACGTCATTTTCGTCCAGCGTTGAAATCGAGGAGTAAAGCTACCGAAGTCGCAAACGAAGTCGACTTCGCATGTGACTTGGGTGAAATTCCAGACCAAGTCGACTCCAGCATCGACTTCAAACGTGATTTTCTGTCCAAAGTTGAAATTGGGGACGAGAGTTGCCGAAGTCCCAGACCAAGTCGACTCCACATGCGACTTGGGTGAAGTCCCAGTCCAAGTCGACTCCAACTTCGACTTCAGACTGACAGCACGCATTTTGAAGAGCTAAGTCGCAAACCAAGTCGACTCAATGCTCGGCTTGAATAAAATTGAAGACCAAGTAGACTCATATATTCGACTTAGGCCAAATGAAGATCAAATCAAGTCCAAAGCAAACAAAGTTGCATGTATTCATCATGAAAAATCAAGATCACACACTTCATGTACTCCAAGATTCAAGAATTCAAAGTTTACAAGTCACGAAGCTAAAGGACATCAGGCTAGGATGAATATACTGAGTTTCAAATGACATAAACAAGGAAAGTACATTAATTTGAAGAAATTTAAGGGCCAAAGTCATCTCCAAGGATTTCAAGTTCATCAAGCAAGCTAAGGAAGTGAAGTCGCACCCGAAGTTAACTTCACCTGCGACTTGGGTCAAGTCCAGGACCAATTAGACCCGAGGAAGAACTTGAATAGCCTGAGCATAGCTGAAGTCGCACCCGAAGTCGACTCTATCTGTGACTTGGGTGAAGTCTCACCCTAAGTCGACTCCACCCGTGACTTGGGTCGCAACGGTCGAAAATTTTTTGAACGTCGGCACATTAAATGCGCGCCACCTACTTCCAAACATTTGGATTCCCTCGCCATTTATATAAGGCATTCAATATGAACGTGGAGGGTAGCTGAAACATCATTGATTGAGCACAACTCTCATCTCTAAGAGCACTAAGTGATCAAGCCAACATCTAGAAGGAGAACCTTGCTTTCAAACTGCCAAGAGTTGCTCGTTGAATCTTTCAGACTGCTTTACAAGTTCTTCTCTACGCCAAATCTACCTCTACACACCAGTAACATGTAGAAACTTTCTTTTATTCTTTCTTGTTGTATTGAACTTGATTTAGTTTTGGTAACTAAGATCAAGTGTAAGCAAAGTAGTATTTTTCTGGAGTGAAACTCGTCACCTACTTGTGCTGTGAGTTGTTGATGCCTCCTAGAGCTGGAATCTAGAAGAGAGCAGTGACTCTAGTTGTATTTGTGAAATACATAGTGGAACCCAAGTCACAAGAGGTGTGAGCTTGGAAGAGTGGAGTAGGGAAGGTTGTCTGAACCACTATAAATCTTGTCCATTGATTTATTTCAGCTCTTATTATCTTATTGCTTTCCTTTTATTTCATTATAGGGGATTAAACTAAACTAGGGTAAAATTTTTGTTTAAAGTTGAAAAATTTTAATTACCCAATTCACCCCTCCCCTCTTGGGTATTTGCCATTAACTCGGGACCAACAAATGGTATCAGAGCAGGTCTTTGAGTTTTACCAAAGAGATCTTTTGATATGGCATCCCAATCTACTTTCGTTCCTGCATTTTCCGAAGGCCAATCTTTTACTAGGCCACCATTGTTTGATGGGAACAATTTTGGCTATTGGAAGCTACGTATGAAACGACTCATCATGGCTACAGATATGGACTCTTGGATTGCAATCCAAGATGGTGTAACTTTGCCTACTGATGAAAGAGCTTCCAAATAGACCGATGAGGAAGAAAAAACTGTTAAGAGCAACGCTAAAGCTATGAATTCACTGTTTTGTGCTCTTACCGCTTCTGAATATGATAGAGTATCCTCTTGTTTGATCGCCAAAAAAATATGGGATACACTACCATCTATCTATGAAGGAACTTCTCAAGTCCAAGGGACAAGAAGAAATATTTTGATTGGAGAATTGGAAAGCTTTAAAATGTTAGAAACAAAAAATATTTCTGAAATATTTGCAAGATTCTCTAAAATTACTAATGCTTTGAAAGGTCTTGGAAAAGCTATATCCGAATCTAAACAGGTCATGAAGATCATAAGAGTTCTACCGGAATCTTGGACTTCAAAGATTACTACAATAGAAGAAGCCAAGAATCTAAACACGTTGAAGCTAGAAGACCTTATTAGCTCATTAATGTCACATGAGCTAATCAAGAAAAGAAATGAAGATCACCACAAAAGAAAGAGATCAATTGCACTAAAAGTCACTCATAACTCGGATGAGTCCACCTCCTCATCTCACAACGATGATGAAGACAATGCTCTATTAACTCGCAAATTTCGAAAGTTCGTAAGGAAAGAAAAGAATTTCAAAGATTTCAAAGAAAGACCTCGAAAAGAGAAAAAGGAGGTTACAAAGTGTTATAGATGCGGCGGTATGGGACATATGCAAGCTCAATGTCCTACACCGGAAGAAAGATCAAAGGATCATCATGAGAAGAATGAAAGATATGAAAGTCAAAAATTCCAAAAGCCTAAAGGAAGAGAAATTTACGTGAATGAAAAAACTTCATCAACAAGTAGCTCCTCAACCGATGATTTTGAAGCAGCAAATTGCGCAAGAATATGTTGCATGGCGTGGATTGAGCAAGAAGAAACTTTGAACACAACGGAAGTTTTGGAAGAACAAACCACCTCAACAAAATGTACAAGTAATGAAGAGGTAACTTCCAAATTTTGCTATTCTCAATCTACTCATTCTTCTATTCAAGAATGTCTCAAATGTGCTGAATTAGAGGAATTACAACATGAATATGATTCATTATATGAGAAAATAAAAAAACTAGGAAACAAGTTATCATTAAAAAGACAACAATGTAATTCCATTATTATTGTAAATAGAAAACTAGCAGAAAGAACAACAAAACTGAAAGAAGAAAATGAACTGCTATTGAAATAAAGTGGAAAAATTGAAAAAGGAAAATGAATCCTTAAATGAATTATTAACTAAGTTCTCTAATCCAGGAGAAAGTGTGAAAAATATTTCTGAACATGACCTCTCAAAACAATAGAAGAGGTCTTGGATATTCCACATTTGAGCAAGGAGAAAGTAACAAGTCAAATGTACCAAAACCTTAGAAAAATCAAGTTAAAGCTGCACCTATTTACAAACCAAAAGGGAAATAAGTTGTTTGGACTAGAAGGCCAACATTTGAACCACTACATACTTGGAGGCCTACTCCTAGATTACCAATGGATTGCAACTTTTGCAATAAGATGGGTCACAAAATTTATAAATGCAACTTTAAGAAAATGTATGACCATGGGGCAAAATTAGTTTGGGTTCTAAGAAACACAAGATTTGGGCTTTCAAGAATAGAACAACAAAGATTAAATCAGTTTACTAACTCAAATGGACCCATAAAATGGGTACTAAAGAGATAAGCTTTATTTGCTCATTTTTCAGGTATGTTTCAAGGCAAAGGCAAGCAATGTTTAGTTCATGGATAGTGATTGCTCAAGGCATATGACTGGAGAAAGAAGTTTATTTCATAAACTCAAGTCTTGCAACGATAGAATTGTTGCCTTTGGAAATAATGAGAAAGGTAAAGGAAACATTTATAGTATTTCAAATGCATGTATGGAGGATGTGTTATTTGTTGAAGGACTCAAGCACAATCTAGTGAGTATTAGCCAATTATGTAACAAAGGATACAAGGTTGTGTTTGAATCATCTATATGCAATGTATTTGGTGGAGAACATATCATGTTTAGCAGAAAAAGACATGAAAATGTATATTTTGTTTCACTTGATGAACTAGATGGTCAATGTCTAATGGTCATTGACAATGATCCATGGGTTTGGCATAAAAGGCTTGGGCATGTAAACATGTCAAACATCAAGACCTTATGGAAAAAGAGTTTGGTAGAAGGATTGCCAAAATTGAAATATGACAATTTGTAAGGCATGTCAACTATCAAAACAACCTAAAATGTCTTTCTCTACCAAAAAGGAGATTTTCACCACTAGACCACTTGAATTGCTACACATGAATATATATGGGTCTTCCGACATTTTAACCATTGGTGGAAAGAAGTATGTGTTTGTAATAGTTGATGATTTTTCAAGATTCACATGGGTAATTCTCTTAGCTAGCAAAGATGAGGCTTTCTCTATGTTTACAACTTTTGTAAACTTGGTGCAAAATTAAAAACAAAGTACTATTATGACCATTAGAAGTGATCATGGTGGTGAGTTTGAAAATAAATGATTCATAGAATTATGTAATGAAAAAAAATTCACCACACATTTTCTGCACCAAGAACTCCACAAGAAAATGGAGTGGTTGAAAGGAAAAATATAACCATATAAGAGATGGGTAAAAAAATGCTAAATGAGAGTAAATTATCCAAGAAATTTTAGGGTGAAGCTGTAAGTACATCTTGTCATGTGTTAAACTGAGTTACCATTAGAGCAATCTTGAAAAAGACCCCATATGAGCTATGGAAAGGTAGAAAACCAAATATTTCATATTTTCATGCTTTTGGTTGCACATGTTATGTTTTGAACAATGGAAAAATCAACTTGAGAAAACTGGATGCTAAGAGTGATGAGGCAATATTCCTTGATTACTCATTAAATAGCAAAGCATATAGAATCTTCAATAAAAGGAACCAAGTTGTAGAAGAGTCAATATATGTTGTTTTTGATGAATTTAATCCATGCTTCAAAAGAAAAGCTGATTTAAGTGATGCAGATGATGTCACAAATAACCTTGAAAAATTGCATGTGGAATAGCAAGAAGAATCCACGGAGGAAAGGATAAGTGAAGGTAATAATTCCTATAAACCTCCAACTGATTTAAAGTTCAAAAATGCTCATTCAATTGAGCAAGTTATAGGCAATATTTATGAAGGTGTTAAGACTAGAAGGTCAAAACAAAATATTTATGGACAATACGCCTTTGTATCCAAAATTGAACCAACCACTATTGACCAAGCTCTTGATGATGAAAACTGGATCATAGCAATGCAAGAGGAATTAAATCAATTTGAAAGAAACCAAGTTTGACATTTTGTTCCAAGACCAAAGAACTGTACTGTCATTGACACAAAATGGGTCTTTAGGAACAAATTAGATGAAAGTGGACTTGTGATGAAAAACAAAGCTAGACTTGTGGCAAAAGGATACTCACAAGAAGAAGGAATAGACTTTGAGGAATCCTATGCTCCGGTTGCTAGATTAGAAGTCATTCGCATTTTACTAGTCTTTGCATCTCACATGAACTTTAAGTTGTTTCAAATGGATGTTAAAAGTACATTTTCGAATGGGTAAAAGTACATTTTTGAATGGGTATATAAATGAAGAGGTGTATGTTGAACAACCACCTGGATTTGAGGAGAAAGATCAATTTAAATTTGTATACAAATTAACCAAAGCACTATATGGATTAAAACAAACTCCAAGGGCTTGGTATAAAAGATTAAGCAAATTTCTGATTGATCATGACTTTCAAAAAGGAAAGGTAGACACCACGTTGTTCATTAAGTATAAAGAAAGAGACATTTTGATTATTTAAATTTATGTTGATGATATTATTTTTTGTGCTACTAATGAGATTCTTTGTCAAGAATTTTCTGAGCTTATGCAGAAGGAATTTGAGATGAGTATGATGGGGGAGCTGAATTTCTTCCTTGGACTACAAATTAAGCAATTAAGTGAAGGAATTTTCATCAATCAGTCCAAGTATATCAAAGAAATGTTAAAGAAGTTCGGCATGCAAAATAGCAAAGGGGCAAACACACCTATGAGCTCAACCATTAAAATCGATAAAGATGAGAAAGGTAAACCTGTTGATTTAAAGTTATATAGAAGCATGATAGACTCTTTATTATACTTAACTACTTCTAGAACCGATATACTATTTAGTGTTTGTATGTGCTCTAGATTTCAATCATATCCAAAAAATCACATTTGGTAGTTGTAAAAAGAATTTTCAGATACTTAGTAGATACTACCAACATAGGACTTTGGTATCCAAAGGGTTCTAATTTTAATCTAATCGGCTACTCAGATGCGGATTTTGTCGGATACAAAGTAGATAGAAAAAATACTAGTGGAACATGTCAGCTCCTTGAAAACATATTGGTTCCATGGTATTTAAGGAAACAAACTAGTGTTGCTCTATCTACGGTGGAAGCCGAATATATAGTCGCCAGAAGCTGTTGTGCCCAATTGCTTTGGATGAAACAACAACTTAGGGATTATGGCATGGACTTTAAAGATATACCTATTAGATGTGATAATACTAGTGCAATATGCTTAACCAAAAATCTAGTATTGCATTCTAGGACCAAGCATATAGACCTAAGACATCATTTTATTAGAGAACATGTAGAAAATCATGACATATATTTGGAATATGTGAAAATAGAAGATCAAATTGCAGATATTTTTACCAAACCTCTAGCAAAAGAACCATTTTATAAAATTAGAAATGATATGGGGATGATTGAATTAACTTAGAAAAGCACAAGCTGAGGGGGAGCAGCCCCCGCCATTCTCAAAGGATTAACCTGCTCCATCTTTATTTTTGATCAATTGATAAAAAGGGGGAGAATAAATTAGGATTTGAGTTGGGTAGATTATATAAAAGTTTGCATATGAAAAGTTTGAAAAATATGTAAATGATGAGAATGAAATATGTATGTTAAACTTCAAAATGCAAAAGACCAGTAATTATTCTAAAGATACCAATGTTGGTCCCGAGTTAATGGCAGTTACCCAAGAGGGGAGGGGTGAATTGGGTATTTAAAAATTTATAACTTAAACAGAAACTTTACCCCGGATTAATCTAGTCCCCTTTATGAAGAAACAAAATGAGAGCAATAATGTAAAGAGCAGAAACAAAAATGAACACACAAGATTTTATAGTGGTTCGGGCAACCTCCCTACTCCACTCTTCCAAGCTCACACCCCTTGTGACTTGGGTTCCACTATGTATTCCGTGAATACAACTAGAGTCTCCACTCTCTTCTAGATTCTAACTTTAGGGGGCATATACAACCAGAGCCTCTGCTCTCTTCTAGATTCTAGCTCTAGGGGGCATCAATAATACACAGCACAAGTAGATGACGAGTTCCACTCCAATCACACACTACTTTGCTTACACTTGTTCTTAGCTACCCGAGCTAAAACAAGTTTAATACAACAATAAGAATAAAAAAAAGTTTCTACACGTTACTGTTGTGTAGAGGCAGTTTTGACGCAGAGAAGAAATTGTACAGCAGTGTTGATGATTCAATAAGAAGCTCTTGCCAGTTTGAACTCATAGTTCTTCTTCTTTATGATGGCTTGATCACTTAATGCTCTTGAAGATAGGAGTTATGCACATTCAATGATTCTCAGCTACCCTCCTCGTTCATATTGAATGTCTTTTATAATTGTGGAAGGAATCCGAACGTTTGGAGGAAGGTGGCGCGCATTTAATGCGCCAACGTTCAAAAATTTTCCGACCGTTGCGACCCAAGTCGCAGGTGGAGTCGACTTCGGGTGCGACTTCGCCCAAGTCGCAGATGGAGTCGACTTCGGGTGCAACCTCGCCTGTCCATTGCTTCTTCAAGTTCCAGTCTGGGTTGACTTGGTCCTCGACTTGACCCAAGTCGCAGGTGGAGTCGACTTCGGGTGCGACTTCGCCCAAGTCCCAGATGGAGTCGACTTCGGGTGCAACCTCGCCTGTCCGTTGCTTCTTCAAGTTCCAGTCTGGGTCGACTTGGTCCTCGACTTGACCAAAGTCGCAGGTGGAGTCGACTTCGGGTGCGACTTCACCTCGGCAGCTTGCTTGACGAATCATGAAATCCTTGGAATGCTTTGCTTGCTTGAGTTTCTTCATGTTTGGTTGTTTCTTCCTTGATTCATATCTCTTTAGACCCCTGTGTTATCATTCTAGCTTGATGTCCTTTAGCTCCATGATTTGTAGACCTTGAGTCCTTGAGTCTTGAATCTTTTGTATTCATGAACAAGTCCAATATATTTTGATTAGAATAGTTGAATTCATGCATCTTGCTTTCTTTGGACTTGGATTAGTCTTCATATGTTCCAAGTCGAACATCGAAATTGACTTGATCTTCAACTTGACTCAAGTGTTGGCCCCGAGTTAATGGCAAAACCCAAGAGGGGAGGGGTGAATTGGGTTCTTATAAAATTCTTCAGTAAATTAAAAACTTAACCCCTTGAAAGTTTAATCCCCTTGATTGATGAAATGAAATGGAAAGCAATATAATGTAGAGAGCAGAAATATAAATCAAGCACACAAGATTTTTATAGTGGTTCGGGCAACCTCCCTACTCCACTCTTCCAAGCTCACACTCTTTGTGACTTGGGTTCCACTATTGTATTCTTCAAATACAATTAGAGCCGCTGCTCTCTTCTAGATTCCAGCTCTAGGGGGCTTCAACAAATCTCAGCACAAGTAGGTGATGAGTTCCACTCCAATCACACACTACTTTGCTTACACTTGATCTTAGTTCCTCAAACTAAATCAAGTTTAATACAAACAAATGAAATAACAAAGGAATCTACACATTACAGTTGTCTAGAAGCAGTTTGGCGCAGAGAAGAACTCGTAGAATTGGCTTTGAAGATTCAGAAGTTGAGCTCTAGCAATTTGAAGCAAAGTTCTTCTTCTTTTGATTGACTTGATCTCTTTAATGCTCTTGAAGATGGGAGTTATGCATACTTAATAATTTCCAGCTACTTCCCTCTTCCATAATGAATGCCTTTTATAATTTTGGAGGGAATCCGAACGTTTGAGGGTAGGTGGCGCGCATTAAATGCGCCAACGTTCGAATAAATTCCGACCGTTGCGACCCAAGTCGCAGGCGGAGTCGACTTCGGATGCGACTTCGCCCAAGTCAAAGATGGAGTCGACTTCGGGTGCGACTTCAAGTTCCAGGTAGGGTCAACTTGACCCAAGTCGCAAGTGGAGTCGACTTCGGTGTGCGACTTCACTTCGGCAGGAAGCTTGATGATCTTGAAGACTTGGAATGCTTGGTTCCTTCATTTCCCTTTGGATCATTATCTTCTTCTTAGCTTGCTTGGCTTCTTTCTTTGATCATTTTATTCTGGAATGGCTTCACATATTTGTAGTCTTCTTGAAGAACTTGTTTTTGATTCATCCTTCTTGCTTTCGATACTAGTTTTCATATCTTGAATTTTTTCATCTTGAAATATGCTTGAAGCTTTAGACTTGATAATCTTAAGTTGATCTTGAAAAGGAGCTTGAATCTGTATTTTGGACTTTGAAGAACTCAAGTCGAACTTGGGATCTACTTCGTCTGCGACTTCGCCCAAGTCGCACCTGGAGTCGACTTCGACTGCGACTTCGGTATCTTTCTCTCCCAAATTCAACTCTGGAGTGATTTTGGCATCTGAAGTCAATGCTGGAGTCGACTTCGTTTGCGACTTGGCTTCTCAAGTCGCAAGTGGAGTCAACTTGGCCTGCGACTTCACCTGCTCTTCTTCCCATTTCAATTCTGGACGGATTTGGCTCTTTGAAGTCGATGTTAGGGTCGACTTGGGGAACGACTTGGCCTTCCGTGCTCTACTTTCTTCAAATGTATATGCCTTAATCACTTCCACAAGCATGTTAGTAGCCAAGACTTACTCAAATTGATTTTTCAATCATCAAAACATAGATTTAGCTTGTTTTCCACATATTTCCAACAATCTCCCCCTTTTTGATGATTGACAAAACTGATTTGAGTGTATACCTTTCAATTACTTAAAAAACATGCTAAGTTTACAAATAATCATAAAGACTTATATCAAATCCTACTCTTCTCCCCCTTTGGACTCATTTGGACTCAAATCCTATTCTTCTCCCCCTTTTTGTCAATATATCAAAAAGGTTAATGAAGAGAAGAAAGAGAGATAGGTGGGTTTGCTCCCCCTAAACATGTGCTCCCCCTTAGTTTGTGCTAGGTTAATTCAATCATTCCCATGTCATTTCTAATCTTATAAAATGCTTCTTTTGCTAGGGGCTTTGTGAATATATCTGCAATTTGATCCTCAGTTCTTACATATACTAGACATATATCATGATTTTCCACATGTTCTCTAATAAAATGATGTCTAAGGTCTATATGTTTGGTCCTAGAATGCAAGACTGGATTTTTAGTTAAACATATGGCACTAGTATTATCACATTTAATTGGTATATCTTTAAAATTCATGCCATAGTCCCTAAATTGCTGTTTCATCCAAAGTAATTGGGCACAACAGCTCCCGGCGACAATGTATTCGGCTTCCGCCGTAGATAGAGCAACACTAGTTTGTTTTCTTGAAAACCATGAAACCAACATGTTCCCAAGAAATTGACATGTTCAACTAGTGCTTTTTCTATCTACTTTGTAACCAGCAAAATCCGCATCCGAGTAGCCGATTAGATCAAAATTAGAGCCCTTTGGATACCAAAGTCCTATGTTGGTAGTGTCAACTAGGTATCTGAAAATTCTTTTCACTGCTACCAAGTGTGATTCTTTTGGACATGATTGAAATCTAGAGCACATACACACACTAAACAATATATCAGGCCTAGAAGCAGTTAAATACAACAATGAACCTATCATGCTTCTATACAATTTCAAATCAACTGTTTTTCCTTTTTCATCTTTGTCGATTTTGATTGTTGAGCTCATTGGCGTGTTTGCTCCTTTGCTATTCTCCATGCCAAACTTTTTCAGCATTTCTTTGATATACTTGGACTGGTTAATGAAGATTCCTTCATTTAATTGCTTGATTTGCAGTCCAAGGAAGAAATTTAGCTCTCCCATCATGCTCATCTCAAATTCTTTCTGCATAAGCTCAGAAAATTCTTGACAAAGAGTCTCATTAGTAGCACCGAAAATGATATCATCAACATAAATTTGAATGATCAATATATCATTTTCTTTATATTTGATAAACAAAGTGGTGTCTACCTTTCCTTTTTGAAAATCCTGATCAATCAGAAATTTGCTTAGTCTATCATACCAAGCCCTTGGAGCTTGTTTTAGTCCATATAATGCTTTGGTTAACTTGTACACAAATTTAGATTGATCTTTTTCCTCAAATCCAGGTGGTTGTTCTACATACACCTCTTCATTTATATAACCATTCAGAAATGCACTTTTGACATCCATTTGAAACAATTTAAAGTTCATATGAGATGCAAAAGCTAGTAGGATGCGAATTGCTTCCAATCTAGCAACTGGGGCATAAGATTCCTCAAAATCTATTCCTTCTTCTTGTGAATATCCTTTTGCCACAAGTCTAGCTTTATTTCTCACTACAAGTCCACTTTCATCTAATTTGTTCCTAAAGACCCACTTGGTGCCAATAACAGTACAATCGTTTGGTCTAGGAACAAGGTGTCAAACTTGATTTCTTTCAAATTGATTTAGCTCTTCTTGCATAGCTATAATCCAGTTTTCATCATCAAGAGCTTGATCAATATTAGAAGGTTCAATTTTGGATACAAAAGCATATTGTCTACAAATATTTTATTTTGATCTTCTAGTTTTTACACCTTCATACACCTTCAACTGGATGGGCATGTTTGAATTTCAAATCAGTTGGAGGTTTGTAATTATTACCTTCACTTACCCTTTCCTCCATGGAATCTTCTTGCTTTTCCACATGCAGTTTTTCAAGATTGCTTGCTATATCATCTGTATCACTTAAATCATCTTTTCTTTTGAAACATGGGTTAGTTTCATCAAAAACAACATGTATGGACTCTTCTACAACTTGGTTTCGTTTATTGAATACTCTATATGCTTTGCTATTTGATGAGTAACCAAGGAATATTGCCTCATCACTTTTAGCATCTAGTTTTCCCAAGTTGGTTTTTCCATTGTTCAAAACATAGCATGTGCATCCAAAAGCATGAAAATAAGAAATATTTGGTTTCCTTCCTTTCCATAGCTCATATGGGGTCTTTTTCAAGATTGCTCTAATGGTAACTCGATTCAAAACATGACAAGCTGTACTTACAGCTTCACCCCAAAATTTCTTGGATAGTTTGCTCTCATTTAGCATTGTTCTAGTCATCTCTTGTATAGTTCTGTTTTTTCTTTCAACTACTCCATTTTGTTGTGGAGTTCTTGGTGCAGAAAATGTGTGATGAATTCCTTTTTCATTGCATAATTCTGTGAATCGTTTATTTTCAAATTCACCACCATGATCACTTCTTATAGTCATAATAGTACTTTGTTTTTCATTTTGCACCAAATTTACAAAAGTTGCAAACATAGAGAAGGCTTCATCTTTGCTAGCTAAGAGAATTACCCATGTGAATCTTGAAAAATCATCAACTATTACAAACACATATTTCTTTCCACCAATGGTTAGAATGTCGGATGGCCCATATAGATCCATGTGTAGCAATTCAAGTGGCCTAGTGGTGGAGATTTTCTTTTTGGTAGAGAAAGGCATCTTAGGTTGTTTAGATAATTGACATGCCTTGAAAATTTTGTCTTTGTCATATTTCAACTTTGGCAAGCCTTCTACCAAACTCTTCTTCCATAGGGTCTTTATATTTCCCATGTTTATATGTCCAAGCCTTTTATGCCAAACCCATGGATCATTATCAATGGCCATTAGACATTGACCATCTAATTCGTCAAGTGAAACCAAATATACATTTCCATGTCTTTTTCCGCTAAACATGATATGTTCTCCATCAAATACATTACATATAGATGATTCAAACACAACCTTGTATCCTTCGTCACATAATTGGCTAATACTTATTAAATTGTGCTTGAGTCCTTCAACAAATAACACATCTTCTATACACGCATTTGAAATACTATAAATATTTCCTTTACCTTTGATTTTACCTTTTTTATTATTTCCAAAGGCAACAGTTCCATCGTTTCAAGGCTTGAGTTTATGAAATAAACTTCTTTCACCGGTCATATGCCTTGAGCAACCGCTATCCATGAACCAAACGTTGCTTGCCTTTGCTTTGAAACATATCTGAAAAATGAACAAATAAATCTTATCTCTTTGGTACCCATTTTATGGGTTCATTTGGGTTAGTAATATGATTCAATCTTTGTTGTTCTAACTTAGAAAGCCCAAATCTTGTATTTCTTGGAACCCAAACTAATTTTGCACCATGGTCATATAATTTTTTAAAGTTACACTTATAGGCTTTATGACCCATTTTGTTGCAGAAATTGCAAGCCATTGGTAATCTAGGAATAGGCCTCCAAGTATGTAATGGTTCAAGTGTTGGCCTTCTAATCCACGTAACATTTTTCCTCTTTGACTTTCATATAGGTGCAGTTTTTGTTTGATATTTCCCAAGTATTGGCACATTTGATTTGCCACTTTCTTTTTGCTCAAATGTATAGTATCCAAGACCTCTTTTATTTGTTTGAGAGGTCATGTTCAGAAATATTTTTATATTTTCTCCTGGATTAGAGAACTTGGCTAATGATTCATTTAAGGATTCGTTCTCCTTTTTCAATTTCTCTACTTCTTTCAACAATGATTCAATTTCCTCTTTCAGTTTTGTTGATCTTTCAGCTAGTTTTCCATTTACGATAATAACGGAGTTACATTGTTGTCTCTTTAATGACAACTTGTTTCCTAGCTTTTTGATTTCCTCGTATAGTGAATCATATGCAATTTATAATTCTTCTAATTCAGCACATTTGAGGCATTCATGAAAAGAAGAATAGCTAGATTGAGAATGGCAAAGTTTGGAAGTTACCTCTTCATTTTCTGTATACTTTGTTGAAGTGGTTTGTTCTTCCAAAACTTCAGTCGTGTTCAAACACAGCAGATTTTCCTCTTGTTCAATTTGTGCCATGCAGCATATTCTTGCGCAATTTGCTGCCTCAAATTCGTCGGTTGAAGAGCTGCTTGTTGATGAAGTCTCTTCATTGACATACAAGCCTCTTCCCTTTGGCCTTTGGTATTTTCTGCCTTCATGTCTTTCTCTCCTTTCTTGTTGATCTTTTGATTTCTCTTCCGGCGTAGGACATTGAGCTTGTATATGTCCCATCCCGCCGCATCTATAGCACTTTGTTGGCTCCTTCTTCTTCTCTCTTCGTGGTCTCTCTTTGAAGTCTTTGAAGTTTCTTTCTTTTCTCACAAACTTTCGAAATTTGTGAGTGAGCAGTGCTATGTCCTCATCATCGTTATGAGATGAGGAGGTGGACTCTTCTAAGTTATGTGCCGCTTTTAATGCAATGACTTTCTTCCCTTTGTGATTAGCTTCATTTCTTTTCTTAATTAGCTCATGTGACATTAATGAGTTAATAATATTTTCTAGTTTCAAAGTATTTAGGTCTTTGGCTTCTTCAATTGCCGTAATCTTTGGAGTCCATGATTCAGGTAGCACCCTTAGTATCTTCATGACCTGTTCAGATTCAGAAATAGCCCTTCCAAGACCTTTCAATGCGTTAGTAATTTTAGAAAATCTTGCAAACATCTCAGAAATATTTTCTGTTTCTAACATTTTGAAGCTTTCCAATTCTCCTATCAAAATATTTCTCCTAGTCCCTTGGACTTGAGAAGTTCCTTCATAAATAGATATTAGAGTATCCCATATTTCTTTAGCGGTTAGACAAGAAGATACTCTGTCATATTCGGAAGCCGTAAGAGCGCAAAATAAAGAATTCATGGCCTTAGCATTGCTCTTAACGGTTCTTACTTTCTCTTCGGTCCATTTGGAAGCTCTTTCATCGATAGGCAATGTTACACCATCTTGGATTGCAATCCAAGAATCCATGTCGGTAGCCATAATGAGTTGCTTCATACGAAGCTTCCAATAGCCGAAATTGTTCCCATCAAACAATGGTGGCCTAGTAAATGATTGGCCCTCGGCAAACGCGGGAACGGAAGTCGATTGGGATGCCATATCAATGAATCTCTTTGGTTTAACTCAAAGACCTGCTTTGATACCACTTGTTGGCCCCGAGTTAATGGCAAAACCCAAGAGGGGATGGGTGAATTGGGTTCTTATAAAATTCTTCAGTAAATTGAAAACTTAACCACTTGAAAGTTTAATCCCCTTGATTGATGAAATGAAATGGAAAGCAATATAATGTAGAGAGCAGAAATATAAATCAAGCACACAAGATTTTTATAGTGATTCGGGCAACCTCCCTACTCCACTCTTCCAAGCTCACACTCTTTGTGACTTGGGTTCCACTATTGTATTCTTCAAATACAATTAGAGCCGCTGCTCTCTTCTAGATTCCAGCTCTAGGGGGCTTCAACAAATCTCAGCACAAGTAGGTGATGAGTTCCACTCCAATCACACACTACTTTGCTTACACTTGATCTTAGTTCCTCAAACTAAATCAAGTTTAATACAAACAAATGAAATAACAAAGGAATCTACACGTTACAGTTGTGTAGAAGCAGTTTGGCGCAGAGAAGAACTCGTAGAATTGGCTTTGAAGATTTAGAAATTGAGTTCTAGCAGTTTGAAGCAAAGTTCTTCTTCTTTTGATTAGCTTGATCTCTTTAATGCTCTTGAAGATGGGAGTTATGCATACTTAATAATTTCCAGCTACTTCCCTCTTCCACAATGAATACCTTTTATAATTTTGGAGGGAATCCGAACGTTTGAGGGTAGGTGGCGCGCATTAAATGCGCCAATGTTCGAATAAATTCCGACCATTGCGACCTAAGTCGCAGGCGGAGTCGACTTCGGATGCGACTTCGCCCAAGTCGCAGATGGAGTCGACTTCGGGTGCGACTTTGCCTTCTATTCGCGACTTCAAGTTCCAGGTAGGGTCGACTTGGGTATCGACTTGACCCAAGTCGCAAGTGGAGTTGACTTCGGTGTGCGACTTCACTTCGGCGGAAGCTTGATGATCTTGAAGACTTGTAATGCTTGGTTCCTTCATTTCCCTTTGGATCATTATCTTCTTCTTAGCTTGCTTGGCTTCTTTCTTTGATCATTTTATTCTGGAATGGCTTCACATATTTGTAGTCTTCTTGAAGAACTTGTTTTTGATTCATCCTTCTTGCTTTCGATACTAGTTTTCATATCTTGAATTTCTTCATTTTGAAATATGCTTGAAGCTTTAGACTTGATAATCTTAAGTTGATCTTGAAAAGGAGCTTGAATCTGTATTTTGGACTTTGAAGAACTCCTGGATTCGACTTCGACTGCGACTTCGCCCAAGTCGCACCTGGAGTCGACTTCGACTGCGACTTCGGTATCTTTCTCTCCCAAATTCAACTCTGGAGTGATTTTGGCATCTGAAGTCGATGCTAGAGTCGACTTTGTTTGTGACTTGGCTTTCCAAGTCGCAAGTGGAGTCGACTTGGCCTGCGACTTCACCTGCTCTTCTTCCCATTTCATTTCTGGACGGATTTGGCTCTTTGAAGTCGATGTTGGGGTCAACATGGGGAACGACTTGGCCTTCCATGCTCTACTTTCTTCAAATGTATATGCCTTAATCACTTCCACAAGCATGTTAGTAGCCAAGACTTACTCAAATTGATTTGTCAATCATCAAAACATAGATTTAGCTTGTTTTCCACATATTTCCAACCTCAAGTTCTACCTTGAAATTGATCTAATCCCAGATTTAGCTTCTGAAGTTTCTGCCCTGTCCAACTGAAGATGATACTAGAGTCGACTTGGTCTGCGACTTCACCCAAGTCTCATTCGGAGTCGACTTCATCTCTGACTTCGGCAGCTCTGCTCCTCGATTTCAACTCTGGAAGGAAATGACGCCTCCAAGTCGATGCTGGAGTCGACTTGGTTTGCGACTTCACCTCAAGTCACAAGCAGAGTCGACTTGGGATGCGACTTCGGAAGTTCTCGTTCTCGATTTCAACTCTGGAAGGAAATGACATTTTGAAGTCGCTTCTTGAGTCGACTTGGGGATCGACTTGGCGTCGAAGCCTGAGTCGACTTGGAAATCGACTTGACTTGCCATGCTTCATATTCTTCAAATTTATAACCTTAAGTTATTTCCACAAACATGTTAGTAACCAAAACTTACTCAAATTGATTTGTTAATCATCAAAACATAGACTTGGCTTATTTTCCACATATTTCCATCAATCTCCCCCTTTTTGATGATTGACAAATCTGATTTGAGTGTATACCTTTCAATGTCTTAAAAACATGCCAATTTTGCATTTTGAAATTTTTATCATACTCATGCAAACAATCAAAAAACATTCAAGCAAAAAACTTAGACTCAAATCCCGATCTCTTCTCAAAATCACTTAGACTCAAATTCCGATCTCTTCTCCCCCTTTTTGTCAATGTATCAAAAAATTGAGATAGAGTGGGTAAAATTTTATGAGAATGGTGGGGTTACTCCCCCTGAACCTGTGCTCCCCATCAATTTGTGCTTTGCTAAGTTAGTTCAAACATTCCCATATCATTTCTAATTTTATAAAATGGTTCTTTTGCTAAAGGTTTAGTGAATATATCTGCAATTTGATCTTCTGTTCTTACATATTCCAAACATATGTCATGATTTTCTACATGTTCTCTAATAAAATGATGTCTAAGGTCTATATGTTTGGTTCCAGAATACAATACTGAATTTTTAGTTAAACATATGGCACTTGTATTATCACATTTAATAGGTATATCTTTAAAATCCATGTCATAGTCCCTAAGTTGTTGTTTCATCCAAAGCAATTGGGCACAACAGCTCCCGGCGGCAATATATTCGGCTTCCGCCGTAGATAGAGCAACACTAGTTTGTTTTCTTGAAAAATGAGCAAATAAATCTTATCTCTTTGGTACCCATTTAATGGGCCCATTTGGGTTAGTAAACTGATTTAATCTTTGTTGTTCTATCTTTGAAAGTCCAAATCTTGTGTTTCTTGGAACCCAAACTAATTTTGCACCATGGTCATATAGTTTCTTAAAATTACATTTATGGACTTTATGACCCATTTTATTGCAAAAATTGCAAGCCATTAGTAATCTAGGAGTAGACCTCCAAGTATGTATTGATTCAACAATTGGCCTTCTAGTCCACGTAGTATGTTTCCCTTTGGGCTTGTAGATAGGTGCAGTTTTGGTTTAATTTTTCCCAAGTATTGGCACATTCGATTTGCTACTTTCTCTTTGCTCAAATGTGGAGTATCCAAGACCTCTTTTATTTGTTTGAGAGGTCATGTTCAGAAACATTTTTACATTTTCTCCTGGATTAGAGAATTTAGCTAATGATTCATTTAAGGATTCATTCTTCTTTTTCAATTTCTCTACTTCTTTCAAAAGCAATTCATTTTCATCTTTCAGTTTTGATGTACTTTCAGCTAGTTTCCATTTACAATAATAATGAAATTGCATTGTTGTCTCTTTAATGATAACTTATTTCCTAGTTTTTTGATTTCCTCATATAATGAATCATATGCATGTTGTAATTCTTTTAATTCAGCACATTTGAGACATTCTTGAATAGAAGAGCGAGTAGATTGAGAATAGCCAAATTTGGAAGTTACCTCTTCATTACTTGTGTACTTGGTTGAGGTGGTTTGCTCTTCCAAAACTTCCATTGTGTTTAAACACAACAAATCTTCTTCTTGCTCAATCCGTGCCATGCAGCATATTCTTGCACAATTTGCTGCATCAAAGTCATCGGTTGAGGAGCTACTTGTTAATGAAGTTTCTTCGTTTACGTACATTCCTCTTCCCTTTGGCCTTTGAAATTTTCTGCTTTCATATCTTTCCCTCCTTTCTTGTTGATCCTTTGATTTCTCTTCGAGTGTAGGACATTGAACTTGCATATGTCCCATACCGCCGCATCTATAGCATTTTGTGACCTCCTTCTTCTCTCTTTGTGGTCTTTCTTTGAAGTCTTTGAAGTTCTTCTCTTTTCTCACAAACTTTCAAAATTTGCGAGTGAGTAGAGCAATGTCTTCATCATCGTTGTGAGATGAGGAGGTGGACTCATCCGAATTATGAGTGACTCTTAGTGCAATTGTTTTCTTTCCTTTGTGATGATCTTCATTTCTTTTCTTGATTAGCTCATGTGACATTAATGAGCTAATAAGATCTTCTAGCTTCAATGTGTTTAGGTCCTTGGCTTCTTCTATTGCAGTAATCTTTGGAGTTCAAAATTCCGGTAGAGCTCTTAGAATCTTCATGACCTGTTTAGATTCGGAGATAGCTTTTCCAAGGCCTTTCAAAGCATTAGTAATTTTAGAGAATCTAGCAAATATTTCAGAAATATTTTCTGTTTCTAGCATTTTAAAGCTTTCCAATTCTCCTATCAAAATATTTCTCCTTGTCCCTTTGACTTGAGAAGTTCTTTCATAGATAGATGTTAGTGTATCCCATATCTCTTTTGCAGTTAAACAAGAGGATACTCTATCATATTCGGAAGCGGTAAGAGCACAAAATAAAGAATTTATAGCCTTGGCGTTGCTCTTAACAGTTTTCACTTCCTCATCAGTCCATTTGGAAGCTCTTTCATCAATAGGCAAGGTTACACCGTCTTGAATTGCAATTCAAGAATCCATATCTGTAGCCATGATGAGTTGCTTCATACGAAGTTTCCAATAGCCGAAATTGTTCCCATCAAACAATTGTGGCCTAGTAAAACATTGGCCTTCGGCAAATGCGGGAACGAAAGTCAATTGGGATGCCATATCAAAAGATCTCTTTGGTATAACTCAAAGACCTGCTCTGATACCACTTGTTGGTCCCGAGTTAATGGCAGTTACCCAAGAGGGGAGGGGTGAATTGGGTATTTAAAAATTTATAACTTAAACAGAAACTTTACCCCGGATTAATCTAGTCCCCTTTATGAAGAAACAAAATGAGAGCAATAATGTAAAGAGCAGAAACAAAAATGAACACACAAGATTTTATAGTGGTTCGGGCAACCTCCCTACTCCACTCTTCCAAGCTCACACCCCTTGTGACTTGGGTTCCACTATGTATTCCGTGAATACAACTAGAGTCTCCACTCTCTTCTAGATTCTAGCTCTAGGGGCCATCAACAATACACAGCACAAGTAGGTGACGAGTTCCACTCCAATCACACACTACTTTGCTTATACTTGTTCTTAGCTACCCAAGCTAAAACAAGTTCAATACAACAATAAGAATTAAAAAAAATTTCTACACGTTACTGTTGTGTAGAGGCAGTTTTGACGCAGAGAAGAAATTGTACAGCAGTGTTGATGATTCAATAAGAAGCTCTTGCCAGTTTGAACTCATAGTTCTTCTTCTTTATGATGGCTTGATCACTTAATGCTCTTGAAGATAGGAGTTATGCACATTCAATGATTCTCAGCTACCCTCCTCGTTCATATTGAATGTCTTTTATAATTGTGGAAGGAATCCGAACGTTTGGAGGAAGGTGGCGCGCATTTAATGCGCCAACGTTCAAAAATTTTCCGACCGTTGCGACCCAAGTCGCAGGTGGAGTCGACTTCGGGTGCGACTTCGCCCAAGTCGCAGATGGAGTCGACTTCGGGTGCAACCTCGCCTGTCCATTGCTTCTTCAAGTTCCAGTCTGGGTCAACTTGGTCCTCGACTTGACCCATGTCGCAGGTGGAGTCGACTTCGGGTGCGACTTCACCTCGGCAGCTTGCTTGACGAATCTTGAAATCCTTGGAATGCTTTGCTTGCTTGAGTTTCTTCATGTTTGGTTGTTTCTTCCTTGATTCATATCTCTTTAGACCCCTGTGTTATCATTCTAGCTTGATGTCCTTTAGCTCCATGATTTGTAGACCTTGAGTCCTTGAGTCTTGAATCTTTTGTATTCATGAACAAGTCCAATATATTTTGATTAGAATAGTTGAATTCATGCATCTTTCTTTCTTTGGACTTGGATTAGTCTTCATATGTTCCAAGTCGAACATCGAAGTCGACTTGATCTTCAACTTGACTCAAGTTCTACCTTGAAATCGATCTAATCCCAGATTTAGCTTCTGAAGTTTCTGCCCTGTCCAACTGAAGTCGACACTAGAGTCGACTTGGTCTGCGACTTCACCCAAGTCGCATTCGGAGTCGACTTCATCTCTGACTTCGGCAACTCTGCTCCTCAATTTCAACTCTGGAAGGAAATGACGCCTCCAAGTCGATGCTGGAGTCGACTTGGTCTGCGACTTCACCTCAAGTCGCAAGCGGAGTCGACTTGGGATGCGACTTCGGCAGTTCTCGTTCTCGATTTCAAATTTAGAAGCAAATGACGTTTTGAAGTCGCTTCTTAAGTCGACTTGGGGATCGACTTGGCCTAAGTCGAAGCCTGAGTCGACTTGGAAATCGACTTGACTTGTCATGCTTCATATTCTTCAAATTTATAACCTTAAGTCATTTCCACAAACATGTTAGTAACCAAAACTTACTCAAATTAATTTGTTAATCATCAAAACATAGACTTGGCTTATTTTCCACATATTTCCAACAACCAAAACAAGATAAAATAGTATGTTTTAAAGACATTGAAAGGTATACACTCAAATCGGTTTTGTCAATCATCAAAAAGGGGGAGATTGTTGGAAACATGTGGAAAATAAGCAAAGTCTATGTTTTGATGATTAACAAATCAATTTGAGTAAGTTTTGGTTACTAACATGTTTGTGAAGAAGATTAAAGGATATAAAAATGAAGAAAATGAAGCACGACAGGTCAAGTCGATTTCCAAGTTGACTCAGGCATCGACTTAGGCCAAGTCGATCCCTAAGTCGACTCCAGCAGCGGCTTCAAAACGTCATTTTCGTCCAACGTTGAAATCGGGGAGTAAAGCTGCCGAAGTCGCAAACGAAGTCGACTCCGCATGCGACTTGAGTGAAGTCGCAGACCAAGTCGACTCCAACATCGACTTCAAACGTGATTTTCTATCCAGAGTTGAAATTAGGGACGAGAGCTGCCGAAGTCCCAGACCAAGTCGACTCCGCATGAGACTTGGGTGAAGTCGCAGGCCAAGTCGACTCCAGTTTCGACTTCAGACTGACAGCACGCATTTTGAAGAGCTAAGTCGCAAACCAAGTCGACTCAATGCTCAACTTGAGTAAAATTGACGACCAAGTAGACTCAAATATTCGACTTATGCCAAATGAAGATCAAATCAAGTCCAAAGCAAACAAAGTCGCATGTATTCATCATGGAAAATCAAGATCACACACTTCATGTACTCCAAGATTCAAGGATTCAAAGTTTACAAGTCACGAAGCTAAAGGACATCAAGCTAGGATGAATATACTGAGTTTCAAATGACATAAATCAAGGAAAGTACATTAATTTGAAGAAATTTAAGTGGCCAAAGCCATCTCCAAGGATTTCAAGTCCATCAAGCAAGCTAAGGAAGTGAAGTCGCACCCGAAGTTAACTTCACCTGCGACTTGGGTCAAGTCCAGGACCAAGTCGACCCGAGGAAGAACTTGAACAGCCTGAGCATAGTTGAAGTCGCACCCGAAGTCGACTCTATCTGTGACTTGGGTGAAGTCGCACCCTAAGTCGACTCCACCCGTGACTTGGGTCGCAACAGTCGGAAATTTTTCGAACGTCGGCGCTTTAAATGCGTGCCACCTACTTCCAAACGTTCGGATTCCCTCGCCATTTATATAAGGCATTCAATATGAACGTGGAGGGTAGCTGAAACATCATTGATTGAGCACAACTCTCATCTCTAAGAGCACTAAGTTATCAAGCCAACATCTAGAAGGAGAACCTTGCTTTCAAACTGCCAAGAGTTGCTCGTTGAATCTTTCAAACTGCTTTACAAGTTCTTCTCTACGTCAAATCTGCCTCTACACACCAGTAACATGTAGAAACTTTCTTTTATTCTTTCTTGTTGTATTGAATTTGATTTAGTTTGGGTAACTAAGATCAAGTGTAAGCAAAGTAGTGTGCGAATGGAGTGGAACTCGTCACCTACTTGTGCTGTGAGTTGTTGATGCCTCCTAGAGCTGGAATCTAGAAGAGAGCAGTGACTTTAGTTGTATTTGTGAAATACATAGTGGAACCCAAGTCACAAGAGGTGTGAGCTTAGAAGAGTGGAGTAGGAAAGGTTGTCCGAACCACTATAAATCTTGTCCATTAATTTATTTCAGCTCTTATTATCTTATTGCTTTCCTTTTATTTCATTGAAGGAGATTAAACTAAACTGGGGTAAAGTTTTTGTTTAAAGTTGAAAAACTTTAATTACCCAATTCACCCCTCCCCTCTTGGGTATTTGCCATTAACTCGGGACCAACATAGACAACCCACATTCATGTGGTCATATGGGTCTAATTGGATTTATTCACCTATTAGCTAAGCATGATATAAATGTTACATTCACTATAATAATTTTTTGCATTAGCAATAAAATTTAACAACTAAGCTAATTGCTGCTAATACTCATACTTTAGCAATGATTTTTTTACAACATTAATTTTTATTCCTAACAATCTAAAATGAAGTATAATTTTCATTTCTAAATCTTTATATCAAATACATCTATATTATACCATTTTTCATTTATGTCAAAATTTTGATAGGTTTACAGTCCACTTGACTGCTATTCTAGAAATTTAATTAAGCTCATTAGGTTATGTTTGTACAATACCAAAAGTTGGAGGGTTATATACATAACTATGCAAACCACGAGGTTAAAATTATAAATAGGAAAACTTTGAAGGTTATTTTTGCAAAAAGAGTACATTATAAATACCAACATAATTTGACCAAAGTTATAGATATGCCCATGTAGTTTTACGAATTATTTGTTATCTTATATAGTTTTACCAAAATTGCATATAATCCTCATGTTAACAATTGCTATCAAATGGAAGGTAGTATGACATTAGTGAATTATTTCTTTTATGAATTTAGGGCATAGGTCGATGGATTCTCTTCTAATTTAGCCCCATTAGCTTCATCTATGTGTCATCCTTTGCTCCTTCTTTTCTCTTTGTCAATTTAGGACATGACTTTTTGAAGCTAGTTTCTACAATTTGGGGCATGGGTCGATGGATTCTCTTCCAATTCAACCCCATTAGCTTTATCTATGGGTAATCCTCTACTCCATCCTTTTTCTTTGTCGATTTAGAGCATGACTTTTTGAAGCTGTTTTCTACATTTGAAGGTTTCAACCAACGTTTCTGTTTAGGGCACCTAGATTCTATTTTAGGCAAGATGTAACTTTTATTTAAGATTCAACAATAGATAGATGAGATTGAAAATTAACCACTAGTGATGGAATAGCCTTGCGTAGATCACACTAGATTACCATGGGTGTGGATTCTATTCGTTACATTTTCTAGGTTAGCAACACCACTGTACAACAGTGAGGATTATACAATGATGTAGCCTCCATCAGACTCCAACTGAAATTGCCTCAAGATAGAGGAAAACGCTAACAGCTTTTATTGTGAAAACCACAAACATGGACATGGAAAGACAGCAAGACGCATAAGCACAATTGATCTTAAGTATGGAGAATGTCATCGCTAGCTTGGTTTCTTCAATTGTCTTCCAATGAAACTTCCTACAGCACGCAAGAGGAGAATAAATTAGTACTAGTCTTCATAGTTTTTTTTTATCACCAACTATTTTAGTGGTTCTGATAATGCATTTGTCTACCATTGCCACTAAATCTAGGTGGCGGGTTATTTTTCCATGGCCACACTTTTTTATTGAAGACAATGGAGCATTGAAGCACCAATTCTTTGGTAGTGCACCAGATCATACATTGGATTCATACACTCAGCACTAATGTAAGTAGTTTAAACAATTAAGGGTAATTTCCAAATATTACCATATAATTTGATCATAATTGCATATATATCCACATAATGTCATGAATAACATATTAGAACTATATAGTTTTACCAAAATTGCATGCGTACCCATGCTGACAACTAGCATTAAATGATAGGATAAATTCTATTAAACTAAAATTTACATTCCAAAATCACACCATTCCCCTCAATTAGCCAAGCATTTAGCCCCTTTACTTTGTTGATTTACTCATCTCCTTAGATGATAGAGCCTCCTCATCATTTCACTCATTCACCCATTTGCATGTTTGTCTGTCATCCCTTCCTATCATTGGCTATTCTTTCCTATCGCCCACCAATAGATGTCTACCTAAGAACTAATGCAACATCTACCACATTATTGATAAGCTCTTAAAGCAACAAACTACTCTCCACTCTCAGCATTGTTGCATCTGTGTTTACTTCCAAGACACAATCGACATGCTTACTGCTAATGAACAGCCCATCATCTCAACCTGAACAAGCCAACTTAGGAATGCTGTGGGAGGTTAAGGTTGCCATCTTCATTTTCCTACTATTGGTTGCAGCGTTGCCAATAGTATAACTAGGAGCATTTTCCAGTATAGCTAGGAGTTCTTCTTCATTTGTGAGGTACACAATGTCGACTATCTACATATGGACTAATCCGAGAACATTCTAGGAGATCTTCTTCATTGGAGGGGTGACCTCGTCTACTCTGCATGTGGATCAATCAAGAAACATGCCATACGAATTAGAGATGGTGCATTGGGTCGCTAGAAATGATCATCGCATGGGGTCTTCAAGAGGGCTTTGTTCAACTAAGGCCACGAATAGAACCACGAAGTGTAGCCACAAGTCATGAAGATTGGACAATTTCATGCAGCGGTGCACACCGAGTGAGATTTTTTTTCTAATCTCTTTCCCTTTCCTTTGAATCATATTACATAGTCAATCTTCGATAATATAGCAACAAATTGAGATACATTGGTTTCATGGGAGAATTGCATGTATATAAACCAAAATGGCATTAGAAATTAATAACTAATTAGTGATGGGGAAGTTGATGGAGGTGGAGGCAGAGGTGATAGTGGAGTCACTGGACTAGGATGGAGATGAAGGAAGGAGGCGGCTTTGATTCGTGGTTGGTTAGTCTCTTCAAGTTGTCATGGCTAACAAAGATTGGTGAAATTTATGATATTAAAATTACTTGTAATTTATAGTTGGCATTAATACTTGAGAATAATTTTTAGATTATATAGTTCATTTGAGTTAGTATATTGTTAGGTGTGTCTTGTATTTTGTGTAATTTAGTTGAGTGAGTCTTGTATTGCATATGGGTTATGCAAGTTGCTTGTGAGAGTTATAAAGAGGCATGTGGTCTATAGGGTTTTATGTGAGTGAAATCACAGAGAGAGACTTTAGGTGAGAGATTCTTTGATAAAGGTAAATTGTTGCATGTGAGAAGAAAATTGTAATTTTTTGGTAATTAACTAATTACTCTTTTGTCTGGTGGAGTAGGCTTGAAGCTAATCCATGTCATTTTTGTGTTCAATGTGTTTGCTTGCAACTTAATCTCAACTCTTATAAGTGGTATTAGAGCGACGTTCGAGGTTCAAGAAGGGGATTTCTAGTTTGGGAAATCCAAAGGGTGTTGAGATTGAGATTCGCAAGCAAATCTACCCATTACCCATAAGGTCGATTCCGGTTTCGGTTCCAAATCGGTTCCTTTAATACTCAAATACAATATTTTTTAAAAAATTCTTTGTTATTTTAAATAATGTAAAATAATACATATTTATGCTTTAAAATCATAAGTACATATATTATTGTTTATATTATTATATAAAAATATGAAGTATAGACCATCATGACCCAATCATTAAAACTATTAATATATTATAATCATAAGTCACAAGTGTATTTATAAGTCTTTCGGAAGTCAATGACGTATATATATAAATAACCAAACTAGTTTTATACTTCACAAGGTACAAAATTCATTTAAATTTTAATTTGTTAAAATATATGTGCACATAGGATGTCAAAGACAAAGCATAATAATATATATATTATACATATATATAATTATGCACCTAATTAATTACCCATATGAGTACCTATGCTGGTCGGTTCTGGATACCTAACGTATCTACCCTACCCATACCCTATTTGAGGAGGCGGGTAATAATTTGTACCCTACCCATACTCATGGGTAATATTTTTTACCCTATCCTACCCAAATTAGGGTCGGGTTCGTGGGTACCCATGGGTACCCTACCCAAGTTGCACCCCTAATCTCGGTATCCAATTTAGGTGATTTAAGAGTCATTTTCTACGTTTCAAGATGCTCTAAATCACGTGGATGCTTCAAACTAAGAAAATCTTATTTTGAGGAGTTTATTTGAAGAGTGGCAAACATAATGAGCATAAAGGTGACCAGTTTTGGAGTTGAGTCATTCAATAGATAAAATGATTTTACATTGTGGTAGAAACAAGTAAAGAATTTTTTTACTCAAAAAGGGATAGTTAAAGCGTTGAAGAAAAGCCGACAAGCCTGAGAAAATGAGTGATGAAGATTGGCAGGTATGAGAGATTTGGCAACTAGGACAATTTAGAAGTATCTTGCAAATAATACTCTTTGGGAGGTTATTAGTTTGACAAATCCCGAAGAAATTTGGAAAAAGTTGGAGACCAGGTATAAATCTAAATCTTTAACTAATATGTATATCTGAAAAAGAAATTATATCCTCTAAAATTTAAAAAACTTAGAGATTTCAGAAAATATTTGGATGAATTCAAAGGATCGTAACAGATTTGACTACTTTGGGAGAGAAAATTGAAGAAGAAGACAAAGCGTTACTTTTATTGGCATCATTATCTGAATCATTTTATCATATTATGATGATGTTATTGTTTGGAAAGGATATTTTAGAACTTGATGACGTTGTTGCTTCTATACTAATGAGTGAGACTCGCAGAAAGAACAACGATAATGGATCACCAAGTAATGATAGCAATTTGGTTGCGATTGGTGGTCAACAATATAGGATAAGATCATCAAATAGTCTGAGCAGATTTAGAAGTTCATACAAATCAAATAGAGATATTGAGTGCTGATAATGCAATAAGAAAGAAGAGTCAGAGAAATGAGAGAGAAAGAAAAGAAAAAGGGAAAATAGAAGACAGATGAAGCAAAATCATTTGATCATTCTTCAATGGCTATGACACTAACACTGATGTCTTGCTTACAGTAGAAGCATTTACAAGCAGTAATGATTGAATTTTGAATTCAAGTTGTTCCTTTCATATGTGTGAAACTAAGGAACAATTTATTTTGTATCAGGAGTGCGATGGTGGTACTTTGAGAGTGACGAACAAGGCAACGAGCAGACTTACTAGTATTGGTATAGTACAGGTTTGCATTTTTGATGAAGTTATATGGACAT